>LOEQ01000409.1:0-30983 GCA_001685075.1 Bramus lutescens | reverse complement strand
TTCTTTATTAACCAATGAAAGCAACACAAATACAGAAGGACCTCCTACACCAGCTAGAATGTGAGACACAAGACTAAAAAGCCTTGTTTGGCTCTGTTTTTGTGTGTTTAGAACTCTTTTTTAAGCTTTCTCAGGTTTTATGTGGATGCAAGTGCCATACATTTGGGTGCCATTTGTAGGCGGACTTTTCTTTCCTGCCAGCCAGTTCCCAAACAACCAACACAGAGACTCAATATTGATTACAAATACACAAGGCTTGTTGCTAGCTAACTCTTACATTTAAATTAACCCATATATCTTATCTACCTTCTACCACATGGCAGTACCTTCTTACAGTGCTGGCACGCTTCTCTCTCCAGGCTTCCAAAACTCCACCTTTCTTCTCAGCATTCTCAAGTTGGCTCTCCTGCCCAATCTCTTCCTGCTCAGCTACAAGCCAGTCAGCTCTTTATTAACCAGTGGGAGTAATACATATTTACAGTGTCCAAAGATTGCTCCACAGCACTTGAGAGAGAGAGAGAGAGAGAGAGAGAGAGAGAGAATGCAATGAAAGCTAAGTGAAAGAATGTTAATCAAAGCCCAATGCAGCTAATAAATACCAGTTACTCTTAGATATTATTCAGGGGAAAAAACAAATGTAGATTGGTTCTTTTTTTATTTATTTATTTTTGTTTTTTATGTTTTGGAAAAGTAGACCAATTGGGGTGTAATTCTCACTGGCTATTGTACTTTGGGTCTTAAGTGTTTTCTGAAAGATCACATATTGAAGGGTTAGTTTCAGCCTGTGGTGCCCTTAGTGGGTGATAGGACCTTCAGGAAGGAGGTGGAGCCTAGTTGACAATGTTAGGTCATTAGGGATGTATGCTTAATAGTATCTTGATGCTGTAATCTGTGCCCTCCTCTTCTAAATTCTGGACATCATGATATGTGCAGCTTTGCTCCATTCCACTATCCCTCCAGGACCTTCCTTCTCAACACAGACTCAGAAAGAAACAGAGCAAAGCAATCATGGCTCACAACCTCTGAAATCAGAAGACAACAAATCTTTCCCTCCTCGAAGTGGTTGGTTTTGTCACTCTTCCGTAGTCCTCTGCAGCTCCTTGCCCATTCTTCATTCTGCTTTGTCCTCCTCCTCTTTTTCCCCACTTTTTTCTACCACACACATTCTAGAAGTCTTGAAAAGTCTTCAGATCATTTTTCAATGATATTCTTCAATGTACACACAATATAATACACAGAATTACCAAGGAAATGAATTGTCTTAAAATAGCTCCCTTAAGAACCAGCAAGGTTAAATTGTAGAGTGAGTCTCATTGTCTATGTTCCTGTGATTATTCAGTAAGAAAGTATGTTCAAGAAAAACCTTGAGAAGATGCAGAACAGAGCCAGAGAGGGGTGGCACATGACTTTAATGCTAGCACTTGGGAGGCAGAGGCAGGTGGGTATCCGAATTCACAGCTAGCCTGGTCTATATAAAATTAGTTCTGGGACAACCAGGACTACAGAGAGAACCCTGTCTCAAAACAACCAACCAACCAAACAAACAAAAAGATGCAGAACAGAAAGAAGAATAGAGGCCATATTTGAGGCTGGTGGGATGGGATGGCTCACAGCAGGTGGCTCTTGACCACCAATGACTGCAGCTATGGAGATCTGACACTTCTATCCTCCACACATGCGCGCGCACACATACACATCGATCTAAAAAAAATCTTTAAAGAAGAAGAATCTATTTATTGAATTTTATTAAATTTAAAAGTGAATGCATCTTTCTAAAATGACCTTGTTCAAGTTATTAGCAGATACCCAATTTTCACATTAAGAAGAAATACTACACTTTCCAAACTGACTAATTCACACCACACAGACCTTTCTAAGTTCTGAGGCGCTTTGGCAAGGGAGCAGGAATGCTAAGTGATCCTTTTGGCGTGGCTCATATAGCAAGGAGACCATAGAGTTCAAGACCCAAATTCCATATCCCTACCTCTGACTCCCTCCTCCTAGAAACTTAAAGTGACTGGGATGTTGATGTCAGTGGGCAAGAGAGACATTTTTAAAGGCTCAGGAATTTTACTCAGTGCTAAACCATCCTTTGATAAAACTCAACCATGAGGCGAATATTTACACCATGGAAACAGACAAATGTGCAATTTGAAGGTGTTTTTCTCTGCACATCTGGTTTGCATTCTATAATATTTAATTATGCCAAGTTGTCTCATGATCCTTTACTTTAGTTCTCGATTCCAGAATGATGAAAAACATAAATCATGATGTCTGAATGTGTCATTCTAGGGTCAGAGAGCCAGTCTTGGATCCCGTCTACACCACTAAATATCTGTGACCTTGAGTGAATTAATTCGCTCTCTGGGGCTGAACTTTCTGTGTGTCAGCTGGGACTAGTAGCACTCTGTGTCTTGGAATTTGAATTCATGTTTCATGAAATGCCTTAGCATAGGTTCTTATACTTCATGACTCCCAATGGCTAGGAACCAAGTTTATTTTCCCTTCCCTCTTCCCTTTTCTTCAATTGGCCACCATGTTTGATAGAAATTATCAGTACCAACACATTTGTCCTTAGGGAAGACGTTTTTAAGAGACTGTAGACAGAAAGACAACAAACAATAACACTATACATGACCAACCTGGGATTCTTGAGAATAGAAATTTGCCTTACAGCTCTTGACCCTATTGGACAGTGGAGATTTGAAGAACTGATGCTGCTGTATAAATCCAAATGATAATTCCTGATGGATGTAAGTCAACATGATTTTTGAGATTAAAGAGAAATCGGATCATTCTTATAGTCAGTCCTCTGTATACACAAGTTCCAAAACTGAGACGCAATGAACATTGAATCAAAAATATTCAGAAAGTAATTCATCCATACAGAACACATATAGATATTTTCCTATTGGCCTTTGTGATAAACAGTGCTGTATAATAATTATTCATGTGGAATTTATGGTTTGTTAGGTATTATACATAATGCAGAGATGTTTTAAGGAATGCAGGAGGATGTGTGAAGAGAACAGAAGGCTGTACCACAGAAGGCGGCACTGCTGGAATGCCCACAGAATGAGCCACAGGTTCTGTGCCATCCTTTCAGTTTCCCTGCAGTGAGCATTACTGAAATGAATGACACATTCATACATCACCAAAGCCTGAGGGAAGAGAAGCTACTAAGGGGTGGTATATAAATTCCCTTCCTCTCACCCATCCTGGTCTAACCACTGAAGAGTAAACCTTGTGAGGAATGTGGTACCCAACTCAAAGGCAGTTCCCCCAAAAAAGAACAGAGAATGCTGTCTGTGTCATTATTATAAGTGAGCACAACTGGGCAGTGATTTCCATAAACTGAGAGAGTAAAAGATGCTCAATTCTGCACACCTCACTTTCAGATGAAGTAGTACACACGACACCCTCCTCTTACTAAAAGCCGTATCATTCCACAGTACCCAAGCCATAGGCCTCCTCTTTCTGTGGGTTTTCCATTCTGTTTTCCCTGCCCTGCCTCCTTCTGCAGTGTGTGGCCTCCTGGACCACCCACTTCAGGTTTAGACATTTACACAGCTTACTAACTACCCATCAAATGATATCAGGTTTGACGACAGAAGCTCTTTTTTGTTTGTTTGTCTGTTTGTTTGAGACAGGGTTTTCTGTCAGAGCCGTGGAAATAGACAGCAGATGGCAATTGATAATTCAGATGTCACCTCACCAGAGGGGTGACTTTGATGGAGGTCAATCCTGCCCAGGCAAGGCCTGCAGGACCATTGGCTCTGGAAACTGTTGCTCACGTTTGCTAAAACAGCTTGGTGTCTCCCCGGTACCTGCATTGTAGTGTGTAATCTCATGTGATGTGTATATGTAATATCATGATTGCATCTCAATCTCATGGGCACATATATCTGTGGATGGTCAGCAAGATGACTTTCCATTTAGATCCATAATTTTGGTATAGAATATCTGGTCAGAAATGCTTCATAACTAGATCTATTTGTCCCACCAGGACTATGGGCACTTAAAAGACTGCCTTCTTCTTTTGCTCAGACTAACTGCACACAATTAGCTTACTTTCATCTCAGAGCAAGTTCAAACTCGACTAAAGGATTTTTGTAAATAGATCATAAGTTTAAAACCTTACAGCTATGCACAAGGCCAGAGTCACGGATGTTTAACCTGGTTGCTACACAAGGCACCCTAAGAAAAGCATGCCAATTCTTCACTTGCCGGTCTGCTAACAATAGACCTATGTCTCAAAGTTTGTCCACTGGGCACTGTGCCCCCCTGTCTGCTCTTACAGACTTACTCCTATAACCTTGGACCTTTGTGCTGCCACGGAAATGGCTTAACTCCCTATTGCTTATCCTAGGAATGTGCTTTTGGCCGATGACTTTTTCTTTGGGTATCTGAAGGCAAATGAACAAAGTCTCTCACTATGTGTTTTTCTAAATCATCCTCTTTATTGCTCTGCCTCTATTCTAATTTTTCTTTCCTACTTCTAATTCCTCCTAGCTTCTTCTCCTAGCTTTTTTTTTTTTTTTGCTTCTTCTTCTCTAGCGTAAAAACTCTTCTTCTTACAGGAGTCTTGAAGCAATAAAAAAAATTACAAGAATGACCTCTCATTTCTGTCCTCAGGCTTTCTTTGGAAAAATTTCAAGTGCTTTATATAAAGGATTATTCTTATTCCCCAGAGGGAATTAGGTACTACTCTGCTTCAGCAAAACAACAACAACAAAAATCCAAAAGTTCGAAAAAGCCATGCTATACCTGTCACAGGTCTGGTGAACCAGGCTGGTGCATTAAAAGCCAGGTGTTTAATACGGATTTCCTAAAAATTAAATGCTTGCTTGAGAGAGTATCTTGGTAGGATGAGAGAACATACAGAAGAAAGGAAGCCAAAAACTAGGCTTGGAGTTACCTATAGGTTTAAAGTCTAAGTGTTGGTAGGTGAAGAGATTTTGTCTCTAAGAGTTATCAGAAAACGCAGTTTTTCTGTTAGTGTCCCTTCAATGGCATCTGACTTCTGGGATACACTAGATCAGCTGGCTCTCAGTATTCTAGATGGAGCTCACTTGCCCTGGCAGCCCATTTCCACAGTGTAAATGCAGACATTTACACTGTGCTGTGTCTCATGGTTCTAAGAGCTCTTATAAACCAGTTGGAGTTGAATTCACCACATCACAGCTAACGCTGAATAAGATAGTCTTGCCTTTCCCAGAAATCGTATTACTTTATAATACCTGAACCCTCTAACCCTGTGTATCAGTAGGTTCCCAAACTGTATCCTGCTAAAATACAGATCAAAAGTATAGGGAAAAACTGGGTCCATACAGAACATATACAGACCTTTATTCCTGTCATAGGTCCAAACAATACAATACAATGGTCACATACAGAGCATCTGTGTCACAATGAACCAGGTGTTACAGGTATGGCAGAGACAGTGGGGGGTGCGTAGGCAACATCAGAACATGCCACCACTGGATGTGCAAGGGACTGGAGCCATCTCCCGATCTGGGTATCTGCAGGCATTCCTGGATCCAGTCCTCCAGGTGACAACACAAGGCACTTTGAAGTAAACCCAGAGTACTCTGCTGTTAGCAGACCCAGAGACTTAGAGCTACATGCAGCATTTGAGAAATTGGAAGGGTTTTGGCAAGTCCATTGCCTAGTTCTCCAGCATGGACTTAGTAAATATCATCGCGTTGCAATGTCAAAAGGCTGGATATAGTGTGTCTCCTATATCTTTTGTACTGACCCTCTCAAATATTTGCCTTTATTTCTTACCTTCCAGTCCCAGACCCCAGACAAGGTTTCTGTGTGTAACTCCTGCTGATCTGAAACTCACAGAGCTCTGCCTTCCTCTACCTCCCCAGTGCTGGGATTAAAGGCATGTTCAACCGCACCATCTTACTTCTTACATTTAATTGCTTTTACTTTTTTTTTGACTTTTAAAGGAAATTGAAAATTTTATAGATTTTTTTCCCAACTTGACCTTAGAACAAATCTAGCAAATGTAAGTTACTTAATTAAGTTTTTTGAGACAGTAGGTAGCTGTCTCACTGTGTAGCCTTGGTTAGCCTGGGACTTGGTATGTAGACAAGGCTTGCCTTGAACTCATAGGGATCTGCTTGCCTCTCTTCCTCCTGAGTGCTGGGGTTAAATGTACATGCCACCATGCTGGCCATAAGTTACTTTTTTGAGTGGACTAGCTGTGGGTTAACTGCATCAAAGGTTTCTTCTGTCTTCTGAAGCTGCTTAGCCCTTGAGAGATCTAAGACACCTGTGGGTGTAAGTTTATGTATGCGCATACATACTTAAAACAGTCTCTGTGTGAATCTAGAGCATGCACAAACACATGGCATTCATCATTTTGGATTCCCGCCTGTTCCTATGGGATTTCCCATAGTTTAAGCATGCACACTATTTTAAGGTCCCCCCAATAGCCATGTAAGACACCCTGTAAATTCTTGCTCAACTTGAGGTCAAGGCATAAATCGAGACCTAGAAAATTAAATGGCAATTACCCTTTAAGAAGCTCTGTAACTCTAAAGATAATCACTGTGTTTTGTGTAATATTTTCAGTTCTTTAGGGGTACTAATTCATAAACCACATAGAACCAAATGAATAATTGCATAGCAAGGGGGCTGTAAGGTAATAGTAAAATAATTGTGTGCTATTTGATCCTGTAATGAAAACATGTCTAATAGAACAGTTCCCTAAAGTGTTTCTTTATGCTGTGGATAATTTTCAGGCTATTCTTCTTCCTTTGTTCTCTTTAACAGTTTTAACTCTCATGTGTATTATTTGGTAAAAAATGCTTGTCTTAATTAGGTTTCTGTTGATGAAGATGATGACCAAAGGCAACATGAGGTTTACCAGTTACTATCTATTACCAGTGGAAGCCCACGCAGGAACCTGGCATCAGGAACTGAAGCATGGAGGAACACTGCTTCTTGTCTTGCTCCTCCTGGCTTGCTTAGACTACTTTCTTATGCACTTCAGGACCAGTTGCCCAGAGGATGTACAACCCACAACATCCCGGGACCTCCTACATCAATTAGTAGTGAAGAAAATGCCCCACAGGCTTACCCACAGGCTGATCTGGTGGGAGCATCTTCACTATTCATATTCCCTCCTTCCAAATGATCCCACCGTGTATCAAGTTGAATAAAACCAATTAGTATAATGCTAAAGGGCCAGCGTAGGAGTTTAAGAGCCTATGCAGTGGGGCTGGAGAGATGGCTCAGAGGTTAAGAGCACTGACTGTTCTTCCAGAGTACTCAGGTTCAATTCCCAGCACTCACATGGCAGTTCACAACTGTCTGAAGATCCAGTTGCAGGGGATCTGACACCTTCACACCAATGCACATAAAATAAAGTTAAATAAACCGTAAAAAATATTTAAAAAAAGAACCTATGTATGCATGCTGCTATTTTTCTATATTATGTAGATGTTTCTAGCTTTCAAATGTTGGCTAGTAAATGCTGTCTTTAGAAAGATACAATGGCACTGGGATTATGATTAACGTAGAGTCTTCCTCCATGTTGATATGCCTGAAAAATATTCCCCAGGAATGACTAACTCCTTCCTCCATTAACTTTGATGGCAAGTCTGTCTGTCCTACTTCCTCCCTCTCTTCTTTCCTGTTTCTACTTCTCTTACTTATGGGTAGCTGGAGATTAAATTATAACTGTATGTATATAGCATAGGTGTAGATCCTTGAGCTAGGAGACAGTGGACCCTGAGCAAACCATTTACTATTCAGGGCTTATGGAGTACCAGTGGAACTGAAAACATTTTGTGAGTAGGTAAGGAATTAAAACAGTTCTTAGTCAGTGTTCTATTGCTGTGGAGAGACACCATGACCAAGGCAACTCTTGTTTTCAAAAAAAATGAAAAAAAAAAGAAAGTGTTTGAAGGCTTGCTTTCAAAGGATCAGGCATTTATCACTGAGGCAGAAAACATAGAGCTGAGAGCTTACATCCTCATCCATAGGGAGGAAGTACAGAGAGACTGGGCCCATTGAAGGCTTTTAAAACTTCAAAGTCCACCCCCAGTGACAGCCGCACCCACTCCTTCCTGAACAGTTCCACTGACTGGGGACCAAGCAGTCAAATTTGTGAGCCTGTAGAGTTTTCTTGTTCAAATCATCACAGGTACAGAAACACATCATGCATGTGAATGCTTTAAAAAGTTTGAAATACCAGACATTCTTGGCACATGCCTTTAATCCCAGCATTCAGGAGAAGAGACCTGTGGATCTCAGTGAATTCAAGGCCAGCCTGGTCTACAAAATGAGTTCTAGGATAGCCAGGGCTGTTACACAGAGAAATCCTGTCTTGAAAATTCAAAATCAAAAAAAAAGTTTGAAATAGCCATTTAATAACCAAACACTAAAATATTCCCTATCATGGTGAGAAATTATGAGCTTCCATATTTTTTAGGTTTCTATTATTGTGATAAAACAGCATAACCAAAGGCAACTGGAGGAGGAGAGGGCTTATTTCAGCTTCCAGTTTTAGTCCACAATGAAGGAAATCCAGGCTGGATGTAGGACCTGGATGCAGAGACTGAAGCAGACAGATGGATGGATGCTGTTTATTGGTTTGCTTAGTTTGCTTTCTCTATCACCCCAAAACCACCTGCCCAGGAATGGGACCGCCTACAGCAGGCTAGGCCCTTCCCCATCAATTATCAATCAAGAAAATGCCCCACAGGGTTGCCTACAAGACGATCTGATGGGGACTTTTTTTCAATTAAGTTTCCTCTTCTCAGATGACTCTAGCTTGTGTCAACTTGACAAAAAACTAACCAAGACAGCTTCTAAATTCATCTCATTGACTGCGGTTACTCGGTTACTCACCCTCTGTCTCCATGGCTCCTGGACCCTGCTTCTTGTTCCAATACCTCATTCTAATCATGCTCATAAAATGGCTGAGAGGTGAAGAGCTAAAAAACCAAACCAAAACAACAACAAAACACACACACACACACACAAGTATGTATATAAATAATAGTCTTTGTTTCTTAACAGGTTATTAAGGTGACCAGTATCTCATGTCTGCTTTGGGATCATTCTCGAAGGATACTGCTTACCCTAATCACTGTCCCAGAAGCAACCCAAAGAGTTCAAATTAGCACTAATTGTTTGCAGCTCTACCAGTGTGGAGCTTTTTAGATGGGCAGAACCATGATTATACTTGCCAATGATACTTATGGCTTTCATTGCTTTTGTGAAATTGTCTATTCCCAAAGTGCTTCATCAAAGGGTCTCAGGTGAACCTCATTTTCAGAAAGTGAGGTACTGGCAAACGCCAGTCAAGCGCAGATTCAGTGTGACAAAGGACTGTCTGTGCTTAGTTTTTTCCTGTCACTAATGCTTATGTCTCTGATAATTCAGAATGGGACCAGTCAGTCTTCATTCGCCCTGCCACGCAGCATAGCGCCGGCTGTGTGGTACTTAGTTGCATCCTGTTACAGCCTCCGGAATTACTGTCTGCATACAGAAGAGCAGACATAGCCTTCTTGTGTTAATAGTGTTGGAAGAAAACCAGTGTAGAGGGGATAAAATCCATGTGGAGTTGAAGGTCACCCTTTGATAGTTATAAGGTATGTTGATTTAGCAGGAGAGCACATTTGTAAAATCTAGACTTCTAACTAGATTCATGAATGCTTTCTGCATGCACATTAGATAAATGAACAGATCCTAACATACAAGCACCTAGTTGGTAAGTATCTTAGACTTAGAAAGACAGGAGGAACAGAAATCTTGCAATGGCTGGGGTTATTCAATACCTTGAGAAATCTAGAAGGCTTTATGGGAAGAGTGAACACAGGATGGGGAAATGGCTTAGTCAGGAGCTTGCAGTAGAAGCATGAGGATCTGAGTTTGATCCCTAGAACCCACGTAAAAATGCTGGACATTGTGACACACATTTGTCTTTCCACTGCTGGGGAGGCAGAGACAGGCAGATCCCTGAGGCTCATTGGTTAGCCAGCCTCACCTGCTTGGTGGACTGTAGGGTCATGAAAAGAACCTGCTTCACAACATTAAGATGGATGGTGTCCCAGGAAGATATCTAAGGTTAACCTCTGGCCCCTGCATCTTCATGTACTTACACATGTACCCACGCAAATACCTGCACACACAGGCATCAAATACATACATAAATAAAGTTTTCAAAAGGTGAGTACAGCAGATTTTAAGTGTTCTGTTTGGTTTTTGTTTTGGTTTCTTTTTTTTGTTTGTTTTGAGGCAGGGTCTCTCCACATAGCCCTGTCCTAAAACTCACTACATGGGCTAGCCTAGCCTCTAACTCACAGAGATCCCCTGCCCCTGCCTGCTGTAATACTGGGATTAAAGTATGCACCACCACGGCCATCTTAATTATGATTTTAAGCAGTATAATTCACAAGGGACTTCTGTGCACTTATGCAAATGAGCTTTTGTGAGATTATTTATTTTTCACCTTTTCTGGAAAATTTTTATGATTGAAGAAAAAACATAATTCTAATGTGATAAATTGGAGATTTTGCAGACAGCTATGTCATCTGATGGCATTCCGGAGGAGACAGGAGATTAAGCCAAAGGCAAGGCAGAGGAGTTGGCCTGGAGCCTTCCTCTGGGCCAGATGACTAAGGTGGTGCTCTTTGGGAAGGAACTGCCTCTATGAGGAGAGGTTTTAGGATTGAGAACAATAATGTTGGACACGGTTCTGCTCAGAAAAGGCAGAGCTAGCATTGTATTAGGTATTTGTCCTTGTTGCTATGACAAAATAACTCACAAAAGCAACTTAAGAATGGGTTTATTTTGGCTTACAATTCCAAGGATTAAAAACTCACCATTGTATAAAGACATGTCGGCAGGAGCGTGAGACTGGTGGCCATACTGTGTCTGCAGTTGAGAAGCAGAGAAAGATAAACGCTGCTCCTCAACTGGCTTCCTTCTTCTTTCTCTTTTTAGTAAATCTGAGTCTTTTGAGTCAATCTATTCATATGTATGGTGGGTCTTCCCCTCCTCAGTTAAATCTTCCTGAAAACGTCCTCAGAGCCATACCCAGAGGAGTGTGTCTCCTAGGTGATTCTAAATCCAGTTGAGTTGACAATGAAGATGAGCCCTCACGCTCGTCTTTCTAGACAGAGATACTGTGATTATTTCCATGCAGTCTGAAGTTGAATTGGCTTCTGTTAGTCGACAGATTACTTCCCTTTGAAAAGTACTATAATATAGGAAAATTATAAGGACCCTTGGCATTGGGGTCAAACCCTCATCAACTCACTAGCACAAGGTCTTGGGTCAAGCTAATCAGAATGCTTAATTTTCTCAAAAATTAAGATGAAGGATATAGTGACAACCTATTTCAGAGGATTACTATCAGAAATAGACAAGATAACTGCACATTCATTACATATTAGCTACAGTTTAGTCTCCCTTGTTTTTTGAGATAGCGTCTCACATAGCTTCAATTCCCTGTACAGCTGAGGCTGGCTTTGAACTCCTGATCTTCCTGTCTCTATCTCCCAAGAGCTGGTTTTGTAGGCTTCTACCATTATGATCAGCTCTAAATATTATTTTTATTGCTTGAAGTGCTCTCATGGCAAACAAAAATTTTAGGTATTTTATGGGTGTTGTTCAAAAGGACTCCTCACAGTCTATCTGTAGAGAGTTGATGTTTCAGCTTAGGGGTAAGATTTTAATGTAACCTTCTTGAATGCTACACAAGAGATTCATTTTATTCTTTTATTCTTCTGAGATCCTTTTGAACTCTGAACTCAGAGCACATCCTTTCAAACTGTGTGTAGAATTTTCAAAGCACTAACCCCAATATTCCTCAAATTATTCCACAAGATAAAAACAGGAGGAACATTGCCCGAATCTTTTTTATGTGGCTATGGTTACCCTTATACTTAAACCCACCACTAAGACCAAACCCCATGCTGTAGATGGTTAATGTAAAACTAACTCGATGGTAGTTCTGGAGATTGTTTGTCACATGGTGCTTTTTCAGAACCTCTTTTTTTTAACCTTATAGGTCCTTTAAGTATATATTATGATTTCTAGTTTTGCGTTTTTATGGAATTTCTGTGTGTGCAAACAGCTGTGTTACCATGCCTATATGTGTTTGAGATTTCTCTTTTGCTCTTTCTCTTCTGTTTATTTGTTTGTTTTGTCCTATTTTGGTACATCTGTTTTTATTCTGTTTTATTCATTAATATTATTATTTCAGATACCTGTTGTATTCTAATGAGAGAAAGACTATGGATTTGGGTGGGTGGCAAAGTGGGGAGGATCTAAGAAGAATTGGGGGAACAGATTTAAGAATATTTTTGGCTGAATGGACAGATCTAGAAAACATCATATTGAATGAGGTAACCCAGTCCCAGAAAGACAAATATATGTACTCAATGATAATTGGCTTTTAGATATAACACAAAAAATAAAATAAAATAAAGCAGCCTACATTTCACAATCCCAGAGAACCTAGACAACAAAGAGGACCCCAAGAGAGACATACATGGATCTAATTTACATGGGAATTAGAAAAAGACAAGATCTCCTGAGTAGACTGGGAGCAAGGAGACCATGGGAGAGGGTAGAAGGGGAGGGGAGCAGAGAAAAATATATAGCTCAAGAAAAACAGAACAACAAAAAGAATATTTTGTATGAAAAAATCTATATACAATAAAATAGAAAAGAAAACAAAAATCAAAAAACAAAACGTGGAGAATGATTGAGGAAGATATTGCATGTCAACTCAGCCCCTACTCATACACTCACACGTACATGAACATGAACACAAACATAATAAAAATACTTGGAGGCAGAAAAAAAAGCTTGAGCAGATGAGAATTTGAGTCTGAACTGAGGCTCACGCCCTTTTGCTGGTAACTGCTTATTAGACCAAAGTACGCCTTATTTCCTGTCCAGTGGATACAGCGCTGACTCTTACTCTCAGAGGATGGTGTGTGGTCAGTAAACATTTGGAAAATGGCGATCGTGACTGTCACTTCTCAGTGCACCAATGAAGACAGTGCGTGCGGCTCAGGGGCCTCGTGCACCGAGTACATAGTCCTAGAACTGGGATCACACTCATCTTTCAGGCCAGTGTTTATATTTCTGCTTACGCTGTTGGAACAGCTCACACCGACGTTCCTTTCCTTTGGCATTTTTCGCGTTGAGACCTCATTGCTCTTGACCTCACATTACATGATTCACCTTTTCAATCTCCTTAGCCAGAGATTAAAAACAACTAAGTTTTTAAGTTTATTTTTTCTTCAGATGTGGCATTTTTCAAATGACTGCGTTGCCTCTGAGTACCCTGAGTCTCCTGCTCACAAGGAACTGGGGGAGTGCAGAAAAAGTCACTTAACACTTCTGCAACTTTACTGTCACAGTGCTAAAAAGAAAACAGTCCCAAGTCTTCCCCAACTCCGCACCGCCCCTGCCCATCGGATCCCCGAATGGGTCACTTTAACTCGCCCCTGTTGCTGGGATCTTGGTATGCATGGATTTTTTCTGAGACTCTTTCCACAAAGAAAGCAGTTAGTAAACTTTTCTTACCCACCCAGCTCAGGACAGTGCTGGTATAAACATTTCCTTGGTATTTAATGACTCCCTAACTCCCTCCAATTGCTGCAGCTGCTGCGAAGCAGACGCAAGCAGAGATTAGATACAGGATATGCACCTGGCTGGCCATAAATGCTTCTTCGTTGTCGGTAAAGGTTAACAGGCCCGGTTCTCTTTTCTCCTCAGACCCAGAATGCGGAAACATGAAAGGGAGCTGTAATTATTTATAAACAATAAAAACTTCTGTGTGGAGCTTGCAATGAATGGATGGGTTTATCTGCCCACTTCAAGTGAAGTAGGCAGCTTTGGCTATTGTGAACAGCAATGCCCCCCTCCCCTTCCTCCTCCTCCTCCCCCTCCTCCTCCCTCTTCCCCCTTTTCCCCTTCCTTCACCTCCTCCCAACCCTCCTCCTCCATTTGGTCTTGACAGTTAGACTATAGATTGGTTTTCATCAGAGAGACTGGGAGACCCTGTCTGCCCCTTGGTGGTTCTCACCCGGAAGTGCTGGGCAGGTCCTCCTCTGGATCTGCTTCTAGCTGGCCCCTTCTTGGATTGCTCTGGTTTCCCGACCCAGCAACCACCCCAAAGTGAAGAACTATTGCTCAGCTTGGTCAAAGGAGATGGAACTGGATGAGGTTCACTGAGTCCTCTCCTGAACCTGACTGACTGACCGACTGAAACCTCTATTCTGACCTGTGCAGCCCGCTGCTGTCGGCTAAACGTCAGTGTGGTCCTTTGGCAACACTTTCGGTTTTTTAAAGCTGCTCAATGACTCCGTCTCAACAGATCATTCGAATGTGCCCGACCCTACCCACTGCCCCACAAGTGCTAATACACTGCACTCCTGTGTACGCAGACACAAAAGCCCTTCTGAAAACTGGGTAATTCCTCTGATTCTATAGCGTTCAGAGGCACACAGGAACTTTACATTGCAATTTGTCCTGTTACAATCAATTCTGCTCTCCGTTTCTAAGAAGTTTTCAATTTTTCAAGCATGAGAGTCCATTGTTTTACATAATGTTTGTCTCAGGATTGGGGATACGGAAAGTTACCATGAAAATAGTAATTCTGTCAGTCACCGTGGAGACCGCTCTAGGGATAGAGAAGCATGCACACGGCTTACATTAGTGAACTCCAGAGCTCCTTGAAGTTACTCAAAGGTTTGCCAGGAGTTTAAAGCCCAATAAGATGGTAGTTATTGTAGAGGTACTCACTTTATTTACAAAGATTGGTTTTATGTTAATTCTGTATTGGGAGGGGGATGGGCTTTTGAACACAGAGATGCAGATCTTTCTGTAACCGGTGTTCCAGGAGGTGGGGAAGAAGCATGTGAGGGCCTGGTCCTCCAGAAGAGCAGCCAGCACTCTCAACCGCTGAGCCATCTCTCCAGCCCCCGGAGAAGGCCTTTAAAAGGGAGAGGTCTGTTCAGTTCATCTTGCAAAACTGGTGGAATAAGACCCATGATGTCCCTGGGGGGCAAGAAGAGAAAGCCTGGAAGAGGCTTTGGAATTCCTAGCACATCTGCAGATGTTATGCTTCTGCAGTTTCACCAGCATGTGGGTGCTCTTTTGCTGTCGTTAAATTTGACTTTATGTGTATGGGTGTTTGCTGTGCATCCCTCAGCACACCACATGCCGGCCTGATGTCCTTAGAGGCCAGAAGAGGGGTAGGATCCCCTGGGACTGGAGGTACAGAGGGCCACGAGCTGCCCTGTGGGTGTTGGGAATCAAACTTGGGCCCTCTGAAAGAGTAGTCGCTGCTCTTAACTGTTGAGCCATCTCTTCAGCCCCTGGACACTTTTCTTTCTTTCTTTCTTTTTTTTAATGAGACAATGTAATTAGATAAAATTTCTAATCAGCTCAATTTTTCCTTCTTACAGTGTGTAACACTTTGTCAGCATAATGACTGCATTAGCAGTCATGAACCACTCTTGAAAATCCCTATTTAGTAAAATCACATTAGGCAAAATACAGAGGCTATGATGAGCGCCCTGATTTAATTTTTAGACAAGATTAACATATTGAGCTATCATCTCTAATTTTAAAATCATGTTCTCTCTATTTAGACCTGTAAAATAATACTCAGGTAATTGGATATGCTTTATAAGATGTTTCTAGCTTCATTTCCTCTTTGATTTGGGCAAGGAAAGGGTCCTAAATGATTCTCTGATTCACATTTTAAAATACAAAACTGAATTCTGGAGAAAATTACAGGGTTTTTTCCCCCTTCTAAAAAGCTGGAGCAAAGAACACACTGTATCTTTTTTCCTCCTGTAATTTCTCACTGTTTGTATTTCTTCCTTGGAATTTATTCTTCCTCATGAAATTGTGCTGGTTTACATCCTAAAGATGTAAAGAGCCCTATTTCAATGGGTGGAAAAGAAACAGAGGCTCCAGCATCCCATTCAAGCCAAACTATTTCCAGGACAATCTTCTCTAGATGGTGAACCCCCGAGCAAGCAAAGATGAATTTGATGCAGGTAACATCTCTGTGCCCTTAAGACTCCAGTTACATGGTTTCTCAACTTGAGGGTTGCAATCCCAAGGATTCGTATATCAGATATCCTGCATGAAATCGTATATCAGATATCCTGCATAGCATATATTTACATTACAATTCATAACAGTAGCAAAATTAGTATCATGAAGCAGCAAAGAAATGATCTTATGGTTGGAGGTCATCATGTTATGAGGAACTGTATTAAAGCATGCCAAGATTAGGAAGGACAACCACTACTCCGGTAAGTTCATGGTTACTGCTGAGAAACACAATTCTCATGCATATTTTGCTCATTTCACTCTGACGCCAATTAGCCTTTAGGGAACCTGTTAACCTCTCCGAATGGAAGAGGGCAAGGCCAGATGATTGACAGATTAGACTGACAGTATGCACTTGACTACCAACATCCAATGGCTACACACAAGTGCAGATCTTCATGACAGGAACCCCCCACCCAAAAAAAAAGAATCTAGGCTTCTCCAAGTCCTGTTTTGAGTACCAGGTCACAGTCTTGATATAATGTAAACACCACACAGATGACCCCTCCTCCTCTGGAGCCCACCTCTGAGCAAAGTCTGCCTGGATTTGCATCCAGGTGCAGCCTCTTCGTTAGTAGGAGTCTTTCATCCAGATGCAAATGCTTTATACAAGATCAAAATTCTTTTGCTATGGGACTAAAGAGGCCAGCCTCTAGAAAAATTTGCATGTTGGTTGGTAAAACAGGCTAACCCTTGCAATAGAAATGAAGGAACAAAGAGATCATTAAGAAATCAAATCAACAAACAAATGTGACGCAAATATACTCTATTATCTGTCTACAGTTTTGTTTTGTTTTAACAGAAAGAGATGGGAATTTAGAAGGCGGAAATGCAGCCAATGAAAAAAGGCTCCAAAAGAAAATGAAGAAGAATTTTAACAAATTATAACCAGCTTGATAATTACAGTCTCCATGATTGCAGCCCAGTGGAAGGCTGGTTTGACTAAAGACATCTCGTGATGATCTGTGACAGAAAATTACTCTCTTCCATCCAAAGAATTCTATGAAGGTTGTGGCTTAAGATACAGTTCTATGGCTGTAGCTTAGTTATAAGGAATACACAAGTGTGCTGCTGATTTTATGTAAACTTGACACAAGCTGGAGTCATTTTGGAAATGAGAACCTCAATTGAGAAGACGCCTCCACCGGTTGTAGTGGCTCACGCCGGTAGGATCTCCTGAAGGAGAAGAGGCCTCCATCAGCTTGACCTATGCCCAAGCCTGTGGTGCAGTTTCTTGATGAATGATTTATGAGGGAGGCCCCAGCTCATGCTAGGTGTTGCCATCCCTATAGGCTGGTGGTCCTGGGTTCTGTAAGAAAGGAGACTGAGCAAAGCCATGGCAAGCAAGACAGCAAGCATCACCCCGACTAGGACCACTGCATCGGTTCCTTCCTCCAGGTCCCTGCCCTGCTTGAGTTCCTGCCCTGATTCCCTTCAGTGGCGGACTGTTATCTGGAAGTAGAAGATGCAATAGACGCTTTCCTCTCCAAGCTGATCTTGATCATGGTGCTTTGTCACAGCAACAAGAAACATAACTAAGACAGCATGGTAATATTAGAGAAAAGAATTTAATCCCCAAGCAACTATTTTTTAATTTCTTGCTCATATAACACATGAAAATATTTTCTAGGTTAAAACAAACAAACAGAAAGTGAACTGACAATGACGGCATATGATATGTTCCACAATTTGGGAGGCTGAGACAGAGTGATTATGAATGCAAAGGGAATCTTGTCTCCAAAAAGAAAGGAAAGAAAGAAGAAAGGAAGGAGCGTGGAGTGGGAAGAAAAACAAGGCCTGTGAGATGGCTCAGCTCAGTTAGTAAGTGCTTGCTGCAAAGCATGGAGGCCTCGGTTCAGATCCCCAGCACCCACATAAGAAACTGATGCCTGTAATCTCAGTGCTGTGGAGACAAAAACAGGAGTACCACTGGGACTCACCAGTCAGCCAGCTAAATGGACAGTTCCAGATTCAATGAGTTATACTGTCTCAGAAACTAAGGTAGAGTGGGCTAGAAAATGGCACTAACATCAACCTCTGGCCTACACACACACACACACACACACGCACAAATATGTACACACATATACAGCATATGCACAAAATAAAAATTTTAAATGATAAACAAACGGGATGAAGTTTCTCAGAAATATTTCGTGTTTAAGGTCCTATATTACCTACCTGTTTAATCATAAATCATAAATCATTCAATTGTAAGTATAGTGGTGCAGAGAAAGCAAGATATCTAGAGCAATGAACTGGGTAAGGGAGAAGGCAATCAAAAATGGCTAGCAGAAAAGTGATTGGGAGCAACTTGAGACAAGAGTTGCAAGTACATTGACCACTGAGGATGCAAAGTTAGGGACCACCAGCGTCACCTTATCATGGTTCCCAAGGCTGATCTTGACATCTGTTTTTTCCACAGACAGGTACAGTCAGATCCTCCATATATGCTTAGACAATAGTTCTGTGCAGAACTCAGTCAGTCCTACACAGACTAGATGTAATTTAGAGATGACCTGGAGATATCTCTTGCAGGATACAAGTCAAATTGACCTTAGGGGGCTCAGTGGTTAGGAGCACTGACTGACTGCTCTTCCAGAGGGTCCAGGTTCAATTCCCAGCACCCACATGGCAGCTCACACCTGTCTGAAAGTCCAGTTTCAGGGGACTCGACCCCCATGGCAAAACACCAATGTACATAAAAATAAAATATCTTAAAACTCCAGAAGATGAATGATGATAAATTGTGTTCTCTTGGGTGACGTTGCTCAAGGATGACTTCAAATTGCTAACATCAGATTTTATTTGTCTCTTCAAGTTTCCTAAGGCAAGAGACATCTTCCTCACAGAGCTGTCCCTCATTCAAATACCAGATTCAAAACCTTTGAATCACTACCAGTCAGAACTTCAAGCTGCGCAGTCTGAGAGACCCTAACAGGAATGAGTCTCTGTGATAATGGCTGTGTGATAAGCAAAGGATGTCTCTCCCTCTGTGTTCTCTCTTTCCTCCCCACCATTTAGAAAGCAGAGTGGAGGCCATATTCAAATCTAAGTGTAATTGTAAAGCTCTCTTATCACCAAGGACTTGAAAGGTTTGTCTTAAGGAACAGAAAGGAAAAAAAAAACCTCACCTGTTCACGGCTCCTAACCTGCTCCATCCTAACAGGAAGGCTTGCCCTGGTAGTTGTCATCAGGAGAGAAGAATGAAGTTTTACACACTGGCTTCCTACTGCCTTCTTCAGAGACCAGAACAGCTGTCACCTTCCCATCCGGTCCTTCCCCAGGGTGAATTTAGGACTCAACATTCAGCTCTATTCCTAGATGGGAAGATGGCTCAGCAACTGAGAACAGACGCTGCTTTTGCACAGGACTTGAGTTTGGTTTCTAGCGCCCATAATGAGTGGCTTACAACCATTTGGGATACTAGCTCAAGGAATCTGACACCTCTGGCTTTTGCAGCACCAGTAAATGCAGAGACCACCAGAGGAATACTGCTTATTGGCTTGTTCCCCATGGATTGCTCAACCTGCTTTCTTACATACTCCATGACCACTGACCAAAGGTGACACAGTTTACAGTGTCAATCATTAATTAATGCCCCTCCATACAGATCTGACCAAAGGTCAATGGTGGAGACATTACCTCAATTAAAATTACTTTTTCTCAAATAACTCTCTGTCTTTTATCAAGTTGGCAAAACACTAACCAGAACACCCACACACATACACACAAACACAATTTAAAATAAATCTTTTTTTAAATTCAATAATATCTCAAGGTTTAATGGCATTGCTGTATGACATGGTCTGTTTAGGACCCATCAAACTCAGTATCAGGTATATACAAAAATAATCACTAAACACTCTGTCTTTATGCCTTTACCCTTAAAGTTACTTGAAGGTTGTTGGGTAGAGTCTATAGCATGGGCTACCCACTCCAATGAAAAAGGGCCAAGCACTTACCATCCTTACATTGATAAGCCTCTTTCTTTTGGGAAGGATTTTAACCCTATTCATTTACCCTAGTGCCCACTGTGATTCCTTGTGTTAGTACTGTGGGTCATTCCATAGACATTCAGATGGAGTAGTATGTATAGTACCATAGAGAGGTTTAACAACGTAGTTCTGTAGCCAAAAGGGAGGCCCAGGATAGCCCACAAGCATGTGACATAGCTGCCATTCCTCAGTTTCCCTGTCTTTGAGAGTGATACAATTGTAGATGTGTTTCACTCGGTAGTTGCAGGAAATTAGTGGAGTAGATCATATGGGATGCTCAGGCAGCAGTTGGCACATTTTGAACGACCACATTTGCTCAGTGACAATTATGATTACATATAGGACCTGATGTGGGCTTTTGATTGTTTTTTTTTCAAACCATAGGTCTTAAAGCTTACAAATACATTTAGAGTATCCCTGAATTCTTTAAAAATCATTTGCAGAATGAAGGTAATTTGTCTAGATTTAGCATTTTCATCACATTTCCAAAGTGAGGATGAGGGTAAGGAAGGCTTCAGGTGCAGTGAACTTGATCAGCGGGCATACAGAAAGGACAGAAACCTTCCCCTCAGCAGCCTCACAGTCTAACAGAGGCAAAGAAAACTAAAAAGTTACATAGAAATTGTAACGGCAGTTATAAAGGAATGAGCCCAAAATGCGTCACGACCCAGAATGCCCACCAAAGGAGAGGGATGGAGCTTACAAGGCTTCCTAGAGTAGGTCGCACCTCAGATGAGTCGAGATCATGAATGTGACATGGGGGAGTGACAGTATCCCAGGTAATAAGGGATTGTGAGTGCTCGGCACTTTAACAAGCCCCCACCCCACCCCACCTCCACACACAAGGCTTCAGGGAGTATCAGGAAGGAGGGTGTGGAAAGAATGTTAAAGTCAGAGGCCATGACATGGCTATTGCACTCATCAGCTCCCAACAGCTATGGTTACCTGCATAGGACCTGCAGAAGATCAAAGACCCAAACTTCCAGCATGGATGGAGGAGCTTACTCCCTTACTGAGGAGCTAACTGTTGGCAGTTGGTAGCTGCCAGGAGGGAGACTCATTCTTCTTTGAGAGTGTGACCCCTGATAGGTTTCCCATGTGCCAGGGGATGGCCTCACACATGTGCACATGTGAGCAGACCTAAGTGAACATAGAGGGTTATGGAGAAGGAATAGAAGAGGAAGAAGGAGGAGAAGAAGAAATAATAATGAATCTGGGAGGTGATAGGTGGGATTTCAGCTAAGCTTGGGGTGGAAAACGGAGGGAGAATATGATCATATTTTGTTGTATGCATGTAAGGCATTCTCTAAGAATGATTTAAAAGGGTGTTCTAGGTAGAGGGAGGGGGCATATGCAGAAGGATGAATGCCTGTGGTCTGTCTAAATATGTTCACTATGAGTGGCAAACAGCTGCTGTCTCGAGGCACAGAGCACTGAAGGTTTATTACTACAGTATTCTCTTGCCTTAACTAGAACTGTTCTAGAAGGGCACAAAAGGCTTTCCCTGACTGTTACAGACTTAAGTATATTGGATAGGGTGACCTTTATCCAAGAAAGGAAAGCATTTCCTGCAAGGAAGAGGCAGCTGCATTAGCCATAGAGTGAAGCAGCCAGAGCTCAAGCAGTGGCCTTCAGTTGGGGACAGCAAGTAACCTAAGTCCTGTCTGCCCTTTGCTTCCTCCTTCTCAGAAAGATGTACTTTAAAGGTAATTGGAAAAGAACTGAGTCAATGACATATATTTCTGGTCCTGGACATAAAGAACATACAACTCTAACTTCAAAAGATTTCCTGAAATGTTACCACCCACAACGGTTAGGTACTGATATTATCTGACAAGAAAATGAATCAACTAAGGAAGAGCAACACAAAGATATTCCACTCTCTGTTGTGCAAAAGGGACCTTCCTATGATGACAGAAATGTCCCTGTCTCTGTACTTGTTCATTGTGGTGTCAACTAACCACATTAATGCTTGAAATGTGGAAATGTCGTTGAAGATATAGAGTTTTCCACAATTTAAGAAGCCACATATAAGACCCTTCTTTCCTTCTTCCCTTGCTCTTCATTCTCCATTTTTGAGATGGAGAGGATCTGACACAGGGTCTTATACAAGCTGAACAAACACTCTAACTCCAAACATCAGCCACACTGATGAATCCTTTCCTATACATCAAGGCCTTCTGATTCCTGCCACTTTAAGGACATGTATTTCCTAACAGATTGGAAGCCTGCCTCTGCTACGATCCATCAACACCAACTATGGTCACTGATTCATGTGGTGGAATTTAGAAAATCTATTAAGAAGAAAAAAGGAGACAAATGGGAAAGCCAACATATTTGTGAAAAAAGTGTTCTAAGTGGATTATACTCGGCTCAGCAACCCAGCTGAAATGCTCTTGCGTGTCCCTCAAACATGTACCATAAAGGACATCTGAGGCCATTTCATCAGTGAAGACTGCTTTCTACACATTCTGAGGCTGAAGCTAATCGATTCTGTACCTTCCTAATGATCTGCCCCGGGGAGTTATTATTCCTGATGGCAATTAATCAAAATTAAAGCAGACTATATAGAATGAAGCAAATTCTAGCACCCAGACTCAGTCGGGAACATTTGCACATTGAGATTAATCATGGCCCTGCTTTGGTGTGACGGGTACATCAATATCAGAGAGAAAAGAGAAGAAACACTTGCAAGGGAGTTCCGAGCCCATGTCTCGGTGGAACTAAACCACATGAAGCCTGCAGCTACCTGTGACACAGAAAATAAAACTGTTTCCTTCCAATAAATGTAGGGTGCTGTGACAATCTGTATCACACAGCGTTGAATGTCATTGCAGAGGCCCCAAAGCAGGTAGATCTATGAAATATTTTGCTTTATGCCTGGATAGTATCAAAAAGGATCTAAGCATTTACTTTCAATATATTCCTAAATCCAAAATTAAAATGTGATCTTGTGCTTTTCAAAACCTTTTATTCTATGCTAAGTACTTTGATTATTTAATCAAATCAAACCACTCTTCTGTGGAAGCACAAGTGTGAGGTGGTAACTCTTTAGAGTGATACCCGGAGGCTGAAGAGATGGCTCAGTGATTAAGAGCACTAGCTTGCTCTTCCAGTAGGGCACAGATTCGATTCCCAGAACCCCCATGGTGGCTCACACCTGCCTATCACTCCAGTTCCAGGGATCTGACACCCCTGGCTTCTGAGAGAACCTGTACAAACACATGCAGAGCCATGCAGATACATGCATCCCTTAAAAATAAAAAATAAGCATCATTGAAAAATAAATATTTTTTAAAATGGAAAGAATATTGCCTGATATATAGTCAGCCCTATACAAACAACTTTCAATGTTTAGCAAGTTGATTTTATTCTCTAGGCTCCAGTTACTCTATAAGTTATGGGTGCCAGCAGTTCCCATAGTCAGCGGTACTATGAAAAGTGAGATGTTATCATAGTGTGTTTCCTAACTAACAGACATGCTAGCAACAATGGTGGTGATGCTGATTGAGTGCTTGGTAGGTATCACTCGCTTTATGTCTGTTTTCTGAGCTCCACAGAAAGTCTAAATGAGGGATATCAGTTTCCTAACAGAGAAACCTGAGGCACAGAGGGATGGATACCTGGACTCTGGTCATAAAATATAATTGTAGCCAGGTGGTGGTGGCACATGCCTTTAATCCCAGCACTCAGGAAACAGATGCAGATGGATCTCTGTGAGTTCAGGGCAAGCCTGAGCAAGTTTTAGGACAGCCAGAGCTATACAGAAAAACCCTGTATCAAAAACAAAACAAAAATACACAAACAAAAAACAAAACAACAATAACAATAAAACTTTAATTGTTAGAATAACGATTCTAGTCTGTTCATTACATTTTAAAAACTGTTTTAACAACTATGTTGCATAATAGTTGCTTACATTGTGTGAGGATGTATCACTGTGATTGGTTCAATAAAGAGCTGAATGACCAATAGCTAGGCAGGAGAGAATAGGTGGGACTTCCAGGCAGAGAAAGAGAACTGTGGAAAGAAGAGAGTCAGAGAGATACCAGGGAGATACTAAAGAAGTCAACTATATGGTACAATGTAAATGGGGGTTTCTCTCCTGACCATCAGTTCCCAAATAACCACTCAGAGGCTTATATTAATTATGAATGTTTGGCCAATGACTCAGGCTTATTACTACCTAGCTCTTACATCTTAAATTAACCCATTTCTGTTAATCTATGTATTGCCATGTGGCTGTGGTGTTACCTCATTTTCTACATGTCTTTCTTCCTTGGCAACTGACTAGCTGGCATTTTCCAGACTCTGACTTTCTCCTGTGTCTCTGCTTGGATTTCCTATGGTGATATTTTATTTATGCTACAACAAATGAAGCTTTCCTGAAGATCAGAGTGCAGAGCTGAGCCATTAGTTGATCATAGAGGCCAGGCAGTGGTAACACACACCCTTGGTCCTAGTATTGGAAAGTTCAAGGCCACCTTAGGCTACATGAGACTGACTCTGTCTAAAAGAGAGACAGAGCTCATACAAAGGTGATCCCAGCACTTAGGATCGCATGCCTTTAATCTCAGCACAAGGGAGGTGGAGACAGGAGTGATATGGCTGGGCTGAGAAAGGAAAAAATGTGGGAGGAGGCAGGAGCTCAGAGCAGTCTCAGGATTTGTAGAGACAGATGTAGTCTGATGATTCAGTCTGAGATGGAGTCTGAGGATTTGTATGGACAGGATGGCTACTTTGGTCTAAGCATCTGCAGCAGTAAGAACTCTGGTGACTGGCCACTCTGCTTCTCTGATACATAAGCGTTCACCCCTTGATAGCTGATTCCAAGTTTTTATTATTAAGAACAATTAGAATTCATGCTAAAATCTCCCACCTGGATTTATCCTGGCTTGCCATAGGCCAAAGCAGTTTTATTTATCAACCAATGAGAGCAACACATATTCACAGCATACAGAAAGACTATCCTACAACATTTCCTCCTTTCTGTCTAATCAAAAAGGAAGGTTTTTACTTTAACAAAGTAAAATTACATATAAGAAAATAGTTATCAAATAAGAATTACAGTTACAATATCTAGTCTATTTATATTTGGAAAAATTAAAGAGAATACTCCATTGTCTATCCTATCTTTGTGAATTAAAGTTTCAATCTAACTTATCTTTTATCATAACTAAGGAAACCTATAACTATCTAGTCTTCAATTCCATCAAAGACACCAGAAGGATACAATATTACCTGAGTGCATTGCAAGCAACTTAAAAAACTCTAGAAATAACAGATATCTGGCTGCCTGAACAGTCACCCAAAGTTCTTCTGTAACATTGGGACATCCATCTTCAGCCTACTGGCCTAGAATATCTGGCAGACTTTTCAGTGAAGCACGAAATTTAAAAGACTGTCCCACCCATATTGGGAAAGTTCATCAGTTGCTTTCCTCTCTGTCCTGCAGAAATTCTGGCAGTTTCTTCTGTGAAGCAGGGACGTGAGGAACTATCCTGCCTTGTTTTGGCAAAGTTTAGTCATCATCTTCCTGTGAGTCCTGCATGTCCAGTTTATACAGCATACTGTCAAGCAGTCCAGGCAAGAGCAGTTTCCCATCCAAATGGTTAGCCTTGATACTTTGAAAACAAACTCCATAAGGATTTTCTTAATGCCTATTATCCTCTTTGATGTAACTGGTGCTGTCAAGAGCAAATGTGTCTCATTACTTAGGTTAACAAATATTTTAAATGACATATTCTATAGGTCTTTGAAATATTTGAAGACCATCTATCTAAAATATATCTCTATATGATCTTGAAAGCATATATTTACACATTTTATTGGTATAGATGACTAACTCCTAGCCTGTTTTTTGATTATCTTGAAAATGTATCATAATAACTTTCAAAAATTATAACTTTACCTTATATCTTAAATGAACTGCATAGGTACAATACCTTAAATAAGAGTAGAAACATATATACAATATATTGTAACAAAAATGACCTCAAACTTGTATCAATATACAAAAATCTTTAAATAAGAATAGAAACACGTATACAGTGTAACAAAACTAACCTTAAATTGTATCACTATACTAAAATTTGTGTCAATGAAAAAAATCTGAGATTAACAGTTGTCTTTTTATCCTATATTTCCACATTACCCTAAATATAAGAAATATCCATAACCCAACAAATAACCAAAGTTTAGGCAGTTTTTAAATATTTAGGTTGGTGTATTTTATCAGCCTGTCTTTCAATCCCATGTCTCTTGGCAGTTGTCATTTGCTTATCAATAATCAAAAAATTAAAAATCAACACAATAATATATAGGGTCAAGAATCCCTGTGTATTTCCCATTTTATGTAACTTTTTCCTTTTATATTACTTTTACTCTCTCTTTAAAGTCTTTGTTATTCTTTAGACTAATTTTTTCTTTCTATGACTATACCCATATTTTTTTCTTTCTTAAGCCTACTCACATTGAAAAACACACTGGAACCTGTTTAGAGGTTTTTCTGTCTGGACCTCTTTTTTTAGCCTGTTTTCTCTGTACGAAAAAAAGCTAAATTGGCCACATAGCCCATGGTTGATTAGCCTCTCTTTACCAAGGCCTTTGTGAGACTGCAGAAACCTGCCACACCACTTAACTCATGGTGGCTGGCAGTTGGTTCTATCTTGCAGACAGCTGTTGGGAGACATGTTTCTGCACTGCTGCAGGCATGACACTGTGAGACTAGGAAGCCCAGTGCATCTTTGTTACTGTGCTTTTAGAACCTTTTTTAAAGTTTTCTAAGGTCTTATGGAGCCACACCCTATGTTGGGCAGCATATGTAAATGGATGTTTCTCTCCCACCCACTGTTTCCCAAATGGCCACTCAGAGGCTTATATTAATCGTAAATTTTGGTCAATGGCTCAGACTTATTACAAACTAGCTCTGACATCTTAAATTAACCCATCTCTATTAATCTACATATTGCCATATGGTCATGGCATTGCCTCATTTTCTACATGGTGTGCTTATTCAGCCCCTGACTGGTGTCTCCCAGACGCCACCCTTCTTCTTCTGTAACTCAGCTTGGATTTCCTGCCTGGCTATATCCTGCCTTGCTATAGGCCACAGCAGATTTACTTACCAACCAATAAAAGCACACATATTGATAACATAAAGAAAGACTAACCCACAGCAGTACAGAGTAGATGTAACTGAACCATGTGGCAGAATGCAGATTAATAAAAGCAGGCTAATTTAAATTATAAGAGCTAGTGGAACAAGCCTAAGCTACTGACCAAGATTTCATAATTAAAAAGAAGTTTCCATGTTGTTATTTGCAGGTGGTGATCTAAAGATAGTCCGACAAGAAAGCTTGCTAGAAAGAAATGCTGAAGGATAATCTTTTTGTACATTGTGAAGATATATTATTATGATTTGGTTTAATAAAAAACTGAATGGCCAACAGCTAGGCAGGAGAGGATTGGCAGGACTTCTGAGCATAGAGAGGAAGTCAGAAATGAATTTAGGTGATAGAGGGATTCACCATCAAGACACAGGGGAAACAGGATATGTGGTACAAAGATGAAGCGACAAGCCACGTGATAGAATATAGTTTAAAACATATGGGTTAATTAAAGTTAAAAGAGCTAGTTGAAACAAGCCTAAGCTAAAGGTCAAGCTTTCATAATTGATAATAAGTCTCCATGTCATTACTTTTGGGCTGGCAGTCCCGACGAGAAAGTAAAACTACACAACTATAGCAAACTGGCCATGTTGCATGGGCTTATAACCCAGTATAACAGTTTGAAGCAGAAAAATCATAAATTTGAGACCAACTGAGATTACAAAGAGAGTTCCAGGGCAACTTGGGTCATATAGTGAGACCTTGATCAAAGAATGCAGTACTTGTTTAGACTGAAGGAACCTTCTGGAGATTATGTACAATATGTCGTGTACTTAATAGTAATCTAAGGGGCTTTGTGGTGGTCAGTTGTGGGGTTTTAGATAAATTCTTACTTTCCAGCCCAGGTTCGCCTCAAACTCCTTCTTCATCCTAATAAGTATTGGAATTATCGCATATGCCAACATACCTAGCTTTAACAATGATGCACTGTGTAGCTGAAAACTGGTAGAAGCCAGTGAGAGAGCACAGCAAGTCAAGGTGCTTGCTGTGGACCCCGAGGACCTGAGTTCGGTCCCAAAACCCACAATAGAGAAAGAGAACAAGTTCCCAAAAGTTGTCCTCTGACCTTTGAATACATGCTCCCACAAGTCATGTACCCTCCCCTAACAAACAATTCAAAAAAATACATAAATGCATAACTAAAAATGCAAAGAGAATATGTTTGGAATGATCTGACCAAGTAAGAATGAGTAGCATGCGAGGATGGTACATGTAATAATTAGCTTGGTTGAACTAGTTCACAATGTATATCTATACTATAACATGTTTCATACAGTAAACACAATTTTTATATGTCAAGAGAAAAATATATAAGACCAAGGAGTCTTTTAAAATTCAAAAGAGAAAGGAAGGAAGAAGGAAGGAAGGAAGGAAGAAAGGAAGGAAGGAAAGAAGAAAGAAACTGAAGATTATGGACTGGAGAGATAGTTCAATGGGAAAGAGTGCATCCTGCTTTTCCAGGGGACCCTAGTTCAGTCCCAGCTCCCATGTCAGGTGGCTCCCAATTGTCTGCAATTCCAGTTGCCAATACCCTCTGCTGGCTTTCATGATCACCCCATACATGTGGTGTACATTCAAACAGGCACACACGCATTCACATAAATAAAAATGAACCAATGAATCTTTTTAAGGAAGAATTTGGAGGTTATAAGCTACATTAATTTCCAGATTTCTTTTTTTACCATTTAACAGGACAATTTCACATTAAAGTTTATGTTTATTTGTGCGTGTGTGTGTGTATATACATGCATGTGTGCCACATATATGTGGGTGCCTGTGGTATCTAAAACAAGAGCATCAGACATCAGACTCCCTTGGTCTGGAGTTACAGGTTGTGGCTCATACGACATTGGTGCTGGGAACGAAACTCATATCCTCTGGAAGAGCAGCAAGCTTGCTTACCAGTGAGCCATCTCTCCAGCTCCACACTAATGTGTAAACAAAATCCGGCCTGCACCTCACTCACCACCGCCTGGTGAACTTCTGTGTACTAATGAGATCACCACTCAGTATTTATTTTTGAAAGTCTTTTCATTAGAGTGAGAAAGTAAACACAGGTTTAAATGCAAATGTGTTTCTGGGATTTTAAAAAATGAGAAACGTTCTCCAGAAACAGATCAAGGTGAGCAAGACAGGAAGCGAAAGTTAATCTTCATTTGTGTAAAAAATATTTGTTGAGTTTCTATTTTGTACCTTATGTTAAGAGATAGGATAGCAATTCAACTGGGAAGGACAGAGAAGGGAAGGGAGAAAAAGGAAAGGAAGAAAGAGGAGAGGGAGAAGGCCGGGGAAATGAAGAAGGAAGAGAGAATGGAAGGAAAAGAGAGAAGAAAAGAGATAAGGGAAGGGAGAATCACTGTCCCTATCTTTAGGAGAATTTGTTGCTTAGCGAGGAAAGTGCTGAGTGTCTGATTATTTAAATGATTATTGGTGATGGTGGGGTAGTACCAAAGGCAAAGGCCGCAGAAGGAAGAAGGCAGGCAGGAAGCAGCTACAGGGATCCAGGCTAAGGATGGTTGCAATTGTATTCGGCATAGGGAAGAGAGATTGGAGGCAAAGGGGCTTCATCTAATGATTTTGGAGAATAATTCATAGAAGGTGGTAATTGGCCAGAAGAAAAGGAGGGGAAAAGAGAAGGCTGTCTTATTCTGATTCTCCAAAAAAGAAGCCCCCAGGCAAGAATTCAAATCCAACTAGTTCATTTGAGAAGACTGGAGAATTCTGCAGTACTGGTCAGAACCTGAGAATGTGGCATCATAAACGCAGCAAACAGGCTGTGTCATCAAGCTCTCTAGACTAAGAATGTCTACAATAGATCCCATGAAGAAATTCTGGAAACGGTAAAAAACCAAATGCCTCAGAGCTGTCTCAGCATGGGACTGAGGAACTGGAAACATCACACATTCTCATGAGTCACTGGCTGATGATGGGCTTAACATCCTAGCATTCCCAGCCAGCCTTCTTGCTCGCTAAAAGGTCCTCATGCAAAAAAGAATGCATTAGATAGCTAGATGACAGATGGTAGATAGATAGATAGATAGATAGATAGATAGATAGACAGACAGACAGACAGATAGATAACAAACAGATAATAAATAAAAGACAGATTTTTGATAATTAGTAGATAATAGATGATGGACAAAAGGTAGATTAAAAATAGATAATAGATAATTGATAGTTGATTAATAGAATTGGATGTATTCAAGATTAGGTTGCAGTAAGGAAGTTAAGGAAGGGGCTGGAGAGGTGGCTAAACAGTTGAGGTGACTAACTGCTCTCCCAAAGAACCTGAGTTGAATTCAATTCTCAGCACCCACATGGCAGCTCACAACTGTCTATAACTCCAATTCCAGGGGATCTGGCACCTTCATAGACATATAGGCAAGCCAAACTCTATTGTACAAAATACAAATAAATCTTTCTTTAAAATGAGAAAATAAAAGAAAATATGTTAGCCAGCTTTCTCTTGCAATAACAAAATACCTGAGATAATTAACTCATAAAGAGAAAACACTAGATATTACTCAGCTGGTAGAGTACTTACCTAGCTCTAGCGTCCGTCCTGCTATATGTACTACGGAACTGTAATGTCTGTACTACATGTACTACAATACTATGCCTGTAGCATACCACCTGTACTACAGGACGATTTGCTAACTGGGCAAGGGGCTGGAGATTGAAACAGAGAGAGAGAGAGAGAGAGAGA
>LOEQ01000408.1:920675-931020 GCA_001685075.1 Bramus lutescens | reverse complement strand
CCCTGTCATTATCTCACACCCAAGAAGAATGAGGAAACAAGGCAACCAGAGCAAATGTAGATTTTGTTTAAGGGGGGAATGCCATAGCATGATCTGCCCAGCAGCCACTGTGGGTTTTAGGGTGGGAATCGGATGGAGATGGAGGTCAACTGTGCAGCTGCAGGTGTTGTCTGGTTATGGTCCCTGCACACTTTTATAGGCAGATCACATGCGTGTTGACTGACCAGGAATCTCCAGCAGCATTACAGAGCTGAGAAGAACATGTGCGCTCTCACATACATTACATGTCAATATGTAAAAACCACAAACTCCTGAAGCAACTAGTCCAGCCTGGAATTTGCTACAAAACAATACCTAGAGCTCCTAAGAATGTGTCCCACCAGGAACAAATCTTCCAGGCTAGGAAATGCCAGCCAGTGAAAAAAACACCCGAGCTAGCCAACTCCACACCCAGCTCCATGATCACAGGAATAGCACAGGTGTCAGTCACCACACCTGATCTACCTGTGGCTCCAAAGCTGAAGACATTTGGAACAGTGACCTATGGTGCATGATGGCTCCCAGGCCCCAAACGCTGGGGTTTGGGCTTTGTCTTCATTCCACTTCTCTTTCTTGAGAAGGTCAAGTTGACAGAGTCAGAGGCAGCCCCAGAACACAGCCCTTCGCCATTCACTCTCGCCAACAGACTGACATGCATTCCCTGGTGGCAGTTCCTATGCGCTGAACCTGCCACCGCCTCTTCAAAACTGCTGGTTTCCATGGAAATCAAAAGCACTCTAGCTGGAAGAGCTGCTGGGAATTGCAAATCAAGATGCCCCAAACTACCCCTGCAGCACATTTCTGATTTGAAGGGGAAACAGTAGCTCAGATATGCATTGGAGATGGGATGGGGGTAGAGGGGAGGTAGGGAAGTGGGAGTGGGGGTGGATCCTTAAAAAAAGACTTGAGACCCTTTGTTTCCAGACCCTAACATCCTGTCTGGCCCCACCGCACCCTCTCCATCCCAGCAACCTGACTGGGCTGCCTCCTTTTCAAAATTATCTCCCAGGAGACATAGAGGTGGATCTGGGATGCTCGGGCTCCTGGCATTAGGGTCTGACTTGCTGATTACAGGGCTCGTGTTCTGACAAGGCAACACAGGTAACAATGTGCCTGTGGGCACCACACCACGCCAGAGGCCTCTGCTGCTATCCCTCCTCCTCTCCAAGCTGCCAAAGGGCTGCCAGCTCAGAGGTCATTATATTCCTGTTCTCAGAATCCGCTGTGAGACAGGAATGCAAAGAGAAAGGGAAAGACTTCTAACAGCTGCCACGCCAGTGCATCACAAGAAGGGATTTTAAAGACAGCTCAAATCTCTGGTTTTTTAAAAGTTCATTGAAAAAATACTTAGAGCAAATCTATAGACCAAAGCTAGGCACGACAAACATGCCCGTAACCCCAGGGCTTTGAGAGGCAGAGGTGGGTGGAGCAAATGAGGCTAGCTCAGACTCCTAGCTTAAAACAAAGTGAAGTCTCCAGTTGTTTTCCTGTTAGGAAGTCCAAGCTTGACAGCTGGTGGATTTTCCTGGTCTTGGCCGAGGATGGCTTTGTGGGTAAAGTGCTTGCCATGTGCATGTGCATGAGGCCCTGACTTCAACCCCCAGCACCCATGTAACCCAGGCGTGGTGACATCCACTTGTAATCCTGACTGGAGTGGAAGACGGGAGGACGGCTGGGAATGACTGGCCAGTCATCTGTGAGAGACAAGGGGGCAGGTGTCTGAGGAAACACACCAAAGTTGTTTTCTGACTTCCACATGCTCACAAGTGCACCTACACATACGCATGCAAGCACACACACACACACACACACACACACACACACACCTCAAAAACACCTGGGGCCTTTGCCCTTTCACTTTTCTCAAGATGCAAATGGTCAACAGCATGTCTGTTCCCAGCACTACCGTCACATTCCTCCCATAGCTGCCCAAGAGAGAAACTGGGATTAACTGGTTCCGTTCTTGGCCCTTCCAGTCACTGTGTTCATCCATTTCTCATTGCTGTTATGAAAAGCTACAAGAGGACTACTTTGTAAAGGCTGGGTAAAAGTGTGGAATCGGGAGGGCGAGGTAGGATGCTTGGTGTGAGCTTGAGGCCAGCCTGGGAAACAGAGTAAGATCCAGCCTAGCCTGGACTATAGAATGAAGCCCTTTTTCAAGCATTTTGCTTTTATCTGGGACACAGGCCAGGAGGCACAGAGTCTGAGGGCCTGACCTGCTAATGGCCTTCATGCTGGCAGGGTCCCAAGATGGCATAGAATATTATGTGGCAAGAAACAGCGGTTCTGTGCATGTCTGATCTCTCACCCTCTTCCTCTAGTGCCACCAGAAATCAATCACACAAGCTCACCCTAGTGACCTTGCCCCATCATAATCACCTCCTAGAGGCCACATCCCTGAATGCCATAGTATGATTCCTTTTTATCACTCAGTGCCCAACAATGAGGACCAGACTTTCAGCATGAGCTCAAAGGACAAGCCACAGCCTCCTCTGACCATTGCATCTTGTTCACCTTATATTCTGAGCATTTCTCAAGTTGTTTCTTTTTTTTCCCCCAGGATAGTGATCACTGTCCTGTGTGGATGCTATTACCTGTTGCAGTAGTCTCCTCATTAACACTCTTCCATGACCTTGTCTTCCTCAGTGTATTTAGCCTGTTCAAGGGTAGATTAAAGGCTCTCCCACAATGGGACTGTGGTCTGGCAGCCTTGTCATTGACACAGGACTCAGGGACAAAAATCCAAACTGTATGTAGCACAAGGGCTTCAAGTGGTAAGTTGGCTGTTGAAATCCAGTGGCCTAGGAAGCTCCAGCTGCCCAACATGTGGGATGGGTGGGAGGATGCCGGCTGGAAGTCCTCATGAATACAGTCACTATGGCCACAAGGAGTGTGTGTGAGAGAGAGATCACTAGGGAGACAATGGAGCTAAATCTGGACAGAGCAAATGAGGGAACATGGCTGGACTTGGCATCTCATATTCCAAGCAAAGATTCTGGAGGAATGTGGTCCAGCAAGAGAGGAAGGAAAAACAAGAGCACTATTTGGTTTGGGCATGGGCAGAAATACTGGAAAGTTGTTAAAAAGCATTTTAATAAGAGGTAGAATTAGCTACTGCAACACATTTGCATGAGCATGATCACAACACCAACATCACCACCATCAATAACACAATCACTACCATCAGTAACACCATCACTACCACCACCACCACCATCAATAACACCATCACTACCACCACCATGGCCATCAATAACACCATCACTACCACCACCACCATCAATAACACTATCATTACCACCACTACCACCATCATATTTCTGTCACCACCTACGTCTCCACCCTCGGCACAGTCCTGCTCCTGCAAGCAGCTTCAGGCATGCTTGGGTCCCATGTCTACTCTTCCACCAGAACTTTGTCATCAGAGAGAGACCTGGAGCCTAAAGCCTCTCCACAGAACTGGAGAGTCAGGGCCATCTGTCGGCATGTGTTTACATTTCAGGAAGTCATCAGAGGCAAGGATGTGGCCTTCCTGTCACTCTCCCTGCCAAACCCACCCCTCCGTGCCCATGGAAACATTGACTGTGGGCACACACTTCCTGAGGCCAACTGAACAAGTGTGTTTAGGGACAGCTGATGGTGGGGGGAGGCAAGAGTAGAGAATCAAAAGGAGACAGTTACCAAATAATAGGAAAATTCCTCCTTCCTACGCCCATCTTCTGGGAAGGGGAGGATGGGAGCCATGTCTCTGACAAGCTGCTATCGGGACTGCCCTGGTCGCCATCTTCACATTCCAAGCACTTGCTTAGGACCCAGCTGTGGCTGTTGTTGGTCACTGGGCTAAGTTTGCTAACTGCACAGCTGGCGCAACTGAGCAGACTCGAGTGTATAAGAGCATCTGACACAGCTCAGATACACTGGCTAATGGACGTCAGTGAGCTAAAGACAGCAGTATCTTAGTGTGAGTGCAAGTTGGATATTTGCTCATGTCCTGGGAGACCCAGGCAGAGAGAAATGGCTGTGGGGTAAGTAACTGCTCCCTTTCATAGGTTTGAAAAGGCTCCACGGGTGACTGCTCAGGCCTCAAAGCCTGGATGTTTCTGAGCAATTCAGAGGTAAGCTGGGAGAAGTCCACACCAAAGGGGGCACTGGAAAGCCTACGGCAAGCCGCACAGTTCTCAATGTGACCCCCAAGACCTTTGCATTGACCACCTGAGCCATGGCTTATAGACCCCAGTCCTACCCTGGAGGCTCTGGGCCCACATATGCTGGCTGGGTTTTGTCAACTTGACACAAGCTAGAGATGTCTGGACTGGGCTAGAGGCAAGCTTGAGGGAATATTCTTGATTAGTACTCAGTACCCTGCCAGTTATGGGTAGAGCCATCCCTGAGCAAGTAGTGGAGGGTGGTTAAGAAAGCAGGCTGAGCAAGCTACCAGGAGCAAGCCAGTAATTGCTGTTCCTCTGTGGTCTCTGCTTCAGTTCTTGTCTCCAGATTCTTTCTGGGTTTTTTTTGTTTGTTTGTTTGTCTGAGATAGTGTTTCATTATGTGGACTTGACTGGCCTCGAACTCACAGAGATCCGCCTGCCTCTGCCTCCTAAGCGCTGAGATTTAAAGGCGTGCGCCACCACTACCCTAGTTCTCTCCATGGAGGACTATGACCTGGGATGCATAATCCAAGTGAACCCTTTCTTCTGCAAGTTGTTTTTAGTTATGGTGCTTATCATAGCAATAAAAAGCCAAACTATGACAATAGTCAGCATCAGAACCACAGCCTCTCATTCCAATGCAGCCCCTGGTGAATCTGGGACCCTCTAAAATTGAGAACCTCTGCAGATCTCCCCAGAACTTGCCACCCACACCTGCCCCGCTATAGCTGCCCCTGTATGCAATTACTGATTCAAACAGATCTCCCAAGTCTGAGATTTGGCTCCAGGTCCCGTCCCAGGCTCTGCAGATGGGGAAGAGAGGACAAAAGGGACAAAAGCCCTCCCCTGGGAGTCAATGACTCAAACAAGCTGTCCCAGTTAGCTTTGACAGTCAACTAAACACAGCCTAGTGTCACCTGGGAATAAAGTCTCCATTGAGGGATTGTCCACATCAAAAAGGCCTGTGTGTGTGTGTGTGTGCCTATGAGGGCAGTGTGTAGGATGTTAATCAATGCAGGAGAACCCAGCCCACTGTGGGCAGCACCATTACCTAGGCAGGTGGTCCTGGGCTGTTTAGGAAAACTAGCTACGTATGAGCATCCGCCATGGTTTGTGCTTCACGTTTTTGCTTGAGTTTCTGCCTTGATTTCAGTGACTGACAGCCTGTGACCTTGAAGTATGTGCCAAACAAACACTTGCCCCACTGAGTTGCTTTTGATCAGAGTATTTTATCTCAGTGACAGAGTGAACCTAGAACATAGGCAGTAAGCAAATGTGTAGACTGAGCATGTAGTTTGCTGATGTGGGGAGCCCAGGCAAGGTGGCCTTTAGGGCTTGGATGCCAAGTGTCTCATCAAAGGCTTGTGTGCTTGGTTGGCCTCAGAGGTGATTGGATTTGTGGGTTCATCCTTCCTCAGTGATGGTTGGTTATTTGATAGCATTATTGGAAGTGATGGAAACCAGGAGGTGGGACAAAGTTGGAGGGGATGGGTGGCCAGGGCTGTGCCTTTGAAGAGTGACTCTTGCCCCCGGTCTCTTCAGCCTCTCCTCTTCCCTCTTTCTCCTTTGGTCCTTCCTACCTTCTTTCTCTTTCCCCCTCTCCTCTTCCCTCCCTCCTTCCTGGCTCCCAAGAGGGGAGCACACGAGTTCCACATGCCATTCAGACACACTCTTCTACTTCCCACACAGTGGCGCCACCGTCTTGGACAGAAACTCCTGGAACCATTAGCCAAAGTAAATTTCCCTGTTTTAGGCTGTCTGTCTCCGATGTCTCTGTCATAGTGACAAGGGGCACAGTGGGGTCCCAAAGCATCATGGAACAGTAGTGTGTATCCAAGGTTAAGAAGGACCCCTCTGACAAGTGCCATTAAGGAGGGGCCCAATGATTCTAAGTCCTCTAAGGCCGCCACTAGTTCATCCATTGACCCATTCCTCCCCAACCTTCTGGATTCACTCATCCACTGATACTGATTTTGGACTTCCTGCCAGCGGTTGTCTACTAGACTCCCTGCCCAGCTCCCGTTTGCGCTTTCTGTGCTTCTCAGCAGTTCCATGGTTTCTCACAGTCCTTCCCTGATCCTACGAGTCCCTTCTATGCTCCCCATTCCATAATCGCTCCCATGCCCTTTCAGTCCATCACTGTACTGTTACAACTTTCCAAACAAGCACGCCACTCAACTCCAACACCTTTCGTGGCTGGGGTGTGTGTGTGTGTGTGTGTCTGCGTGCATATGTGTGTTCTCATGCTGTGCAGGCCAGATGCCTCCCTCAACCACTTCTCTACTTTTTTTACAGTCTGTATTTTTACTATTATGATTATGGAAGGTGTATTAGGTTGGGGTGTGTATGTGTGTAAGCACACCATAGCATGGGTGGAGGTCAGAGAACTACTTTCAGGAGTCGGTTCTCTTCTTCTACAGTGGGATCTGGGATTTAGTCATCAGGCTTGTACAGCAATCGCCTTCACCCACTGAGCCATCTTGTCAGTCAGAGAGGATCTGGAGCTCAGAGATTCAGCTGACTAGTGAGAAATGTGACACTGTCTGTGATGCCTGGCAGGCAGCCTGGCATGGTGACGGCTGCACCCGGAGGGACAGGGGTGGGACTGAGATCTGTGGGCAACAGTGAAGTTCTTACAGCCTGGCACAGTGACGGCTGCACCTGGAGGGATGGGGTGGACTGAGATCTGTGGGCAATGGTGAAGTTCTTCCAGTCTGCAAACTAGTGGTCAAGCACGATCCTGAATGGAGGAGAATGGCTTCAGGGAAACACTAATAGGAGAGTCCTGTGGTTAAGGAGGCTGAGGACACATAAACTAAATGCTTGTGAGAGAGACCTAAGCTGGAATATGTGTTAGAGATCTGCAAGTCATCCCGCTGAAACAGGACAATGCTCCTAGGCAGCAACAGGCCCACTGTTACAGATGGAACACTGAGGCCCAGCGTCATGTCTAGGGCCCCACAGGCAGTGGTGGTGGAGATGGGATTCATTCGCTCGCTCTGGTCTAGAGCTCCTAGTGTTCTTCTGCCACATGAAGTATTCACAAAAGGGAAAGAAAGCACTGAACAGCACAGCTCACGGAGACAGGAAGCAAGGTCCCTCCACCCACTGTGCACTCAGGGCACAGAGTCTGGATTCCATGATCCTTCAAACCCAACAGCCAGTGAGTCTGTAACAGTCGTGTGTCGTGACCTGACCACCCTGACTCCACCACAAATCAGTGAGACAGTGACTGACAGCCGATAAATGCCTATCTAAGAAAGTGAAGATGCAGCCAAGAGGCCACAAGAAGATGTACCAAAGGGAGGGAGGTGGCCCTCAGGCGACCACCCATTCATTTGCTAGGCCTCAACAAACTCCCAGGAGTGGGAAAGCAAATTAATCAACGAGAAATGCAAGAAGACTATCCTGCATTCATTTCCAGGGGCTCAGCTTAGAACATTGACCTCGGTGACTTCCTACATGGCCGGAAGGCACTCACCTCTCTAGGAATGTGGCTGTGACCAGGGGACTTACTATCTCTTCCACTTAGACTTCATTGCTTCTTTATCTCTAGATACCAGGAAATTCTGCATACCTGCAGCATGCCAAGCCAGTCGGCCAGGCAAGGTGGCTATAGGGCCCAGGCTCTTCCCTCAGAGCAACACCTGNCAGCTGCAGCAGGAGGGAGGTGCTCCAGGCCTGGCCCTACACAGCCGAAGTGTTGGTTTGGACGTGCGCTGAGTCATGCCCCAGGCAACTTTTTACAGGAGGTGCAGATTCCAGTAACAACAGATCAGGGACCCATCTCCAGGGACGGCCATCCAATGGAAGGTGCTTTTTGCTCCATCCAGGCTGTGCTAAGTCAGCACCTTGACAGTTTTGCTTCTGAAATGATGCGGAAGTTTGCCCTTGCTCTGGGCCCCAAGTTTCCTGAAACCCAGGCATCTTGCTGGCCAGAAGTCAAAGGCAATAGTTGAGTAGACCCACAAGACACCAAAGCCAGCCTCTAGTGTTCAAAGAAAGGATCCTATGTTCTTGTTCTGTGTCCCAGATAGTGAGCTGGCACCTTTCTCTTGTGTCTCGGTCCTCTTCATAGTCCTCCTCATTGTCCTGATGTCCCAGGAAGCTCACTGTGAGTACTCCGACAGTGAGTGCTCTCCTCTTTGGCACCCAGTCGGGGACTGGAAGGATGCTGCCCCTGGGCAGGTGGTCCTGGAGTGGATAAGAAAGCAAACTGAGCAAGCCAGTAAGCAGCATTCCTCCTTGGTCCTGCCTTGGTCCTGCTCTGACTTCCCTCAATCCTTGATTGTGACCTGTAAACTGAAATTGAACCTCTTCTTTTCAAGCTATAGTGGTGATGCTCATCACAATAACAGAAACCAAACTAAGACACCCTGTAAATATTTGGGTCTACAAGCATGACCTGGGCTGTCTTCAGCCTTGATCAGAGAAGTGTTTTTGTGCAGTGAGCAGCAGCTGATGCTGAGATACAGAATGGTTCAAGTGCTGAAAGTAAAGGTGCTCAGCCCCAGTGGGACATCCACGTCAACCCTGCGGCCACCATCACCAAGGCTTGGGAAACATCATGGAAAAGGAGACAGAAAGGATGCAGGGCCGGGGTGAGGTGAAGAGACTGTGAGGCACTGCCTCTGGGCAGACTCACAGCTGCTGTAGTCGTCCGCACTGGTCAAGTCAGCCAGCATTCCAGCATATTGTGGTAGTGACCTCCAGACCGCACCCCTTTCTGAGCTATTGACATTGGGGGTGGAATGGGGCGGCAGGGAGAACCAGTCTGAATCTGTGGCCACTAGTGGATTTCCCACAATCCAGTGGATGCCCCATACCCATGGGCAGCACTAATTGGACTTAGTGGATTATAAATAAAAAAAATTAAAAGACACAAAATTGGGATAAGGGTGTTTGGGGGGAAGTTGGAGGGAGAAATCAGGTTAGATATGATCATATTTCAAGTATACATGTATAAAATTCTCAGAAATAAAGGAAAATAAACTAAAGTGGAGAGAGTAGTAAAGAAAGACACCCAACATCAGCCTCTAGCCACACTATACACACACACATACCACACACACACCACACACATACATATGCCACACACACCACACACACACCACACACATACCACACACCGCACACACACATACCACACGCACACACACCATACACACACCACACACATATAGACCACACACACACACCACACACACACATACCACACACATACCACACACACACCACACACACAGACCACACACACAAACCATACACACACACCAAATAACACACACACATAGACCATACACATACCACACACACACACCACACACATGCCACACACATACATAAATACCACACACATACACATATGTAGACTACATACATATACACTGCATACACATACAGCCCCCAAACACACCCCTGAACTGTTGTCAAGTTCATGTTCCCCCACACTCTTCTTCACTCCATCCCAGTCACGTGAGCTCTGTGCAATCCCCTAAACAGGCATGTGCACGTTGCAGCCTTCACTTTCCTGTCCCTTTCCATTTGTGCTTGCGGTCAGGCTCCTGATGGGGAATTCTCAGGCACTGCCGAGCCTAGTCCTCACTCCTGGAAACTCCTGCAGCAGGACGCTTTTAATAGGTGTGTGTAGGGGTGTGCATTACGGGTTTGCGATCTTCAAACCCAACGGCTATGGGATCTAGAAGGTGGCATAGAACCCACCAGGCCACCTTCTTGTTCTGGCTTTTGCTGCTCCACTTTTGATGGATATAGGGAAACAAGGAACATCACCTTTGTTGTAGGATATTTTACTCTTTTGGCTTTTGGGGAGCCCGCTTCCCAGCTCCCAAATAAATCATATGGAGACTTATTCTTAGTTATGAATGCCTGGCCTTAGCTTGGCTTGTTTTTTGCCAGCTTTTCTTTTTCATTATTATCAATTTTTATTGTTTTTATTGAGCTATATATTTTTCTCTGCTCCCCTACCTTCCTTTCCCCTCCCCTCCTGCCCTCTCCCATGGTCCCATGCTCCCAATTTACTCAGGAGAGCTTGTCTTTTTCTACTTCTCATGTAAATTAGATCCATGTATGTCTCTCTTAGTGTGCTCATTGTTGTCTAGGCTCTCTGGGATTGTGAATTGTAGGCTGGTTTTCTTTGC
>LOEQ01000408.1:861626-880930 GCA_001685075.1 Bramus lutescens | reverse complement strand
AGACAGGAAGTAGAGGCAGGGCGATGAGAACAGGAGAATGCTGGAAAGGAGGAAGCCCATTCCTCCCATCCCAGCCCAGACCACAGCGAAGTAAGATGTAACCTGCCCGGCTCAAAGGTATGGAGCCATGTGGCTAACATAGATAAGAATAATGGGCTAATATAAGCTATAAGAGCTAATAAGAAGACTGAGCTAATGGGCCAATCAGTTTTATAACTTATGGTGATCTCTGTGTGATTTTCTTTGGGGCTTGCCGGCTGTGGGGTATCGGGTAGGACAGAAACCCCAATGAGCCTGGCCCTCATGTTATACTGGGGAGGCAGAGGCAGTGGCAGTCTGTCTTTAGGAGTTCAAAGCCAGCCTGGTCTACATAGAGAATTCCAGGACAGCCGGGGCTACATAGTGAGATTGTCTCAAATAAAGTGTGTGTATGAACACACAGACACACACATATATATATAATATATATTATATATATATCTCACATATATAATTACATATTATATATGTGAGAAAGAAAATATGAGTGATAAAACACTATTTAAAAATTTTTTAAAAAACACTTATCGTTCTTCTGTGTGTATGGAGGTCAAAAGACAACTTGGGGGAGTCAGCTCTCTCCTTTCACTATGTGGGTCTCAGAATGGAACTCAGAGCACCAGGCTGGGCAGCAAGCACTTTTACTCACTGAGCCACTTTGTCTGCCCACAAACACTATCTTTGCTGCCTACCTGTGTCAGCGTGACTGCAGTTACCCTGAGAACAGGGAGAGGAAAGGGGTGATGGCCACAGGCTCTGTGCTTATCCTCCACATCTGCCACTCCTGTCATTCTTTAGCAAGGGTCCCCACTTCCCAGGATAGGAGGTTGGGGTTACTTGTCCAAGATGGTGGAACAAAGAGGAAAAGAAGCCAGGGCTCAAACGCCCACTCTGGAGAGTACTGGCTAAGGCATGCCTCTCAGCCCTGCGTAAGAACCAGCCTGCCTGGGCAGTGAGCACAAATGTTCCATACAGACAGGCTGTCAGGCCCTGGGCTCTCCCAGTGTGAAAATGACTGCTGAGTTTAGTGGAAGGCTGGAAGCAGTTGGGTAGCACTTGGCACAGCCTCTACTTTCAGGGCTGGCTGCTGCCCAAAGTGGGGCTCTGCACTGCACTCTATCAATTGACACTTCACCAGAACACCCAAACCGAGGACCTCAGGGCTCCTTTCCTGAACAGTTCCCAATGGCAATGGATGCTCGGGCAATCTACATGACCTGGCCTTTGCTGAACAACTGCAGACTCTGATCTGGAACTAGTGGGGACAGCGGGTGACATAGATGGGCACAACTCACAGTCCTTTGTAGAAGATGGAGCCAGCTAGGACATGGGGCGAGCGCTGGCAGGTCTGTAAGATGAGGGCTGCCTTCAGTAGCAGTAGGGGCTCCACCTGGGGAGACAAGACACATGTCCGTGAGCATGCCTACAAGTGCCTGGGGGACAACAGGCTTCAGAGACCAGCTGAGGGGATACAACCCATAGTCAGCTCACAGTTCTTGTAAGGAATCAGCTACTCAACCACAAAGATCACATGAGCCTGTCCAGACACTGCGGCCTCCTGGCTGCAAGCACTGATGTGAGCCAGGTGCTCAGGACCAAAGTAAGAGAAGACAGTGACCTCACTCTCACAGCCCCAGACTGCATTCAGTATCTACTGGCCTTCGAAGTTGTCCACAGCAGTGGAAAACCCCACCCACCCCATGCCCAGCACAGTGGGCTCTGGAATGCTGAGTCCCAGCTTCTTCCTTCAGCAGTAACATGAAAGGTGCAGATCTGAGATGCACAGGCACCCGGGCCAGCCACACAGCAGCCAGCACACATTAGCTGAGTGCAAATGGGAAACGGAATGGTTCAAAGAGAACCTTCCTGTCTCTCTCAGATGCAAATGAGTTCAAATGTGAATCGGGCACTTTGATGGAGTCACTAAAGTCAGGCCTTTTATGTGGAGAGAGAAGGGGCCTTCTGGTCTCGGAGTTCAGAGGCAATGATGATGCTCTACTCACTGAGTGTTTATTTGGTGTGGTCTCACTGGCCTTCAGGGCAGTCCTAGAAGCAGGGTCCCTGAACTGTCAGGAGACAGTAGGGTCTGAGAGGCAGNGCATAGAAACTGTTCATCAACTGCTCTGCTGGAAACACGGCCTCTCACTCCCTAGCTACATGCTCAGACACAGGTGACCCCTCTCAGGGCCTCACAGGCCTGTTCCAGCAGCCCATGACCATGTGGGCAGTGAACAGGAGGGCAGCAGCCTTTCCTTGGTGTGGTCCAGATTCCACAGGGCGTTGAAGATCCTGTGCAACTCGCTAGTGCTCCTGAGGACATGTGTGATGACGGTGTCCCACTGCAAACTCAGCTCCTCCTGAGGACGGTTCTGAGACAAAGACAGAGGGCATCAGCACCTGAGATGGGGACACGGGCTCTTAGTAAGGGTTGCTACTTTCTGCAAGGAGCTTCCCACCAGGAAGACAGCAGGATGGATAGGGCCTGTCTCATCCCACACCTACCACACATGTCCCAGCTCTCACTCCAATAACCAGTCCTGTCCCAGAGCCAGGAAACATCCTGAAGAAAGGGGTCCCAATCCAGAGAGGAGAGGAGAGCAGACACATGGGGACACAGGCATCCCTAAGGGGTTTGTGCCACCTTGTCACATGGCATCGTGCAATACAGATGTTTAGCCCTGTATTACAGAGACGGGCTCATGTAATACAGAGACAGACCCAAAGGCCTGGTCCCAGCAATGCTGACTTTGAAGGGCTTAACATCCCTGGCAATCTGTACTTCTACCTTGTAGGCCAGAGAGACAGGGCCCATGTAGAAATGAAAGAATCCAATGAGTTGATCCAGAAACTTCCTGCAGCTGACATCAGAGAGCTCCACGCCACAGCCCAGAGCCTGCACAGGGAGAGCACAAACACAGTTCTTGTGGCTTTTCTCTGAGGCCACAACCAGAACCCAGGCTCTGTGGCACGTGCCACAGGCCTGTGAAGTCACCACCTAGCCAGGCAGAATAACTCCAGCTTGCAATTCTGGCAGTTGGGAGACAAAGGGAGGATGGTCAGCCTGGGCTACATACAGAGTGTGTTCCAGGTCAGCCTGGGCTATGTACAGAGTGTGTCCCATGTCAGCCTGGACTACATTGAGATCCTGTCTAAAAGCTACATCTTCTGGAGAGTTACTCTGTGGGGGACTGAAGCATGACTATCAGCAGAGCATCTGCCTAGCATGTGTGAAGTCTCAGTTTGGAAACAAAGGCCCACTGCTCTGTGTCAGCCACTAAGGAAGAGTCATTTCATCAGTGGACTTGATCCAAGTGAGGAATAGGGAAGAGTTCCAGAAATCCACAACAACAACAACAACAAAAAGAGCAGGAAAAACAAAAACTACTTAGAAACTCAGAAAAGCAACAAGCAGCCTGAGCTGCATAGGTCATGGGTGGCAGAAGAGAGAGAGAAGCCACTTCCAACAGCTAAAGCAGACAAAATTCTGACTCCAGGACAAGCCCACAGCCCTCGCAAGGGAGCAAGGGAGGCAAGCCAGTAGTAGAGGGAAACCCCACCTGCCATAATGCGGCAGTTCCCGCTGAGGTTAGAACCTTCTGTCTGTAGGGAAGCCCTATGAGACTCAAGGTATTTACAGGGGGGTAAAACACTCCATCCCTAAGGAGAAGCTCCTTAGGTTAAAGAAGGAAACAACTCAAAACAGCTACAGGAAGTCCCTAAAACTAAGCAGAGTCACTAGGCCTCACCCTCCCCAAGAGGCTCAGAGCAACCGAGGCACCAGGAAAGGACATTCTTGACCTGCTGAGATGCCTGCAGGCTGTGCAGTGCTCCAGGATTCCAGCTCTGTGAGCTGCCACCTGAGCTGACTGGGTTTTAGTGATGCAGCCATCTTTGAGTTGTCTCTACTCCTGTTAGTACCCCCAACACACCTATATCCTAGTTAGTAACTCCAGTAAACTCATTGGCTCACCAAATTGAGCTTTGGTGGTATCTATACTTTGTCTATCATGGCCTCCCTATATAGGGTAAGTAGACAACTGTGCTGGCTAACTTTATGTCAACTTGACACAGGCCAGAGTCATCTGAGAGGGAACCCAGCTGAGAAAATGCCTCCATAACACTGGGCTGTAGGCATTAGTGATTGATGTGGGAGAGTCCAGCCCATTGTGGGTTGGTGGTCCTGGGTTCTATAAGAAAGCAGGCTAAGCATACCATGGGGAACAAATTAGTGAGCAGCTCCCCTCCATGGCCTCTGCATCAGCTCCTATCTCAAGGTTCCTGCCCTGCTTGAGTGTTTGTCCTGATGAACAGTGATATGGAAGTATAAAGGAAAATAAACTCTTTCCTTCACAAATTGCTTTTGGTCATAGTGTTTCTTCATCACAGCAATAGAAACCCTGACCAGGACAACAACTGTTCCATCTCCTCAGGAACACAACACACACTGTCTGCCATGAAAGTCCATGGCTGTGGGAAGACAGGGTCCACTAGGAAATAAAACCACAGAGCCTCATCTTAAGTACCTGCTTTCTGTCTCGATTAGCACTTGCTGCTGGAAAACCCTCTTACAGGCCCAGTTGATGGTCCCTTAAGGTACTCTTATCACCTAGACCACAGCTGAGACCGACCAATGAGGAGAGAGATCCTAGACCACAGCTGAGACCAACCAATGAGGAGAGAGATCAAGAGTGATGCCATGCCACTTGTAAATACCGAGGGACTGCAGCTGGGCACCCCGGTTCTTCTGGATAACTGAGTCACTGGTGTGAATGAAGTGTGCTCTCCACTCAAGTCTCAGGGTCTGCTCTGAGAGTGGCCTTTCCCACAACGGCTGAATGCTATCTTGTTGAAAACTGAGCTAACTGGGCTGAGGTCACAGAACACCCACAAGTTGGGAGCTTCAGCATGGCTGGTATAGCCGCTAGGAGAGGGAAGGCTCAGCTAGGTAGCAGAGAGCAGGAGGTTGGAACACTGACAAGGGGAGGGGGAGGTGGTAGGAGGTGGGCACAGCTGGGAGGTGCACTAAGAGACACAGCCCTGCTCCTGGTGGCCAGGAATAGATCTCACTGAGAGTAATGTTGGGGGCTGATAGCTCTGAGCCCAAGCCAAGTGGGTGGGTGAACTCTTGTCTGCCAAAGTTGCAAGGTCCCAAGAACTCTGAAGTTGGAGGGTGTGAATGACACTCACAAAGCGTCTCTCCAGCAGGTGAGTCACACTCAGGTCTTGGAGTGGGAAAGTGGTTCATCTGCTGTACACACCTAGTGCTCTGAGTGCCCCCACACCTCCTAGAACATCAGCCACCTCAGGGTGGGTGGGGCCCAGAGAAGGGGAGAGGATCTACTTGGCCCAAGGACACAAAGCTGAGTGGGGCCAGCAGAGCTGACTCATGCACAAACACGGGAACAGTCGACACTTGTCCTACCAAGACTGGGCAGCTGTGAGAGCCACAAGAAAGTCTGGCTTGTATCTTCCCCTCAGTGCTCACAACAGGCATCCCAAAATGCTGAGAGACCAGAAAGGAAAGAGGCTCCAGAATCATGTGGGATTTTGTTGAGGGTTGTTTTTGGCTCTTTGAGTGTGGGACATCCCCCACCAACCCCCTCCAATCAGTTTTCTTATTGGACTCCTGCAAGAACTTTTACTGAACTGAAGTTTTTGAAGGTGTGCTTTTATCTGCCATCTCTTTTGTCCAACATCATTTATGGACTTTCCCACTCTTGTTCAGCAGCTTTTGATTTTTTTTCTTGTGTGTCCCTTTTGTTTTCTCTGCTCTCCCATCTGCACACACAGGGTGTTCCACCTTCATTCTGCTTACTGGTTTTCCTTCACTATGTCTGGGTTGTGCAAGCAGTACCTGAGTTTAATGCCCAGCACTCAAGAAGACAGCCATGATGGTGCAGGCCAGAAACTCAGCACTGGGGAGGTGGAGACAGGGGGATCACTGGCTGATCACCCAACCTACCCAAATCAGGGGGCTTCAGATCAGTGAGAGACCCTGTATCAAAACATATGGTGTAGAGTAACTAAGAAAGAGAGCCAATACAGACCTTTGGCCTCCACAAACATGCACACACCCACAGGAACATTTACCTACTGTATGTGGTTCTTCCTTCTTAAATTTATCTGAAGTTTTGAAGAGTCGTGTTGTTCCCACATATGCTGAGGTCATGCTAACACTATAGCACAGTCTACAGTATTACCACTGTCAATTTTGTGGTCCTGTGGAAGCCTGTGCTTTGCTCTGAGCGTATTTGTGACATGTGCAAAAGGCTGTCTGTCTGTTTCTCCTCCCTGTGGCTTCAGAGCAGACCTCTCAGGGGGACAATCCGCTAAAACTCTAAGTGCTCCACACAGTGACAAAGCCAGGCAGTGCAGCTCCTACAGAGCACAGACACTCGACCCCACTGAGGATGCTGGAAAGCAGGTGGGTCAGTCAAGAGCACAGGTGAGAAGAATCGGCAGCACAGAGCCAAATGGAAATGTTGAAAGCAAAACCCAGTGGATCAATGAAAACACAGGGAAGCTTTAGAAGGGGTTTGGGCAGAGCTAAGAAAGAATATATCCTTCTGCTGGCATGTCCAGTCCGGCTCTTCCCGAGAGCAGCACAGAATACTGTGTAGGTGTGCCATTAGAGTGGAGCCATCTTCCCACTCTGTCCCCAGTGGCTCAGGTTCAGGAGGACGGAGAGAAAGTCATACATGGCCAAGTGTGAGTGACCAGGAAGATTTCCATAAGTGTTCTCAGGGACACAGAATTCCTTAAGACATGCAATGTTTTACGGCCCAGGCTACAAAGCAGAGCTGGTGTCCCAGATGGCAGATGGGACCAGGACCACTGCTCCCTCCCATAAACACAACAAGCTGATCTGCATAGGAGTGGTAGAGATCTTTACTACGAAATGGCTCTCCCAGTCTGGGTCTCACTATGAAGTCAAATCATGCAGTTGCAGCCGGCTTCTCTGTCCCATTAACAACACTGTTTGCGGTGCAGTGGTGAGCTGGGCATGTGACGTGGGTCGTTCCCTCTTCTTTGATGCAAAAGATGCTGAGCAAAGGTGGTGAGGTCACCTGAAGTTAGTGTTGTTCTTCAGGCCCTGCTGACCACAGTCCACCTGCTCATGGGAGAAAATGACCTGCTTCTTGTTATTCCCCAGATCAGCAGAGTTCTCCACTGTGTGTGGCAACAGTGAGGTGGGGCCTTAGGCAGGAACTGTGCTCAAGCCTGTTACCATGACCCCTAGTAAGGGGTAATGCAAAGATCTGAACGCAGGACAAGGCCTTGCCACTGGCATGGAGGATGGAGGTGATGGTTAATGACGTAGAGGGGAGGTCAGAGGTCACAGAAGCCTGTGCTTGCTTTCATCACTGAAAGACAGTGTGCCAGGTCCTTTCCTTCCTTTCTTTCTTTGGGATCAGGTCGCACTGTGTCACCCTGGAACTAGCTTTATAGATCGGGCTGACAGCAAACTCCCAGGGATCGGCCCACCTCTGCCACCACCATTCCAATGCTGGAATTAAAGGTGCGGGTAGTGTCCTTACTGTCCCTGTGGCTTCTCCTCCTTGTCGTTCACTCTCCTTCCTCCTTTTCACGACTGTTTCCCAGGCACCTAGTATGTGTCTGCACACAGAGCAGTACACAGCAGTGCTGAACTGAGACCCAAAAGCCAGGAGCAGGGGAGGCGATGAGGTCAGTGGTAACACAGAGAAGAGCATCAACCACACATGGCCTATCCCAGAAGCCTCCTCCCAAGGCTCTGAGAGTNCCTCTGCCACCACCATTCCAATGCTGGAATTAAAGGTGCGGGTAGTGTCCTTACTGTCCCTGTGGCTTCTCCTCCTTGTCGTTCACTCTCCTTCCTCCTTTTCACGACTGTTTCCCAGGCACCTAGTATGTGTCTGCACACAGAGCAGTACACAGCAGTGCTGAACTGAGACCCAAAAGCCAGGAGCAGGGGAGGCGATGAGGTCAGTGGTAACACAGAGAAGAGCATCAACCACACATGGCCTATCCCAGAAGCCTCCTCCCAAGGCTCTGAGAGTGGTGCTTCCTGCTGCTTCCACGGGTCTCCTTGCCAGGAGGCAGGAAACCTGTGTCACAGATGTCCTTCAAAGCAGGGAGAGCCAATCAGTGCAGTGGCCATGCTGGGGCCTCTGCTCTGGCAGTTGCTCCACTGGTGGGAGGTCTTCCTCCATGTCCTTCTCTAGAGCGCTCCACACTCTGGGTCTTCACTACTTTACTTCACTGTAACCGCGGTAAAGAGGTGGTTGCACAGGGCGCAATCCTGGGAATTCCCACTTCCTGGGAAATTGAGGTAGCTTGCTCTGCAAGCCCCACCCTTCCACAGCCATGATACCAGGATGCTCATGCCACTGGGAACTCAGCCAGCGTGGAGGGAGTCCGAGGCCGGCAGAACAGACCCAGATTGTACCAAACTGCAATCTGAAGTCAGAAGCCTGGAGCCCTCTGGGCCCTTGGCACCTTTCCCTCCCTCCCAGGACTCCTGTCCAACCCGTGGCACCTTTCCCTCCCTCCCAGGACTCCTGTCCAACCGGCACAGGATAGGTCTCAGGTGCAAAGGATCTTCCTGGCGCCTAGAGACACAACAGACATGCACGACCCAGAAAGCCCTGGTGCCACCTGCCACGGGTGCCAAACCGCTGCCGTTTTTCTTCCAACCACGCTGTACACTAGCCTGTAGCTCCAAGTCCAGGGTCTATCCAGGCCCCACCTTCACCTACTCCGCAGTCCCAATCCGCCCTCTGGCAGGTCCTACCTTTTCTCCCTCAGGTCCCTTCCAACTCTCCTGGGAGGTCCTTCCTTCCCTCCACAGGCCCCGCCCTCCCAATAAGGCCCCACCCTATAAACCCCACCCACCACCATAAGGACCCGCCCACAGGCCACGCCCTCTCCCAGCAGGTCCTTTCCCTTCCTCCAGCAGGGGAAGCCCTCTTTCCCTGAAACTCACCTAGGCCATAGCAAGCATAAGGACTAAAGACTCCCAGGGCATTCCACATTCTGAGCCCTCATTGTGCAGAGAACCCATTTGGTTCCAAGACTTGAACAAAGGCTGTGCCAGAGGTGGGTAGGTGGTAATTGAGGGACCCAGAGAATGGATGACTGGGATCATTGAAGGAGTATGCCTAGACCCCAGAACGTGAAGGGACTATGGAGTCCCAAGGTCAAGGTTACCCCAGCTGGAACACTAGAGGCAGGCGTGCCACCATTTTTCCCCAGAGAGAAGGGACCAGGGTTTTGGGGGCCTCTGCACTCCCCACTGAGGATGATACTGATTTCTTGACGCCCCGTGAAAGGCGGTACAGGCCTCCCTTGACCAGGAAGAGGACTGTGGCCGACTTCAGGGTGAGATGGCCAGAGATAGTCTCCAGGGAACAGGAGGCACAGAGAGAGGATCTGCCCCAATTTGGGCTGCATTCCCTTGACAAGAAGGCCCATGACGTAAGCCCCTGTTCCTCAGGAGCCAGCATCAGCCTCAAACAACAAGATAGCAGCCACAGTGATTTCCAGGATTCCCAAGGATCCACCGCCTGCTTCCTGGAACCCTTTACAGAGTCTTCGCATTTGACCATTCCCAACAGCTATCTGAAGCCAGAGTCAATGACGCGGCTGGAGAAGAGGGTGAGGAGGAGGAGGACCCTGGTGGCCATGAACCAGCTGGAGCAGGAGATGGAAGCTGCTAAGTTCCGGAGGGCAGTGCTGCTGAGGGACACGAGGGAACTGCAGGATGAGAGGGCGTTCGAGGAAGCAGAAAACAAGCCCTTCTTGGAGTACCTGAAGAAGAGAAACCAGAGAAGCCAGGAGAGGTATGACTTCCTGTGGAAAGATTACAGACAGCAGTGTCAGGAGATCGAGGTCAGGAGGCGAGAGCTGGTCTGCACCTTCACCTCCCGCACTGCAGACCTCCAGAATCAGCTGCTGCAGGGCAAGAAGCTGGAGGCCAGCTTGAGGAAGAAGCTTAAGGCCCTGAAGCCCATTGCACAGATAAAGGAGAGCCAGGACAGGGAGAAAGAGGCCTTAGAGAAGGAGAAAGCCAGCATAGTAGCTGACATCCCCTTCATGGACAGAGAGGCACACTTCCAGTTCCTGAAGGAAAGGGCCGCCCTAGAGAAGCAGGTGGAGGAGCTGAACCTGCTGGAGTCAGGAGACGACATCACCAGAGAGCTGAGGAAGAAGGCCAAGGCCTTGGAGGCTGTGGCCAAACAGGCTCACAAGGACTTCTGCCAGGATGTCAATGCTGAGAACAGGCGACTGCGAGCACAGCTCAGGCAGCTGGATGAGGAATTCTGTGAGCTGGAAGCCAGGAGGGAGAAGCTGGAGCAGCGAAAGCAGCTGTGGAAGGAGCAGCAGTGGTACCTGGAGGCCCTGGCCCGGGGGAGGGAGCGCCTGCAGCAGCAGGAGTACCGACCCCCCAAACCACAGGCTCCACACCCAACCCAGGGCCGTCTACTGGGTGCCAGGCCAGGAACCAATCCTAAGTAATGGCTGCTGTGTCCCAGGAAGCAGACTGAAGCTGGCGTTGAGGGTAGCACACAAGGAAGAAGATGCTATCAGGCTAATGCAGAGGACAGAAGCAGCAAGGGGGATGGAGGACTGAGCTTCTCAGAGGGGCAGGGGGGTCCTGGCCTGGCCTGTCTCTCAGGTTTGGCCCCCTCACTGTAACCAGAAGGGCTTTCCTAACCAAAAGCTTCCCCCACGTTCAGGAAGCTTGGTTCTTTAGCCCCCATACCTTCCACGACAAGTTCCCTGTTGTAGTATAGACTTCGGTGCTCAATTCCTGCTCTAGTGTGGACGTCATGACGACAGGGTGCATTTGTAATCGGCACCTTCCCCAGCCACCCCATTTCACAAAAGTAGGTTGGTGTCTTAGGTGGGTGGGTGCAGGGTGTTATCCGGGGAATTGGGTTCTTTGTATCTGTGTGTGGCTGAGGCTGAACCGGTCTGCAGAGCTGTGGGTCGTGATGTGGCATGCGGTCCCGGGTTTGGGCCTGTGATCCTGTGTGACAAATATAGCCAGCTCTCTGAGTCCCGGGCACTGCTGTAGGCAAAAAGCCTCAGGATTTCAGTGCAGAATTTTAACTTCTACTTAGCTATAAAATAAACTCATTTAAAAGTGCTGAAAATGAATTGCTGGGTGTACCTTTGGGTTACAGATTTAACTTGCATGTGAAATGTTTTGCTCCTAAACAATGTTATTGAAAAAGTAAAAGCCTGCCTGTGATTTGTTCAAAATAAAAGTCTATTTATCNAGTAGGTTGGTGTCTTAGGTGGGTGGGTGCAGGGTGTTATCCGGGGAATTGGGTTCTTTGTATCTGTGTGTGGCTGAGGCTGAACCGGTCTGCAGAGCTGTGGGTCGTGATGTGGCATGCGGTCCCGGGTTTGGGCCTGTGATCCTGTGTGACAAATATAGCCAGCTCTCTGAGTCCCGGGCACTGCTGTAGGCAAAAAGCCTCAGGATTTCAGTGCAGAATTTTAACTTCTACTTAGCTATAAAATAAACTCATTTAAAAGTGCTGAAAATGAATTGCTGGGTGTACCTTTGGGTTACAGATTTAACTTGCATGTGAAATGTTTTGCTCCTAAACAATGTTATTGAAAAAGTAAAAGCCTGCCTGTGATTTGTTCAAAATAAAAGTCTATTTATCGTTACCCAAAACAAAAGCCAACTTGTGGTTGATTATTCAAAATAAACCATGAAGGTGAGAGAACAGAGCAGGAAGGAAGGAAGATGGGAGCGTGACAGTGAAAGACTTAAAATCAAAGTTTCCGTATTGGCTGTCCATTTTGCTGGGCATAAGACATCCTAACGGTTTAAGATGGAGTGGCACCATGGCCAGGAGGTCCAGCAGGTGGCCATGTCCTAGTATTTGAAGCTGATGGACAACCATCCCCTCTGCCATCTCCATCCAATTCCCTATGCAGCATTTACTTCTGTGGATGTCATGTGTGGCCCCATGTCAGTGTTTCTAGTGGTCAGAACTGAGCAGCAAAGAACCAAAGGGTGACAGCAGGTCATGTGATACCCCAGCCCCCCATGAAGACTTAGTCCAGTGTAGAGGCTTTAGGGAGATTTCAGTCACCAGTTTCCCCAGCACCACCCCATGCCAGCCTGTCCTAACAGCGGCTCTCTGCCTTGCATATGTCTCAGGATGGATTCCTGGATTCCTGCCTCCTGTTTCCAAGCACCCAGGGGCCCCAGAGAATCACAGTCTTGCCACGTTTTTGGCACAGTACCTGTGGTCAGTGACCTATAGGAAAGTGTCAGCAAAGAGGCTGCCTGCCCGCAGGAACCCCGCAGGAGCTTGCTCCTTGCAGCGTTGGCACAGAATTTATTCAGGACATGCTGGTGAGGCTTGAGTGAGCAAGTGGCTGGGGAGCAGGACCCTACTTCACAGGAGATCTATGGCAGTGTGTAGCCTGGATTCCTCTACCCTTCATTTTGTGATCTACATGCAGAAGCCATGCAGTCTCCCAGCTGGCATTCCTCCTGGTCCCCACCACAGCTCTTAAACATGAGGCGATGCCTCTCACTGCACAAAGCCTGACCTAACGCAGACAGGACACAAGGGAAGAACATAATGCAATCCCCTCAACAACACAGATACAAAAACTCCAAGTCTGGGAAACTAAGGTGAAGAACACAGTGAAAGCTGGCCGTGGTGGTACATGCCTTTAGTTCGAGGCCATCCTGGTCTACCGAGTGAATTCCAGGACAGCCAGGGCTGTCACACAGAGAAACCTTGTCTTGTAAAACCAAAATAAATGAAAAATATTAAGTAGCTAGCTCAGGGAGACAGAAGGGCTTTTGAATCCAGGTCCAGGTAACTTATAGTGTGAAAGTGGCGAATGGCATGAAGCAATCCACACAGTTCATACAACCCCATCAAAATCCAAACAACAGTCCTCAAAGAACTCATAAAAATAAATTTTACATGGAAAAACAGTAACAACAACAACAACAAAAAACAAGATCCTGACGAGATGCAATGGGAAATTATACCACAGAGCCATAGTCAAAAACCCAGCATAGATCCGCCACAGAAGCAGCCCCGGGGTTGGTCACAGAGAACAGAGGGACCACCAACACCAGAACAGCTTCAGCCACCTACGCTTCCACAGAGCTCTCAAAGGCAGCTTCCTCAACCAAAGAACACATGTGGGCTGGTAAGATGGCTCAGTGGGTAAAGGCACAGCTGCCAAGTCTGACAATAAGAGTTCAATCCCAGAGATCTACATGGTGAGGAGAGAATCAACTCCAGCACACTGCTGTCCTCTTACCCACACACAGCCATCAGAGCAGCTGTGCCAACATGCGCACTCTCGAGGACAGGCACACAGATGCAGACAGACAGATACACACACAGAAACAGAGACAGACAGATACACACACAGAAACACAGTCACACACACTGAATGAATGAATAGCAACATGAGTTGGTAAGATATGTGGTATTATATGTCAATCATCCAATCACTTGGGAGGTGGAAGCAGATGATCAAGGTTGATACGTGATGTACCCATAATGAAATCATAATTAAATCATGGCATCTGTAGAATGGATAGAAATCAGTATAGTAAGCAAAATAATGGCTTTTGGTAACCCTATTCCTCATACTGGGTTGCCTTGCCCAGCCTTAATATCACGGGAGGAGCTTAGTCTTACTGCAACTTGATATGCCATGCTTTGTCGATGCCCAGAAGCCTGCCCCTTTCTGAACAGAAACAGAGGAGAAGTAGAGGGATGATGAGAGAAGAGGAGGGAGGGGAAACTGTGGTTCAGATGTAAAATAAACAAATTTTAATTAAAAAGAAGATTGGGAAAGATAATACATGTTTTCTATAAAGAACTTAGATTTGTATTTTATATTTTCGGGACATAGGGATCACAGCACACATGTGGAGTCAGAGCACAGCTTGCAAGAGTAGGTTCTCTACTTCGACTATATTCATCTTGAGGAAGCCAGAAGAGGGTGTAGATTCCCTGGAACTGGAGTCACAGATGGCTGTGAGTCACCATGTGCTGGGAACTAAACCCAGATGCTCAGGAAAACTTAACCACTGAGCCAGCTCTCCAGGTCCATGAGCCATGAAATCAGAAAAGGGATTATGGAGATCATTAAGAGATAAGAAGGCATTTTTCTTTTCTTGACAGGATCTCACTATCTGTAGCTCTGGCTGTGCTGGAACTCACAGACATCCACCTGTCTCTACCTCCTGAGTGCTGGGATTAAAGGTGAGGTCACCACACTGGGCCAAGAAGGCCCCTTAAGTAGGCTGGAATGAGAGGGCCAGAAAACACAGGTACCACAAGCAGAAGTAGAGAACCGAAGTGGCAACTGTGCATGAAAACACCAGAGCGTAACCTGCTGCTGCATGAGCTGACATGAGATTAACTTAAAAACCCACCTTCTGCAGCTAAGCCGACCCCACTGCAGCAAGGCCGCCTTCCACAGACACTATGAGCTTCTGTCCCCCAGTAATGGGGCTGACCTGAAGCGCCCATTCCTGCTCATTCCAGGTCCTTGCTCAGCTCAGGTGCACGCCACATCCTAGTGACTCCCTGGGCCTGCTCTGTGAGCTGCATCTGTGCTGGCCTCCCTTCTGCCGTGTGCTGAGGTCATGCTGTGACACTGCATATTAAACTTGGTGCCATTACAGAGACAGTGAACAGGAGGCTACAGAGCCACCGCAGTTCTAAGTCAGTGATACTAAGGCCAGGGCTTGCTTCTCTGGAAGGTGATACTCGGCTAGAATGTGAGCCTGCCAGTACTCGGTGCCTTAGAAGCAACGGGATGAACGGAAGTCACTAGAAATGTGACATTATCAAGGAACCTGGAAGGAAAGGAGCCCAGGCTGCCCTGTGGTGGGAGCTGCAGCACAAGTAACACAAGTACTGCTCCCACCCCCAACCCACTCAGGACACCCAGTCACGCCCACAAACTAACTGCGGTTGAAAATGAAACAGCATCCCCAGTCAGAGTTGCTGCGGAAGGGATTGGCTGCGGGAGACACTCCATGCCAAGACTCACACAAAAGTAGAAATCACAGCATGTGGGACTTGATAATCTTCATGCAGACCCAGACCCATGCTCAGTCACCTGACAAAGGTGCTTAGGGATCTCAGCAATGGCAAAGGAATGCTGGGTAATGGATGAGAAAAAATTACCGTTGACGTCCACTCACACCACCCACAGCCAGAAAACTGGTGGGATTATAAACACAAATTTAGAAACAAAAACAATCAGACTGTTTTTAAAAATTGGTGACCAAAATAGTAGGCAATAGTTTCTCAGACTGCAAAAGGCAACAGCAACAGAAGATAACACTGACTAGACACCATGAAAACAGAGAACAGCTCACCAAGGAAAAATAATAGGCATGCTACAAACAGGGTTTCCATATACATGCACACATGCATGCACATGTACACACATATATCAGATATGTACAAATATAAATAAGTAAAAGTAATACTAAGAAATCTGCCACATCCAGAGTAGGGAGTATCTGGGGTGTTCTGGAGAGGGCTCTGGTGCTTGACATTGTGAGGCCCCGGCAGGGTCTCCCCTTCCATCGCAGAAGCTGGAGAGCAGCTGGAGTCCCAGGAAGGACACAAGCCGTTGTCACTGCAGCACTCCAACATCAGCTCCATGTCCTCAGACTTAGCTTACCCATAGGTAGTCCCCATCCACTCTGATGGCAAACTTGAGCTTCCGCAGACGGATGAGTGTGGGTGGGGTACCAGAAAGGTCCCACAGGCAGCGCACAACTCCGGCAAGCTGGCCACAGAGCAGTTCCTGTTGGTCTAGTAGGGTCTGTGGGAGAAGCAGACAGCGTCTGACCTGATTGCTCTGCGCAGACCAGTACCTGCTCTCCATTTTTCCAGGCTGAGAATAGTTCTTATATTTTTTAAATTTTTTGTAATGATTATCATATGCATTTCTGTGTGTGCTAATGTGGGAGTTGGGCATGTGCACCAAAGCCCTGTGTGGAGACCAGAGAACCATTTTGGCAGCTAATTTTCTCTTCCACTATGAGTTCCAGATGTTTATGTTTTGACCTACTAACGCCATCTGGCCAGTTGTGCGTGTGTATTTTGGTTTTTGTTGTTGTTGTTAAGATAGTGTCATATTTTGTAGCCCTGACTGCACTGGAACTGGATCATAAGAACCAGCAACAGCTGGGCTTGGTAGTTTATGCCTATAATCCCACTGACAAAAGAATCCAACGTACAACGGCAGGGACTGGAGAGGTGGCTCATCAGCTCAGAATATTGGTTGCTCCTCCAAGGACTGGAATTCGATTCCCAGTATCCACATGGTGGCTCACAACCATCTGTAACCATCCAGTTCCAGGGGATGTGACATCCTCCTCTGCCCTCCGTGGGCACCAGGCACATATATACATATAGACAAAACACTCAAATGCATTAAATAAATGCAAAAAAAAAAAGAGTCAAGAACAGCCTGGGTCATAGGGCAAGATACTATCTCCAACACTCCCACAACACAAGAGAATGGGCCATAGGGCAAGATACTATCATCTCCAACACTCCCCACCACACAAGAGAGCCAGCAAAGGGGAGTGCACTGTGGAGTCCTAGTGACTCTCGAGTGGGGCCTTCACAAAGGCACTGATGGCTGCTGGGGTAACGGGCTGTTAGAGAACCCTACAGTGAACACAGACAGAAAATCAGGGCTTCACCACATGGGTGGCTGCACACATACCCTGAACCATGGCACAGTCACACAGGACAGGATGTAACAGGAAGTGCACCTGCCATCCATGATGATATCCTGCCTCACAAAGCATACCATGAACCTCGTCAGGGATCTAGAGTGGAAAGTGGAAGGAAATCAGTTGACAGATGTCACTGCTGTCACCATGAGAAGGTGGTCATCCCAACCCAGAGCATGGCCTTTTACATGGCAGCTCAGCAATCTGAGGAACAAGAATACAGGACATCTGGCATGTGCGGACTAATATTAAAAATGGAACTGAGCACAGACTAAGCAAGCAGGTTATGGGTGTTGTTAGGGTTCTGGTAAGGGGGATGGGGGAGGAAAGGAGAGAGAGAGGGAGGCAGGTAGGGTCAGTCACCAGAGTAATGTCAAAGAAACAGCAACAATTAGGGTCCAGCTGCAACACCTAGTGACACTAGAGAAGTGCTGTCATGCATGGTCACCCCATCAGGTATGATTATGACACAATACACACGTGTCCTGACACTGATGGGCAGGATGGCACAATGTCTAGAACTTGCTCTAAACTTCCCTAGGGAGAAAGTAAGAGCGCTGTTAGAGCACATAAACTTTGCAGAGTTCACAGCTGCAGACACTAGGATGGCACCTAAGAGTTTGTAATAGTCTCTACTTTTCAGTTTGAATAAAAGCTTCTGGAGGAGACAGACAAAACCTCCTGCTCTGCACCAGGTGGTGGTGGTGCATGCCTTTAATCCCAGCACTCGGGAGGCAGAGGCAGGTGGATCTCTGTGAGTTCGAGGCTAGCCTGGTCTACAGGAGCTAGTTCCAGGACAGACTCCAAAGCTACAGAAAAACTCTGTCTTGAAAAAAACAAAACAAAACAAAAAAAAAAAAAACCCGCTCCGCTCCAACAGAGCTAGGAAAGGGGAAGGCTAAACTGCTTGGGAATTAAGATCAAGACAAGAGTACTGCCTGGTGGCATGGGCCTATCAGCCCAGCAGCGACAGAGGCTGAGAACTCAGTGAGAACCTGCCTCAAAACTCAAAAGATAAACAGATAGAAAGAGGGCTGGAGAGAGCAGAGCGTGCACAGGGCCCTGAATTTCGTACCCAACATGTCTTAAAAGAGGCCGTGTGTATCGACAGTCCTGCTTACCTGGGAGGGGTAGAAGTAGCAGATGCCAGCTCTGGTAGGGTCTCCTTCCCCCTTTACCTTGGAACCATCATACAGAAAAAAGTAGTTCCACCTAGTAAGAGAACAGAATGGAGCCATGGGTCTCTGCTGGTGACAATGCTAAATTCATGACACTTCCTCTCTTGTCTCTGGCTCTTTGAGGGCTGGATGCTTAGCTGCCAGGAAGAGCCCAGCAGCCACAAGCAGATAAACCCACTGCAAGTGCAACACAGGCAGAGTAAAGATCTGCCTGGACCCAGCCATCAGCCTATCTGCAAGAGGAAGCAGTCATCCCTGCAGGGAACCAGATCACCCACTGAAAACTGCTGTGTGAAACCCTTACCCCCAACTGCGCCCCCAGCTGCACATGCTGCCATGCTTTCTTGCTGTCTCTCTAGGTCTTCACTGCACTTCTCCTGAGCATGCTGGTGGGAAGCAGCCCTTTCCTGAGAACTCAGATTCACTTAACAGATGTGTATGGAGAGCCTGCAGCAGACATGCCCATCTATAATGGGAAACAGTAGCCTCTGAAAGTTGACAGAAAGACACCGAACTGCTCTCTGGTCTCAAAACCTTGCCAGCAGCTCAATCTTGCTCCCCCCCTCCTTCCAGATTCCTCGGCATAAAGGAATCTTTCTTCAGAATTTCTAGTACCTTCTGCACTTTTCTAAAGACTTCCACCCAACCCGGACAGGTCTCACTCTGTAGCCTAGAATGTTCTCAAACTCCAGAGCCTCCTGCCTTTACCTCCCTCCCGAGCTCTGGGACTACAGGCTCAGCCAGGACTGAAGTAGATATCACCTGATTGCACAAGGTGAGCTAGGCAGAGACAGGCCTTCAGTTTTACTTCTTAGACTCAGAAAGCACACCGACCAGGCCAGAAGACCCCATCAAGGGGACACAACGCTGTCACTGGAGCTGTTTTCACAGGACTCGAGGCCCCTCCCCTGGACCTCCCACTTCCCCTTTCTCATGACAGACACCTGTCCCAGCATCATCCATTTTCTCAAGCTACAGGACTCAATGTGCAACTGGCCAGCCGCAGGTTAACTGTGAACTGCACCTGTGAACTTCCAGAGCCCACCATGGACCACCCACTCACCCCACATCCTCCCCACACTCTGAAATTGGCCCTGCTCCTCTAGGTACACTGTAGCTCAGGCATCATTTGGAAGGGATCCACATGTACTCAGTTGCTAGGTCTGCTGAGTCTTGTTTAGCCACACCTTACACTGTCACCTCAGGAGCATTTGCTGACCCAGGTTATAAGAAAGGTTGAAGCTAGGGAGGACACACGAGGGAAACATGTCAGGCAGACATTGTGCAACAGCCTTAGGAGCCAGACTGGCTAAACCTCAACTGTAACCAACCTG
>LOEQ01000408.1:831919-847212 GCA_001685075.1 Bramus lutescens | reverse complement strand
CAGCATGATGCTATTGGCTGCACACTGAGCCCCCAGCTGGGCCTGCCACGTAAGCATGTGTGTGGTGACACCCAAAGGCCATCAGAATGCACAGCCCATAACAGCTGACTGCAATGGCCCAGCCACAAATCACCCACACAGCTGCCTTCCCATTACCTCTTCAGCCTCCTCTTCTGAGTCGGCCACAGGGAAGTCCTGCAGAGACTGAGTGGTCCTCTCTGAGCCGTAGGCCCCCACAGCTCCTTTGCCTTTTCTCTGTTTGGCTTCAATGGGGTTGATGATACCTGAGCAAGAATAGGTGAGAGACAGAAAGATTTTTCAGATCAGCAACCTATGTGAAGACACCACTAAGAGCAGGTTTCCTGCCACTCATCCCATAGCAGACCACTACTCAGAACAGGACGGCAGCATCCATCCCTGTGCTCAGGACAGTGCCACGATCACTGGAACTTGCAGAGTGAGATCACATGCAAACTTGGAAACTGTACATGAGTGGGAAAAGACCACTACCGAGGATTCAGCCCTACACAATGCCCACTGCCAGCATTCAGAAGCCCCTGTGGCCAGAAGCTCAGGACACTGGCTGAAGGACAGCTGTGGGCTGGAAGGGGCTCACACTGCCTGCAACTAACTTTTTTTTTCCTTTTGGTTTTTCAAGACAGGGTTTCTCTGATCAATAGCCCTGGCTGTCTTGGAACTAGCTCTTGTAGACCAGGCTGGCCTTGAAATCACAGAGATCCGTCTCTGCCTCCTGAGTGCTTAGACTAAAGGCATGCGCCACCAGTGCCCAGCTACCTGCAATTAACTTTTATAACATGGCTAAGCCCTGGAAATCAGCAATACAGCATTTTCATGAGGATTCCTGCCCCTCTCCAGGTTTTTATTCCACTTCCCCAGCTCACTGATGCTCTGCTAGTCTCTCCCCAGTACATGCTCAGCACTCCGAGATGAGTGTGGCCCTGGCTGAGAATTACACTGGCCCCAGTTCCTGCTGGAAAAGGCCAAGTTCTTGCTCCTCATGGCTCTGGCTCAAGGTGATGAACTGTGTGTGCCGGGGCTATTTCTCAATGAGGCTGGTATGGGGACCAACACAGTTCTGATGAGCCTGCGGCAGACACATACTCAGTTGGTGAAGGCTGCCATGTTGCTCGCTGACCTACCTGACACCCAGATGTTGACTGAGAACAAAAACCACAGAAGCAGAGATCGTAGAGCTGAACCTTCAGAGCTCAGGTGGGCTCGCATACATGACCACCTGGCAGCCTGCCGGGAGCTGAGGACACAGCTGCAGAAAACCTCGCACAGCCCCAAAGGCAGCCATGAAGCAGCCAAACTCCTACTAAGCAAAACCTAGAGTTCTCGGTGAAACTGTCTGACTTTAAAATACTAGCAGTTATTTGCAGCTAGTTTAGATCCTAACATTCCCCTTCCCGCTTCGGCAATTGAACCGGGGTTCTGAGAAAGTCAGGAAGCTGGGGAGCACAAGTGGCCAGTTGCACAGTTAGCAGCTATTTTATTTGGCTCTGATCCACCAGGATCACCCCATACTTGACAGGCTTCCTCAAGAGGAGAGGCAGAGGAGGTGAGCCCACCCTGTACCTCCCCTCACCACACTCTGCTTGGGTCACAGCCTCACCTTGTGCATTCTTTCCCAGGCCCCGTCCAGGGACATAGCCCATCTTCTGCAGCAGCTTCTGCCCGATCCCCTTCGTGTGTCTCTCCCAGCTGCCAAAGTCCATGAAGGACTTGGTTCCTCCAGCAAAACCTTTCTGGCTGGGCTTAAAATTGCCACCCTGCAAAGAAGGCCAGAAGAGCATGGGTGAGAGAGAAACACAGAACAATACAAGGAAGTTCACACCAACGAGAGAGCAACCTGCAGCCACAGTCCATTATGAAAAGCTGTGAGTGGACCAAAATCACATCAGGGACACAGACCAGGAAAGAGAATCAGGACCCGTGGGGGGCAGCATACACATGGTGCCCGCTGGGCTCCCTGCCAAGGAAGCCTGTGTAGTGGTAACCTCTGCTGGGTGCCACTTGGAGAATACTTTGCCTAAAAACCTACCGTTTTTAACTTCTTTGGTCCTAAATCCTTTGGAAAATCCTCCTGCTTTGCAGGCTTCTCATCATCATCAGAATCGTCGGAGTCCCCTTCCTCAGCTGCCCCTTTCTTGAGCCCTGCACTGATGAAGCTGACAGGTGCAGAATAGTCTCGGGCCCTGCAGACAGACACAAATCCCCCACATCTGTTGAGAACACCTCGGCAGCACCCTGTCCTAGAAACTGCTCACAAGAGAACTCGTTAGGGAGAGAGGCCCTCATGGGATCCACTTTAAAGCATAATACATTTATTTTGCTCAAACACCAAAAGGGGCTCAAAACTGGCTGCCAGTAATCTCATGTTTAACATGTTAAAAAACATTATGCCTGTATGGTCATGCACACGACTGTGTGGGTACCCAAGGAGCCAAAAGCATAGTTCCCCTAAAGCTGGAATTACAGGCAGTTGTGAGCTGACAGGCAGGGGGCCAAACTCAAGTCTTCAAGAGCAGTATTTGATCTTAATTGCTGATTCATCTTCCAGCCCACATTTAACATTTATGGGGTCTGTTCAATTCCAATCTGTAGCTGAAGATTTGTCATTGTTAACTGAGTTGATTATAAACGCAAAATATGATGTAATATGTTACTCCCCTTTGACACTTTGAAAATGTTGGGGCCACATGTGCCTCAGCAAGCATGTGAAGGTCAGGGTAACTTTGTGGAGTGGTTCTCCCTCTTCATCTTCTACGCAGCACCTGATGAATGAACTTGGCCTGCCAGGCCTGTTTTACTTGCTGAGCAGCCCACTGGGCCCTTTACAACTGAGGACTACTTCTGCTATAGAGCGGTAGAGCACCCACCCAGCACACATGCACATGCGGCCCTCCGTCCTTACAACTGAGGACTGCTTCTGCTATAGAGGGTGAGCATTCACCCAGCACACATGTGCATGCGGCCCTCGGTCCCTTACAACTGAGGACTGCTTCTGCTGTAGAGGGTGAGCATTCACCCAGCACGCATGCACATGTGGCCCTCGGTCCTTACAACTGAGGACTGCTTCTGCTTTAAAGCGGCAGAGCACCCACTCAGCACGCATGCAGCCCTAGGCCCCGCTCCCAGCAGAGCACACACCCAGCACTTGTTTTAGATACCACTTCAAGTGTCAAAAAAATCAAACAGGACCAAAAAAATTCAGATAGATAAAAATCCTAGCTGGGTAGTGGTGGCATATACCATTAATCCCTAACACTCGGGAAGTAGAGGAAGCCAGCCTGGTCTACAGAACAAGTTCCAGGACAGCCAAGGCTACACAAAGAAACCCTGTTGGGGTGGGGGTGGGTCTAAGTAAAATTAATAGGAAATTCTGAATTTAATCAAATGTGGGGACACATGCTTTTTTTCTTTTCTTGTGAGACACTGTCTTACTAAGTAGCCCAGGCTGTACTACCACACTTGCCCTGTGGACTCAATCTCTTTCCACCTTCATTTCAGTATTCTCCAGTGTGAACCTTCCCTAACCTCCCTATCCTTTAGGGCCTGTGAGAATGCTCCTTGACTAGGGCCTGATTCCAAAGCTGCCAGGCCTGTGGTTGGTTAGCATGCCTCTATCCATAAGTAGCTGTACTTCCATCACACATTAATTGCTGAAGAGGAACATGCCATCCCAGCTCAACAACACAGCAAAATGCTGTAGCTACAGGACTCAATGCGGCCAGGAGAAGACACATCTGGTGTGCCTCCCATCCTCTAGAGTCAGGGCATGCAGCCCAGCAGACAGTACCGTTTTCCTCCAAAGCTGGGCCTTTCCTCGTCCGAGTCACGCTCAGCCCACACCCCATAGGTGGCCTCCTCCTTGGTCTGCCAGTGACGCTGCCGGTTGGGATTGAACTCATTCTGCAGATCCCAATCTGTGATCTCAAAGTTCTCACGCTCATCATCATCATCATCCAGGTGGCCTTCCCCGTCCCGGTACAAGTGGGACAGTGACATGGCTGGTCACTAGAGGAAAGGGACAGACAATAAGAGCTCCGTAAAACTTGGGGCCAGCAGAAGATCCCCAGGAATCTCTATTCCTGTTTCCTCCAAAGGAAAGTCCATTAGTCTCACACTACTACTTGATAAAGTAGCCATTAAACACAGGACAAAGTTACCAGCTCTGCAACAAGTGAAATCAGTCCCAGCAGTCCACACAGGTCTAACAATCCATGCTGCCTTGGCCTTGTCAGAGTCAAACATCACATACAAGTGTCACAGGAAGTAACAGCTCTACGTTATTACCTCAGAAACTGGGTGGCCACATCGGCCTTTTCGGGTCTTCAGGAAAGAGTTATTTCTAGCAGAAACGGGTTCCCATGGAAACTTCAAGACGTTTTCTGAGCTACTGTTTCATGAGACTGAATGACCAGTGCAACACTCAGGTTTTCCCTCCCAGGGCTGAGTGGCTTCTGAGGCACTGGATGGCTGCAGTCTTTATGAATGACACTTCACAGCTGCACCTAGAGAGTGTGGGATAAACAGACTGTGCTACCCAAGAATCTAGCTGTATCAGTGGCTATGGTCTGTTTCAGAAGGTGTTTGTAAGTGCTGATTAAGGGGGCACTGTAGAAAAGACTCCCTCTCCCCTAGCACTCGGGAGGCAGAGCCAGGTCTATCTCTGTAAACTCAAAGCCAGCTTGATCTACACAGGGAGTCCTAGGCCACCCAGAACTACACAGTGAGACCTGAATTTAAAATAGCGACAAAAGCTGAGCTCCCAATAGGTGCTTTAAAAACAGCATCCTCGCCAGGCATGGTGGCTACACAGAGAAACTCTGTCAGAAATGAAAGCAAGGAGAGGGGAACAGAGGGAGAGAGGGAGGGAGGATGGATTCTGAAAATCAGAAACACTTAAAGCCTGAGTTCAAACCCCACCTCTACCAGAGCCTCTGTGCGTGGTTATCAAATGCGTGGATATCACATACAAAACTTCAGCACGGTACACTGCACATTAACTTCCTCACTGCGTGACGCCACCGGGTTCAGCTGACTGACAGTGGTCTTCCGAACAGCGAGATCTGGGCTTCCTCTGGCAGGATGGAGCTGCTTAGCAGTTACAAATGTCCGCTCTTCCTCACTATGCACCAGTTAACTCAACAGGTTCCAAACTCAGCTACGAGTGCACATTGAATGCAAAGTTCTCAAAGGAGGCCCTAGACCCACAGGATTACAAAACCGTCGTCTCCCTAACACAGAGACGGTAAAAAAGCCCACAGCAGTCAGGAGAACATGAGCGCCCTGGGCTGGCTTTTCAGTGGGACGCTGGCAGGTCTCAGGACTGCAGCGGGCAGGGCTGGAGACCGGGGCGCAGGGAAGNGCGGAGGCTCAGCCCGCGCTCGAGGGACGCCATCCCGACCCCGTCCGCTCACCTCGTTCAGCGACTGTGGTCCACACAGCTTTCGTCCACAGGCGGAAAACCTCTGAGGATTCCTCCAGCCGAAACCCGGATGTAGCCCTGCCGGCGCGCCGGAATGACGTCACCCAGAGGTGGAAATGATGCATTGTTGCCCCGGCAGCGACTTTGCACTAGGAGGGGGCAGGGCTGCGTAACGGAAAGACTAGAAATCCCGTCCGCGCTGTTTCCGGTTCCCACCGGAACTGAGGCCTTATAGACGTCGGGTCCTAGGGTACGCCATTGTCAGCTCTTAGTCTGTCCCAGGCTACGATGCAATGATTCCAAGAAAATCGCTGCGGACGCGAACCGCCGGGTCCAGACTATCTGAACCAATGTCACGGGGACCCTGAATAATTAAAATGTCCTCAGGACTCCATATCTCCAAAAGGAAAGTCGAAGGGCCTAACCCCAGAATATCTGGCCTCCTGGGAGAGATTTCCCCGTGACGATCCTCTCAACGCAGACTAATCAGCATGCATGCTTCCTGGCTTTTGTCTCCTCTTTTCTGTAAAGCTATAAACAGGAAAGGCAGTGGAACTGAAGAACTTATCTCCAGGCAGTTCTGGCCAGGCTGTAAATATATCCGTTTTCCTTTGCCAGCCCCTGTTCCTGTTCTCTTCTGAAATATAATTACACTAAGACAGCAGATTTATTGACCTAAGTTCCTCGTTCTTGGCTCTTTTAGGACAAGCCAGCGTGGGGCCAGGACAGTTTAAGGAATGAATGGGCAGAAGGAGTGCCCAAGCCATCTCTCCAGGAAGCAGTTTTATTATTTTCCTCTCTGCTCTAGTTATTTCTCTGTTGCTGTGATAAACAACTAGGGACAAGACGGGGTGGGTTTTTGGGTTGTTTTTTTTTTGGTTGGGGGTTTTTTTGGTTGGTTTTTCTTTCTTTTTTCTCCCCTCCAACTCAAGTTTCTCAGTAGCTGTGAGCCATTCCTGGAACTCGCTCTATAGACCAGGCTGCCCTCCAACTCAGAGATCCATCTGCCTACCTCTGCCTCCCAAGTGCTGGGGTTAACAGCATGGACCACCACTGCCCAGCTTGGTTTGGTTTTCACTGTATAGCCCCACTGTCCTGGAACTCGCTCTGTAGATCAGGCTGAGCTCAAACTCAGAAATCAGCTTGTCTCTGCATGGGATTAAAGGCCTATGCCACTATCGCCAGGCAAGAAGGAGCATATTTCATTTTATACTTTTCTAGGTTGTCGTCTGATGCCATCTCAAGTTAAAGAACAGGTTAGTTTTCTCTTACAAAGAGTTAGAAGGCCGTCCATGTCCTGGTGGAATTTATGGGGTTTTTTTCTCTTTTTTTCTTTTTTTGAGTTAAAAGGCCATGTCCTGGTGGATTTTTTTTGGGTCGGGCTTTTTTTGTTTTGGATGATTGGTTTTATTTTCGTTTTTTCCTGCCATCTTGACACACAAGAGTTATTAGTGATGGCCTGTACGCAAGTTTTTGGGATCATTTACTTGACTAGTGATTGATGTTGGAGGGCCCAGCCCATTGTGGGTGGTGCCACCCCTGCTCTGGTGGTCTTGGGTGAGCATGGAGAGCAAGCCGATAAGCAGTGTTCCTCCATGGCTTATGCTTCAGTTCTTGCTTGAAATTTCCATCTTGTTTTTCCTTAGTGAACTTAACCTGTAAACCAAATCAACCCTTTCCTCCTCCAGTTGCTTTTGGTCATGGTCTTTACAATACAGTGATAAAACCTAACTAGAACACACAGGGAAAACATATTAGTGAAGCTATTGGGGAGTCTGTCAGAGCCTCCATGGTAACTGGTGAGGTCAGGGTTCCTTCTTGGGATTCTAGTCACATTCATGAAAGAATTTAAGGACAGATCCAAATGCAAGCTGGAGGACAGTCCTTCCAGGGCGGGCAAGCTGTAGCTCTCCCAGCCTGAGGAGAATGGAGATAAGAAGGAAAGGCATGATGCCATTGAGACACCAGCACAGAGGTCAGCCGCATGGCAGGGAGCGGGTATTAGAAGATAAGTCTGGCCAGGTGGTGGTGGTGCCCACCTGGAATCCCAGCACTCGAGAGGCTGAGGGAGTTGATCTCTGTGAGTTTGAGGCCAGCCTGGTCTACAAGAGTTAGTTCCAGGACAGCTAGGACTGTAACACAGAGAAACCCTGTCTCGGGAGGAGTGGGGTGGATGCCCAAAGTACAAATTTAAAGAAAAAACCCAGGGAAGGCAAGCTAGAAATCTAGAAACTGCCAGGGGGAGGAGACTGGAGAAGGGGAAAGCCCAGTCAGAAGATTAACTGGCTAGAGGGCAATCACGTGGAGGGGGTGGGGGAGGCCTTCAGAGAATAAGCAAGGAATCCCAGTACAGGGATATTAAAAGTATACTTACACTGGGGAAGAATATTCCCATACGTGACAAAGTGAAAGTAGCCCAGTCAGGCAGGCAAGCACACCCGAACTACGAGTTTACTTCATTTCTCTTCTGATGAGGATGGTGTCTGTGTGGCACCCCGTTGTAGGGGCTCAACCTCAACTTGGCATGGCATGATTGACTACTTCACAACCCTCACAAAGGGGAAGCTGTGATAGTCAGGTTTCAGAAAGGCCTGGCTCTGGGGCTGGGCATATCCAACAAGAGTCTCACAGAATGTGTGTGTGTGTGTGTGTGTGTGTGTGTGTTTTATAGAATACTTGCCCTTAGGCAAGCTAGCTATCTTTAATAAAACAAAACCAAAACCTTCTCACACCTAGGTTCTGACCAAACCCCAAACTAAAAAGACAAAAGAAAAATATGCCAGGCATGGTTACACACCTCTTTAATTTCAGCACTGGAGAAACACAGGTGATTGGATCTCAACAAGAACTGGCCTAGAAAGCAAGTTCCAGGATATCCAGGGCTAAATAATGAGATCTTATCTCCAAAAAATTAAGAGAAATGAAAGAAAAAAGAAAAAGGAAGAGTTATATTTTTCTTAGAACTCAGAAAGACCCAACTGAACCTGGGTGGGAATTTACAGTATTTTAAGATGAGCCTTCATGAGGGTCACGTTAAGCAGGTCTTTGACCTGTCCCACTGGATTAACCCATAAGGGAGTGGGGGAGACAAAAGCATCGCTCCACATAGTGTTTTCAACCTGTGAGTCACGACCCCTTTGGGAAACCTCTATCTCCAAAGATATTTACATTATGATTCATAACAGTAGTAAAATTACAGTTATATAGTAGCAGTGAAAATAATTTTATGGTTGTGGGTCACCACAACATGAGGAACTGTATGGAAGAATTAGAAGTGTTGAGGGACACTAACCTAGAGGCAGATTCGATCCTTTTCTTAGCAAGTTCATCATTGAGGGAAATCAGGACTGGATTTCCAGAAACCACGGAGGAGTGCTGCTTGCTGGACGGTCCCCTGGCTCATTCACAGACTCACTCACGTTTAGCTAGCTTTGTTATACAGCCCAGGACCACCTACCTTGGTGATGCCCACAGTGGTCTGTGTCCTCCTGCTTCTAGTAACTATCCAGACCATCCCAAATAGACACGCCCACAGGCCAAGCTGATCTGGACAATCCATCAAAGCTTTCCTTGCAGGTGACCGTGTCAAGCTGACAACTAGAGCTCACAAGAGCATTTCAAACTGGCTGGTAAATAAATACATTCATTCATCCACTGATCCCTAGTAAAAGAGTGCATAGGAGCTACACCCAAACAATATAACAAATGGAATGGGTGGAAGGTTAGCAGGGACATTAAGAGGGACACTGAAACAGATTGTTGGGAAGTGAGGAGCTTATTAGAAAAGCAATTAACGCCATGGACAGACAGACAGGCATAGTGGGGCCTCCAAGGAGAGTTCAGAGCCCCAGAACCAAAGACAGACTACAGCAGGGACTTCTCACAGAGACTCAGAGCCCATGTGGAAGAAGTGGGGATCTGTTTTTATACTTTTCTGAGGAAGGGAAGTTTCACAGACATGAGCCTGGATGTCCTCAGGTCCCAAGACTAGGTTTTTTTTGTTTTGTTTTGTTTTTTCCTGAGAAATGATTTGAGACAGGGATGAATATAAGCCCCTGGAATCTAGACCAATGACCTAACTCTACATGGAAACCTCCCCACCTCAAAGATTGGCATGTCCCTTCATCAAGATTCCACAGTTTAAGGCCAGACAGTGGTGGAACACACCTTAAATTCTAGCACTCAGGAGGCAGAGGTAGGTGGATCTCTGAGTTTGTGAGTTCATGGCCAAGCTGGTCTACATGATGAGTTCCAGGGCAGCCAGGACTACACAGAGAAACCCTGTCTAGAGAAAGAAAGCAATTCTCAGTTCAAATGATCAGCCTTTGGGATATCAAAGATGAAAAATATTCAGAGACATAGATTCAGGGGCCCTTATATCCATCCCTATTTCCTGTCATTTCTCAGATAAAGACCTAGCCTTGGGACTTAGGGACATTCAGGGCCATGTCTAGATGCTCAACAAGGTACTAAGAAACATAGGGGCTTCTAAACAACACGGCTCCTCATCAGGAATGGGGTAGGCCCTCTGACACTCATCGGTCCATCCCCCTCCTTCCAGAGAAGAGAATATAGAGAGGGCCTTGGAACAGAGCAAATGCCTGCAGCTTGAGGCAAGTTGAAGAACAGAACCAGGTCGGGACCCCAGGAATGCAGTCATATCACTACTTTCGTCTCTGAGGTGACAGAGGGACTTCCATACAGTCACAGTCAAAGACCTCTGAGACACCATCTCTTTCTCCGCCTTCAAAGGGAGCTTCCAGTGTCCCCCCACTCGCTCTCCATGCTTCTGATCGCTCATTGTGTACTTTCTAAAGATTGTGTGGATGTGGGGAGCCTGGCTCAGTCACAACTTTAAATAGGCTGGTACCATAGAAACAACCCTTAGGTGGCAATTTCAAAGCTGATATATTTAAAGTCTAGCACATGTACTTTTTCTTAGGACAGTGACATTATGCCATGGCACATGTCTCATTCTTATTTTGAAGTCTGTTACAAAAATAGACATGGTGTACTGAACTTGGCAGGATTGAAACCCAGATCGGCTGAGATCAGCAAACCTGGCTTCCCTTTAAGAGTTTCTGCATATAGTTTCTGGTTTCTGCTTTAGTCTCAGAAGGCCCTGCACTATAGAGAAAGCTGTGCTGCTGGTGAGCTCTGCAAAGCTAGGACCCTCAGAAGCACACAGTGTGTGGGAAGGGCTGCAGAAATAACCCAGCAGTTAGAAGCATTTGTTTCTTTTGCAGAAGACTTGGGTTCGGGTCCCAGAAGCCACATACCCAGCTTATATACAACTGTCTGTAACTCCAGTTCCAGAGGCTCTGATGTCCTCTTCTGCCTCCTTGAGCACAAGGCACCCAAGTGGTCTACAGGCATACATGTGGGCAAAACAACCACACATAAAAACAAAAATGTTTACAGGACAATTGAAACCACACAGTGTGCTGGGAAGCATAGCTTGGTGGGTAAAAAAAAAACACTTGCTTCAAAGTCTGAGGACCTACGCTGGGCAGTGGTGGCACACACCTTTAACTCAGCACTCAGGGGCAGAGGCTGGTGGATTTCTCTGAGTTCGAGACCAGCCTGGTCTACAGAGCAAATTTCCAGAAGAGCCAAGGCTGTTACACAAAGAAACCCTGTCTCAAAATACAAAAAAAAAAGAAAAAAGAAAGAAAGAAAAGGAATAAAAAGAAAGCATGAGGACAGAGTTTGATCCAGAACTCATGTCAAAAACAAACAAACAAAAACTAGCCATGGTGGCAGGCACTTTTAATCCCAGCCCTGATTAGGCAGAGACAGGTGGATCGCTGAAGCTTCCTCACCAGCCATCCTAACCTACTTGGCCTGTTCTAAACCAGTGAGGAAACCACCTAAACTAAGTAGTGGACAATGCCGGGGAATGGCACCTGAGATCTCTGCCTGCCCAGTGCATTCCTAACGATGGACGTGGCCAATGGCATGTCCCATGGTTGAGAAGCATCTCTGTCCATATGCTCTTCTATAAGTGACTTACCCTCCCCCTCTCAGTGCGTTCCTCCATCTCTTCATGGAGGGAGGACTCCATACAAACAGATACAGAAGGTTGGAGTCTCATTTTTAAAATTACCAGTCGCAGCCAGGCAGTGGTGGCGCATACCTTTAATCCCAGCACTCGGGAGGCAGAGGCAGGCTGATCTCTATGAGTTGGAGGCCAGCCTGGTTTGCAGATCAAGTTCCAAGAAAGTCAGGGTTACAGAGAGAAACCTTGTCTCGGGGTTGGGGGGGGGCTCCCTCTCTCTCTCTGAAAGAGGAAAAAGAAAACAGCAGTCACATCTGAAATATCCACTGCTCAGGGAAGAGCCTGGACGGTATGAGCAGCCTGATTGTCTTAGATTGCCATGTGGAAGTCTGCAGGCACTCTATCTGAGAACAAGGAAGCCTCTGGAAGATAGACTGTCAGTGTCTGTCTAGAGAGTCAATGAGCTAGACTCACTAGCTCTCAGCACCCATGATTCCACGGTGGTAGCTCTCATGTTCTCTGCAGGCAGCCCGAGGGGAAGGGCACAGGGAAGATCTGAGTGTTTTCTGCTGCCCAGCCATGAGTCTTCTGTGCTCCTAACACAGACATGGCCCATCCCCAGGAAGAGGTTTTGGTGATGTTCCCTGACTGCCTTGGAACTCACTGTACACACAAGACTGGCATCCATTTGCAGAGATCACCTGCCTCTGTCTTCTGGGATCTAAGTGTGAGCCATGGAACCCATCAGGAGAAGGGGTTTGTATTTTAATTAAGTTATTTATTGTGGCCCAGCATGGTGGAGCACACCTTTGATCCTAGCACTTGGGTAGTTGGGAGGTTCGAGTCTAGCCTGGCCTACAGAGCAAGTCTCAGAACAGCCAGAGCTACACAGAATCTCAAAAAAAAGTTACTTATTGCGTGTGTTGTAGGTTGTGTGTGTGGTGCGAGCACAGACGTGTGTGGGTGCATGTGTCCATATGCATGCATGTTCTCCCCACTATGCACCGAGAGAAGTTCCCACTTAACCTTAAGTTCATGGTTTCCGTGGGATTGGCTGGCCGCCGTCACGTTCTCAAGATCTGCAAGTCATTGCCACTATCATCACCACCGCCCCAGTGCTGGGACTTCAGGCACATGCACCCATGACCAACTTTGTGAGGGCTGGGGATTCAAACTCAGGTCCTCATGCTTGCAGAACGGGCCTCTTTCCCGTTGTATTACTCAGGGTTCTCCAGAGGAGCAGAGCCAACAGGAAGAACCTAAACATTAAAAGAATTCAGAAATCTTCTGTTAAAATAATAACAACCTCGCACCTGAGAGGCTGACAATCCAGTAGTTGCTCAGCCCCCGAGGTTGGTGCCTCAGTAATCCCACGTGTTTCAGACACCCAGAAAGGCTCCTGGAGAGTTGGTGACAGTTCATATTGGAAGCCTTCTCTGGTTCTGATGGTAGTGAAGAAATAGACAGTGGCAGCGGGGTCAGTCAACACAGCGTTGAGAGGGAGGCCACGAGAGCAAAAGGCAGAGGATTTTTCTTTTTGAAATCCCCCTTTATCTGGACTGCTACCAGAAGTGCCACTCACAGTCAGGCTGGGCCTTCCCATGTCAATCAAGGCGGTGGGGACAGTTCTGCAGAGGAGGCTCAGTGCTCAGGTGACTAATCTGTGGCAAGGAATATTAAAATTAACCATGGCATCTCCCAAGTCATCTCTGCAGCCCCAGGAAGAGTTTGTGTGTGTGCTCAAGGGACAGGTCCTGATGCAAGCTCAGCATAACTCTATCACTGAGCCCAAGAGGATGTATATTTTTTTAATTTGATATTGGAGTCCACTCTTGCCCAAGCTGGTCTCAAATTCAAAGATCACCCATCTCTGCCTCTTGAGTGTTGGGATTAAAGTCATGAACCAACACTCTAAGCTTTTATTTGTTTATTTGAGACAGGGACTCATCATACAGGCAAGACTAGCTTTGAACTTAAAATCATTCCTACCTCAGCCTTTGAGTATTAGGATTGCAGATGTGTGCCACACCCAGATTTGAGTGTTTTAACTTTTTACATTTATTTGCTCTCCCTCCGTCTTTTCCTCCCTTCTTCCCTCCCTCCTTCCCTCCCTTCCTTTCTCTCTTCCTCCCTCCCTCACCCCACCCTCAGTGTGCCGTGTCTGTGACCAGTGTATGCTGCAGCACACATGTGGAAGTCAGGCATAAAACTGCAGGAGTTGGTTCTCTTCCATCAAGTGGGGTCCTGGGATGAAATTCGGGTCACGAAGCTTTGTGGCAAGCGCCTGTTGTGAGGCGCTAGTCTCCAAGTCAGACTGTTGTCATCTGCAAAAGGCCAACAGTGTCAGCTTGCAAATGATCACACCCAGACTTGTTGACCACTGACATTCCCTCAGACTGCAGGGAGAGACACTGAACCCCTCCCAACTAATTGTCTGAGATTCTGCCCTAATGGTCTGGGAGGGAGCCTAGGGAGGGACTAAATAGAGACTGGCAAAGATTAAGGGAAGCTACTACTTGTATGTCTTAGTTAGGGTTTCTATTGCTGTGAAGAGACACCACGACCATGACAACTCTTTTAAAGGAATATGCTGTGGGACAATGGTCTTGTACTCTGTAAAGATTTGTCAATTGTACAGGAAGTAGAGGTAGGGCAACCAGAATAGAAGAATTCTGGGAAGAGGAAAGGCTCAGTCTGCAGTCATCACCCAGACGCAGAGGACGCAAGAAGAAAATGCTTCACTGATAAAAGGTATCAAGCCACGTGATTAACACAGACAAGAATTATGGGTTAATGTAAGATATAAAAGTTAATAAGAAGCTTGAGCTAATAGGTCAACCAGTTTATAATTAATGTAGACTTCTGTGTGTTTCTTTGGGACTGAACGGCTGCAGGACCGGGCAAGACAGAAACCTCTGTCAACAGGAAAAGATTTAAATGGTGCCATGTGGTGGTTTGAAAGAAAATGGCCCCCAAAGGGAGTGGCACTATTAGAAGGTGTGACTTTGGAGGAAATGTGTACCTGTGGAGACAGGCTTTGAGGTCTCATATGCTCAAGCCATGCCCAGTGGGACAGTTCACTTCCTTTTGCCTTTGGATCAAGATGGAAAACTCTCAGCTCCAGCACCATGTCTGCCTGCATGCTGCTTTGCTTTCCACCATGACAATAATGGACTAAACCTCAGGACTGTATGTAAGTGAGCCATCTTAATTAAATATTGTCCTTTATAAGAGTTACTGTAGTCATGGTGTCTCTTTATAGCAATAGAAACCTTAAGACAGGTTGGCTTACAGTTTCAGAGGTTTAGTCCATTATCATGGTGGGACATGGTAGTATTCAGGCAGACATGGTGCTGGAAAAGAAACTGAGAGTTCTATATACATCTTGATCCACAGGCACCAGAAGGAGGTTGTGTCACTGGGCATATGTAGCTTGAGCTTATTATGAGACCTCAAAGCCCACCCTAAAGTGACACACTTCCTCCAACAGGGTCATACATTTTAATAGTGCCACTCCCTATGGGCCAAGCGTTCAAACGCATGAGTCTATGAGGACCATACGTATTCAAATCACCACATTCTACTTCTGGGTCCCCATAATGTAGCCATAACATAATGAAAAATGTATTTAGTCCAACTTCAAAAGTCCCCATAGTCTATAACAGTCTCAATACTGTTTAAAAGTCCTAAGTTTGTTGGGCAGTGGTGGCGCATGCCTTTAATATCGGGAGGTAGAGGCAGGTGTATCTCTGTGAGTTTGAGGCCAGCCTGGTGTATAAAAGCTAGTTTCCAGGGCTGGAGAGATGGCTCAGTGGTTAAGAGCATTGCCTGCTCTTCCAA
>LOEQ01000408.1:806426-818646 GCA_001685075.1 Bramus lutescens | reverse complement strand
CGACGGGTCAGCAGGCCCACCTAGTGTGCATCTGTGGAGAGAAGGAGAGTGTAAGCGGGCCCATCAGGACACAAGGTAGATGCTGGGGTGACAAGCTCAGTGACAAGCAGTTGACAGCACCTCCCGTCCCGGACTATCACAGTATGGAAAATCTCCCGTCCCGGACTATCCATAGCCCAGAGAGCCTCAGGTGATAGCCTGACTCAGTCCTCCATCACCACGGCTCCAGTGCCCTGGTCAGTCGGCTGGAGTTCCCATCAGTATTTCAGCTAGCTGACTGACAACGACGGATGGTAGTGCTGGTTATTATCAAAAGGCTGGAAACACCAGCACAAGCCTGTATGTCAGCTACTTGGGAGGCTGATACAGGAGGATTCCAAGTTCAAGCCTGCCCTGTATCCAACAGAAAGTAGGGTTGGTACAGAGAATTATGGAGCTGGCCTGGCCTTGCTGCCTTGAGAAGCAGGCATCCTAGGGTTTCACGGAAGAGCCCATGGCTCCTGGGACACAGAGTGCCTTTCAGTTGTTGAGGCTGAGGTGATTCCCCAGGCAGTTGAGTGTTCAGGCTGCTTTGTGTTTCTCTGTATGTTCCCTTAGAAGTCAAGGAAGCAGAGAAGCTTGACAGGACAATTGGTCTTAGACATCAATCTTGTGTACCCTGTGTCGTTTATATCACTGTATCCTGGCACTTGCCACTGTATTCTGTTTCTGACAGAAGTGTAAGAAGTCTGATTGCTCTCAATAAAATTGTCACAGGCTCAGTCTTGCTGTGGCTCCTCCAACCCAAGCCTGGTTTAATTTCTTGCCGGCCATATCAGGTAACCTTGGTAACTGGGTGTCCACAGTTGGGGATGGAGGATCTGCCTAGCATGCACAGGGTNCCCACATAAACCAGGTATGGTAGCTAATGCTTGTGACACCTGACATGTGGGAGGTGAAAGAAAAAAGATCAGGAATTTGAAGCCAGCCTGAGACACAGGAGATCCTGTCTTGGAAAAAACAAAAACAAACTCACAGGTCTGCTTGATCCTGCAGCGTGCACAGGGAAATTGTGTCCTCAGTCCCCTGAACAGGCTTGGCTCATCATTGCTCAGCTAATAATGATGGAATGAGTGTCTGAATGACCAAGGCCTCATACAGAGGAGGAAATGAAAGTTAAGAGAGACACCCACAGTTACCCAACGAGGAAGCAGCTAAGCCAGGGTCCTGACTGGCCTGCCCTGTACTACATGACAGGGGACAGTCTCCTTCAACACTGTCCTTCCCTTTACCTGCATTTAGGACATGCTCACCAAATTGGCACTAAAGTCTATGCACTAAGCCCAGGACTGGGAAGATGGGAGACAAGCAGCCAAAACAGCAGTCTCCACTGCACAGGTCTTGGTGAAGAAGTGGGATATTCATGCTTACAGGGGATATGCATGCTGTGATAATAAGCTAGTTGTTGCTCCAGGGACCCAGAGTAAAGGTAAAGGAAGTGGCTAAGAGCCAGGAGTAGGATTGAGGTGCTGGGAAGGGAACACTTGGAGCAGGAATGGTAATGCATTTCCCCTCTCCAGGCCTTATTGACCAGAGAATAAGAATCCAGCAATGCTTTTATCAGACAGAGGCTTCCTATGAAAAGCAGAGCCAGCTACTCTCAGCCCCTGCCCAGATCACCATCAATACTCAAGCTCCACAGCTGGAAGCCAGCAAACAGTGGGCAGATGCTCTACCATCTCAGTCCACTTCGCCCATTCTCTGCCTTGCCCTCAGTGTCTCTGAGCCTGTTTTCCTTGCCTGCCCCTCAAGCCTCTTGCTGGATCAGTTGGGTGGTTCCAGATTTACCCAGTTCTATCACTTTCAACTCAGTTAGCACTGTGGGCTCACACTGGGAGGTGACAGGTCCTGAGAAAGGCAGCCGAATCTCAAGCTGAGGTCTGAGCAGCAGGGAGAACTGGCAGGCAGCAGGCAGGAAAGGGTGTTCCTGGAAGCAGGACTAGCCATTGAGAAGGCACAGGGAGAGAACCCCATGTGACAGGGGCCACAAGTGGTTCAGCACACACAGGAGCGTCTGGAGAGGTGAGCAGAAATGTGACACTGGATTTTAAACACGAGGCTTGACAAAAATCATCAAAGGAGCAGGTTCAGGGATGGGCCAGCCCACCCACAGGGGCACAGCAAGTGAAAATGGACTCAGTTGAGGAAATAGTCTCAAGCTTCAAGGTCAATCAATGTGCTGAGGCCAAGTCAAGTTCCCATCTCTGCCACAGTCAAACTGGGGACTGCCCACTGCAAGGTTGAGAAGTGCCTGCTAAGACAAATCAACCTTGCCCAGGGCCAGCAACCTGAGCATCAAAATCATAGCAAGGGCCTCTCTCTCACTAGAAAAACAGCTCATTCACTCTTGCCAATGCCAGAGATGCTCCCTGCTTCAATTTTGGATCCACGATGAGAAAACTGTTTCTGAGGCACTTTTAGGGGACAGTAGGCTGGCTAGGACACAAAGTCTACCTGGTGGACCTGAGATCCAAACTCTGCCACTTCCAATGAGTATCGTGCCAAGGAAGTCACCAACCACACCTTAGCTGGAATTAGAACCACTGCCCTTTATGGGTGAAAAGGTAGTGTGTGTCTATCAGGGGGATGCTTAACTGTGGGTTGCTTGCATAATGTGGCAGTTCATTCATGTGTGTGCACATGCATGTGTGCACCTGTGATTGGTGACTGACATAGCAACCCTGGAGGATAAAGGAACATAGGACAGCAAAAGGTTATTGTGCAACCAGTCTGTGTTCTCAGAATCCACCCTGTCTGCATTTTGCTTTTATAATTCTAGCATGCTCAGAGCTGCACAGCGAGGATTACAGGCCTGACCCAGGCCAAGACAATGCTTGTGCAGAAGAAAACAACTGTTCTTAGGCAGGTGGAATGAGTCAGAGAGCAGCTCTGAGGAGTCACTGCTGTCCCAGCAATGACAGCAGCAGGCAGGAGGAGTTCTACAGAACTGGGTTCAAATCCCACCCTTGCCAACTTGCTGGCTCACAACATAGACAAGAGACTTTCCTCTCCAGTCAAGAGGAGCAATGGTAATCATTCCCAACAACATGAACATTGGATGGTGCCCGTAGGAGGCACTCAGTGCCACTGCCCAGGCTGGCCTATAACCCACAATGCACCTGCACTTTCCTGAGTGCTGGCATTCCCAGTGTGTACCAGGCTTGGCTGTTCCTACATCTTAACTAGCCAGCTGGGCAGAAAACTCACCCAGCTGATGCTGGCAGGGAATACATGAAGCATTTATGCTAAGGGTTTGTCAGGACAGTGGAGTCCCTGGGTGGACTCACCTCCCCTGGGCACCCTCATTTCCAAACACCAGTCCTGGAGCCTGCTCAGCATGGCTTTCTGTCCCCACAGTTCTTCAGGAGTGGGCTGAGGCACAGGTCTTTCAGGCTCCTGAAGGCACCAGATAATGACCTTTAAGGGGAAACTGTGCAGACCTTTGCTGCAGTGGGGAGTCACCTGGTCCTCTAGGACAGCAGTGCTCAACCTGTGGTCACAACCCCTTTGGCAAAACTCTACCTCCAAAAATACTGACATTATGATTTATAAAAGTAGCAAAATTAGTTATAAAATAACGATGAAAATAATTTTACAGTTGGAGGTCACCACAACATAAAGAACTGTAGCATCGAGAAGGCTGAGAACCACTGCTCTAGGGTTCAGCTCACAAGGTACTGCTGACTCAGGGAGCCAGAGTCCCTGTAAGCTCTTCCATCCTCTCAATCCTGAATGTCAGAAAAAGTAAACAACACAACAGCATGCCTGCCAGGGAATGCTGGGAGTGATTCACCAGGCTGCGCAGTGCAGAGCTCCAAAGGGCACCATGTACCCAGTCAGATAACGTCCAGCCCCCGCTACCCAGCACTCACTCAGTGCCAATATAAGTGCACATGTGTCTCAGTCCCACGGAGATCAGAGTAGAATTTCTGTAACACGTTAACCCAAGAATTAATTGACTCGGTTTTCTGTCTTGGTCCGTGAGACTTCTTAACCCAGTCCCCAAACACTGTTTCAGGTGGAGGCTGTGACCCCAGGGACCTGGCATGTCAGGAGGGCACTCACAGCTCAGGAAGGGGTGTCAGCAGGTAAGCTGCACTTTCCCCATCTAAGAGGAAGAGCTCCTTCCAATGGGCTGCTCCTGCGAATGGGCTGCGGAGGGCAGTTCACAGACACACACCCCAACAGCTGATATTCCACGCCCCTCCTTGGTTCTGCCTCAGATGCCTGGGTATGGATGGTACAGAATGTGGCTCTAGAGATGGAAGAGCACCTGACCTTAGAGAACCTCAGTTTCCCTAGTCTGTAAACAGGGGCTGCTGGGAAGCTCCAACCAGACAGAAGGACCTGAACACCTGCGGGGACTGTCATTTATGTCAGAGGGAAGAAGGGCGGCTGCCTGTATTTCAGTCCTCCATCTCCAGAGTTCACTCACTCCTCACCCTTTTCATTATTTTGTTTGTTTGTGTCTTCTCTGTGCTCTGCAAGTCCAGCCCTGCTAATACAACGAGTCCCCGCTGGAGAAGGGGGTCCCACCTTGTCCTACACTACAAGATGCTCCAGCCCAGGACTCTAGGGCACGGTGCCTGACTCCCCTGGGAAGAAACCAAGCAATCTAGAGAGGGTACTGGAAGCTTCCAGAAGCAGCTGGAGGCAACCAGGCTGCCCTCACAAGGCCCTTGAAATGCCGACTGTTCCCAGGCTTGCTAACCCCACAGCTGGCACTAACTAAATCCAAAGAACACAGGTTCACTGAGAGTCACGAACCAACTACTGATGGGCCATCCATCTCCAAGCAGGGTGCCCAATGTATTGCACAAGGGACTAAGACGTTTAAATTTAAATTGAGCCAAACTGAATAAAATGTAAAATTCATTTCGCTTTGCAATGGTCATATGGCAAAGGTTCAGAAGCCACTGGAGCCAGTGGGGACTATCACAGTGGATAACCCTGACCTAAATCAGGTGACAGACAACAGCTCGCCCTATTGGTCCTAGGAGTGAGGGAGGCTTAATGCACTCAGCACCACAGGCTCTAAGGGCAAAGGCTCATCTGCACATGGAGGGAAAACTGCCTGTTTTAGCATGTGTGGGCTTCTTGCAGGCTTTTCCTAGACAGTAGTATAGAACTGCACTTACACTGCACCAGGGGTGTAAATCAACTTGAGGTGTTAGCAGGCAATGGGCCGGCAAGAGGGCTCAGCAGGTAAGGGCACTGCTGCACAAACTTGGTGACTTGAGTTCAGTCCCCAGCCCCACAGAAATGAGGACAGAACTGACCCCACAGAGGTGTTCGCTGACCTGCAGGCTTACACCAGGGCATTCATCCTCCCTATCACAATAGAATGATAAAAGAAAATAATGAGCGAATTGAGGATGTACGTGAATACTGAGCACAGGCAATGAGGAGCATGTGTGTGCTGTGTCAGGGCTGGGGAGGAAAAGAAGGGAAAGCACAATACAAGAACAGCAGCCTCTAGAAAACTGCCAGTACACCACAAACCCTGAAACAGCATCCACAAGAGCAATCCTAAACTCTATTCTAGAACTTTCTACTCTGTGCTGAGCTGGGCTCTACCACACAACGCTGACTCAGAGGACAGTGAGAGGCAGAGTTGGGGCCCACAGCTCTCTTCTTACAGGAGGGTCACTAGACAACACTAAACCAGGGGCTATCCATGTCCTGCCCCATCAGCCCTGTGCTTGCACAGCGGGCTCTGCCTTCTGCAGACCAGCTAGATTTGTGAGGATGCAGGACAAGTTTAACTGTGCTCCAGGGCAGAAACACTAATAAGGCAAACTAACTGGCACCCAAAGCAGCAGTTGAAAAAGACTGTAACAGTCAGATGGCCCTTGCAGAGTCCTGGTTGTTGGGAGACATGCTCTCCTAAAACATGCTTCTGGTGCTGTTGCTCACTGTCGTCCTGCGATGAGGGCACCAGGGGATTAGGAGGTTTTCCATTCGTGTGCCAGGCACAGAAATGGCACAGGCTGCCTGCACTCAGACCCAGCTGTATGGTGCTGCTCTATCAGTACCTAAAATCTCTCTGAGCTCCTCTGAGCTGTGGAGCTGACGATACTTCTGTGTATTTTTACACTCAACTTGAGACAGCAGTGCAAACATGGGAAGGGCTGTCAGTGAAGCCATGCAAGAGCATATGCCCACTCTTGCATTAAATCCCATGTGATCACGGCATGTGATAATTTTTTTCTTTTTTATTGTTTTTAATTGAGCTATCTATTTTTCTCCCTGCCCCTCTCCTCCTCCCCACCCTTCCTACTCTCAGTTAAAACACGTTTAACACAGCAGAACGGAAAGCAACTCTTAAAAAGGCATGAACGTCTGCTCTCACCATGTCTATTCCAGAACAGTAGAGTGCCTAGCTAGGACAAAGGAAAAGTATCCAAACAGAAAAAGTAAATGAAAATGTAAACATTATGGGCTCAGATATAGAAAATCCTAAAGGCTCCCTCTCCCACTTTCTGGAACTAATGAACAAATTCAACTCTTCAAGAAACAACACAGAAGTCACTTGATTTTTGTATACACTAGTAGCAAATTACCAGAAAACGAATTTAAGTAAACACCCCATTCCCAATAATCGAAAATAACAAAATCTCCACACTGACTTCCACAGCAGCGACAGCAGTCTGCCTTCCCACCAGCGGTATATAATTGTTCCTTCTGTCCACTCTTTGCCCACATTTGTTTTCATAATGATTGCCATTCTGACTGGGGCGAGGTAGACTTTCACTGTAATTTTTATTTGCATTTTTCTAATGACTTGAGAAGTTGAATTTAATTTTTAATGTGCTAATTGGCCACTTGTGTTCTATCTTTTGCGGACTTTCTGTTTGTTTCATTAGCCTATCTGTTGCCTCAGTTGCTTGGTCTCTTGTTTACATTTGACTTCTTTGTACATTCGGGACATTAATCTTCTGTCAAATGAATAGCTGTCAAGGACATTCTCCCACTCTTTAGACTGTCTCTTCAAAGAAGCTCTTTTAAAAAATAAAAATAGGGAAACAATGAAAAAAAATGAGCATCTGCCTAAAGCAAGTGTCTGTCACCTGTGGCCCACTGCCATGAGGTGGGGTTTGTCCCCATTTGCTAAAGGAAGAGGCTGAGGCCCCACAAGTGACATGATGATAGAAACCACACAGTGAAGGAAACGGAAAAGTCAGTTTCCAAATTCAGCTTTGTCCTTCAATGTTGCCCCACCCGAAGGTCATGTAGTTCTCAGAAAGGGTCATTAGGGGACCGGAAGGGGGAAGCAAGTGAGGAAGGTCTGGGGGAGCACCTGCCCCAGACAGTCAGCTACTGTGTGACTGTGCCACTTAACAGTGGAATTCAGAGACAGAAGACATTCTCAGCCTCACAGGGGGCTCAAGGCCAGCCTGGGCTACAATAGAGTCTGTCTCTAACAAAAGAAAACACAAAAGACACAGCACAGGCGCAATACAGAAGAAAATGCCCAGTTTGAGGTGCAAGCACCCACAGCAGAGGGAAGGAACTGACATTTTGGCTTAAATCCATCTGTACTTCTTAACTGGCCTCTTTCCATTTTCAACAGATCAAGAAAAGAGATGTGAGCAGGAGCTAACAGTACAGGTGGCTGGCTGCAGAAGCAGCCACCACATTTAAAAANATGGTCAGGGGACCATCCACAAACCCAGAAAGGCTGTGTGTGGCGCTGCCCCCAGGGAACTAGCTCTCAAACTACCAACCGCCAGGCAGCAATGCCATCGCATTCCTGTGCCAGTCTGCATTCCCATAAATGGCTAGGGGACCCTAGGTATCAGAGACCACAGACCCACTCCGGAGGGGAGCCACATAAGAAAGCCAGCAGGGAGAGAATGGGAAAGGCCTTGAGGCCAAAGCTGCTGCTAAGCCTGGGGAAGATGCAGGGTGGCATCGGGGAGGAGGGCATGCAGGGTGGTCCAGAGGAGAGCACTGTGGGGTAACACAGGGTGGCACTGAGGAGGAGGGAATACAGAGTCACTGCTTCCTTCCTGCACGCCTTCTGTCCCTAGGAGTCTCCTTCATAAACAACCACCTACAAAGACTCTAATGGGCTGAGGCATCCAAGGTCACACAACTGGAAGCCACCTGTCTCTTAAGAGCCCAGGGTCTTGGCCCTGACTTGATCTGTTAAGTTTTACCTAGAATGATGGAGGCAGGATCCCAATGCCACCCCTGCCTCCCCGTTGGAGGCACACCCCCCCCTTGAGGCACAAGCAGTGGGGAGCAGTGAGTCTGATCCTCTCAGGGCTTCTCCACTCTAAGGCTGGGAGTCCTGGGCTGGACCAGTTCTCTGTGAGGAGCGTGGATGTCTGGGACAAAGCAAGTCAAATAGACCACACAGCTTCAGACAAGGCTTGCATTCAGTCCTCAGCACAGCCACATCTTGTACATCAAGATCAGAAAGCTAGTCTGGGGAATCGAGCCAGGAACGGCTCTGCTCCTACACATTTCCCACCCCCAGCTTCTGTGTGTAACCTGGAGAGCTCACAAGTCACTTCAGGGAAGTCCTCTGAAGGTCAGATGGGCTCTGACTCAGCACAGAAGTCATGTAGGTGCCAATACACAAGACTGTAGGTGGCTGTGTTCCAGCTGGGAACTTCACAAAGCCATGAGGCAAACAGGCCTGGGGCTTATGGCTTGGTATGCAGACTCAATGCAACAACAGCACCGTGAAACATGGGCAAGCAAGCAGGGCAAGACTTCAAGGCCCTAGGACAAGGCCAAAACATGTCTGGTTCTCAGGAAAGCCAGTGGGAAGACACAGGTGGCCAGCTTTGGAGAGGAAGAGGAAAATGCATAATTCTAGAACACATATTTGATCTTTCATAAAACTCACAGATACACAGGGAGCACAGCAGTCTCCTGTTCAAGGAGCACAACAGTCTCCTGTTCATAGCCTAGCAAGGTCTGATGAGAGAGCCACATGCAGTTGGAGGTTAGTTTGTCTGTTTTACTCTGTTGTCTTTGAGACAGGGACTTGAAAGGCGGTCTGAAGCTCCGGACTTGCCCTTGTATGGATCACAGGTATGTACCACTTTGTTGAGATGGGTCTGTGACTTTTACATACATTTTAGGACCCACAGACTGAGAACTATTACACACTTTACTAAGACAGATGTGCACCCCAAGTGTGTCTGAAGCTAGAGGCTCTTAAAGCCTTTATCCCTGCTGGGGACAGTCTGCCCTGTGCCCTGCTCAGCTCCTAGCTTCGCCTGAGCCTGTGGTGAAGCCTCACTCTAGGCCTCTGTCCAGGACAGTATGAGCAGAAAAGGGCCAGGACAACCTTGCTGGGGCCCAGTTTCCTGCACTCGCACCACCTCCTACAGGATCCTGTCTCCACTCCACAGGAAGCTGGGGGTGGAGGCTGAGCACTGTGAGGAGTCCTGCACACCTGGCCATGATCCATCTCCGCTGATGCAAGTAATGTGGGGTGTGCGCGCACACACACACTTCCTCTCCCTCTCTGAAGATGCTTCTCAACAGCTTTTTCGTGGGCCACCCTTGTGCTAATCTGCAGTTTCAGCCCTGCAGCCCAATCTGGTGCCAAATTACAGCAATCCTCCTGCCTCAGCTTCTCAAGTGTTGACGTTACAGTGTAGGACCTAAGTGGCAGGTCTGAGTTCCAGCCAGCCTGGTCTGTGTACACAGTGAGTTCTCTCAAGCTCCATGAGGACAGCACTAGACACCCAATCGGAGATGAGGCCCAGGAGGCTATGAGAGATTGATGAACCCCTACGCCAGAGTCAAGATTAAAACAAGGCCCAACCTGGGCTGGGCTCAGAGACCGTGCTGCCTCCAACTTTACTCCAGGTGGGATTTGAGGGCACAGGCGGAGTAGAACGCCACCTCCAGAACACACAGGCTTCCCTTGTGGTGTCGTGAGGACAGCCTGGGAGTGGGCAAAGCAATGTCCTGCAGCCTGGGCACAAATCCCACTGCACTGCTCATGTGCCAAGTCACTTTCTGCTCTGGGACTCAGTTTCCCCATGGACCCCCAAAAGGAGGCTGACCTCTGTTTCCTGCACCTGGGCTATGCCAAGTTGCAGGGACAGGACCTACTGTAATCTGGTACCTGAAATGATACCCCTACCTAACATTTGTTAGTATTCTGCAGAGCTGGGGATGAACCAAAGGCCTCGTGCATATTGAGAAAATGTTCATCACTGAGCCCCAGCCCAGGCTATGGACCACATTTGAAAAGTAGAGGGGTCACCCCATGTCTGTATAGTGGAGTCCTTGGACCAGAGGCTAGGAAGTGAAGGAAAACAACACACCCCCATGCTGGATCCTGGGTCACTCAGCACCCCACTGAGGGCTGGCCAGAGCCCTGTGCTCCTTCTTCCCTGTGACTCTGAGCTGAGTGGGGGAGGACGCATGAGACTTAGTAGAAGGGATGTAACAGCTGGAAGCTGTACCCTGAACACCCTACAGGAATAGAATCCTTCACCACACCAGCCTGCCCACCCTTGCTTGCCCATGGAGCACATTCATGTAGGCCACTCGTACCTGTCCTCAGTACTCTGCTTGCTCCTTTCCCACAAGCCCATGAGGTATTACAAGAACCGGGGGTTGTGGTCCATGAGGGCTGGGGGCTCAGGGCACAGGAAAAGCCTCTGGGCAGGCTGGAATCACATGTAGCTCTGCTCTGCCAAGGTCCAGCCAAGGGAGGAGGGAAGTTAACAGAGCAATCTCCATTTCCCATCTGCACACTGAGGCTAGGCTGCTTGCATCAGGGGCTCAGTCTGATGACTAACACAGGGCAGGATCTGGAAGCCACCAACTTCCCATCACCTGGTCACTCACTGTCATCACACCCCAAGGTGTGATTCTACCTCTTTAGACAGGTGACAATGTCTGAGGACAGGTCTGGTTGTCACAACCAGGGATCGGGAGGGGAGGAGGTGGTGGTGCTATCTATCAAATATCCTTTGCCAGTGAGCCCCAACCCCAAGGAATCATTTGGAACAAAACTGTGTCTGGAGAGGCTCAGGCCTCAGGTTACAGGCAAGAGAAACACAAGGTCTTTCTGTACTGTGTCAATCCCGTGGGTCTGGTTCACACTGCGAACACCCGCTGCATGCCAGGCTCCGCTCCAGCCCAGAGCCACACTGGTGAACTGCCTATGCACACAGCCTTGCAGGGACCCACCACTCACTTGGACAAGGCCATCCTAGCAGACATTTAGGCTCCTGTCTTTGATGCACACACAATCCACCCATTAGAAGGACCCTGTCCATGTATCCCATGTCACAGTTGCCCCAGGCAGTTGCTGGACAGCAAAGGATGGGACACCAGGAGTGTAGGAGTCCCACCCAAAGGATCTGAGTCCGTCCCTCAACAGCCCCACACATCTGCACACCAGACACCCTGCTGACTCCACATTGAGGGACCTAGAGGGATCCAGAAGGACATGAAGCTGCAGCTGGCTCGGTCCCTGCTGCACAGATGATGGAAGCACCCCAACCCTCCCATCACACCCCTTGGTTCTGTCAGCACCAACCTTGGGCTGCCGAGCTCTGCCATCTTCACCAAGCTGGCAACTTCCCCCATTTGTCAGATGTGGCGATTTAGATTGAAGGAGGCATTTGGACAAACAACTGGGCATCCATTACCTCCGAGGCCCCTGCTAGTTTTGGCTTCTGGATCTAGTCCCAGCAGGATCCGTAGGCTGCCTACTGGCCTGGTCACTCAGGCTTTCAGAGTTTCTAGGAACATAAAATTATGGAACCCAGGAAATAACAGAACAATTCCTGAAGGAGGAGGCAGGCTGTGGGCAGGGCATCCGGGTGCCAATGGCCAGGCTGCCCTGGGTCTGCTCATGTCCAGTCATGCGGGACTGAGGACCAGCTGGGCGCAGAGCAAGCCTGCTTCCTCGGCCTGCTCAGGGCTGGGTTTACAGGTACACTGCACCATGCTTGGCTAAGTAGTCATCCTTTCCAACTTAAGTACAATAATCTTTGAATCGGGGACCACCCTGTGTCTCCTGCACATCTCAATCGTGAGACTGTCTCCAGGAAAACACTGGTCCACACTTGGATTAAGACTTACAGTTGGAAAAGGGCAGCTGATGCCTTAAAGGCTGCACATGTATCCAGCTCTCCAGGAGTGATGTGGTGCCTGCACCGACATCTACGAGCCTCAGTGCAGTCACAGGTCA
>LOEQ01000408.1:793698-805064 GCA_001685075.1 Bramus lutescens | reverse complement strand
TAATAATAATAATAATAATAATAAAAAAGAAAGTAAAAAATGGAAGGTACCCTCAGTCAGCTGCTGGGGCTGAGGCATGGTGTTGATGGCTGGGCACCTGCCACTGGCACACTGTTCCGGAGGAGCACAGAAGCTCTCATTCATTCTCTCATCCATACTCTGTGTTAACACATACTGAGGCTTCTGGTCAGGCCACCTATGCGTCACCTGGCACTGACCCAAGACTCACACCCCATAAACCAGCTGTGGGCCAATGGCCTGTGGGCAAGCCGCAGAAGAGCTGCCTGCCTGTCCTCAAAGTCACCCCAGGATGCAGGAACAAGCTCACAGGGTCTTTCCTGGTGACATTTCCTCCAATGTCTGGGACCAGAGTGTCCTCTGATGGGCTGCCCCCCTCCCCACAGGCTCTGCTAGGGTATGGAGCCTGTCCTTGCACAGGCTCTACCTACATCTTCCAGGGTGCTCGCCTCTAACCACCTAAGCTACTGGGTCACCAAGACACTTTAGGATTGACACAGCCCTGAATCACAATGTGGGGTGCCAGCATATTGGGGCCCACTTTTTTCCACCCACTCTGTCCCAATCTACTTCAGGAGCCCTTGCTAGCCTCTGATACTACACTGTCTGCTCAGCTGGTTTCCCAGAAGCCACCAGGGCTACCAAATGAGAAGCAGTCAAACAAAACAGAAGAGAGGAAAAGGAAAGGGAAGGAAACCAGACAGATATCTAGGAGTGTTCATTGCACAATTATGAGGACCCGAGTTCAGATCACACCCACAAAAAGGCTGGGCGTGGTAGTGTGTGTGTGTGTGTGTGTGTGTGTGTGTGTGTAACCCTGGGGTTGGGAGGGAATACAGAAGACCTCTGAGCTCTCTGGCTGCCAGCCAGGCTTGCTGTGAGCTTCCTCAGAAATAAAGGGTCAGTGGCTGAGGAAGACACCTGATGTCAACATCTGGCCTGTGCTCGCATGTGCTCCCCCACCATGACTTCTGCCCCTGCCCAGGCCCCACACAGGCCTCACCTCGTTCACTCCCCTCTAGCTGCTTGGCCCCTTGATATTACACACACATACACTCACATATCGACTTATCAGGGCCTAGGCCCACAACCTTCAAGCCTTCACCTGGTTCATTTTCCATCCCTTCTTACTTTCACCTTTTCTTGGGCATTCTTTAATTTTTATTATATATTTGTGTGTATATGGATATGTACATAAATGTTATGTGTGCCACAGTATGCTTGTAAAGGCTGGAGGACAACTTGTAAGAGTGGGTTCTTTCCTTTCACCAAGTGGGTTGTCAGGACTGCAGCAAGTGGTACACTGAGCCATCTCGCCTACTTCTCTAGGGTTAGCACCAAGCCCCTTTACCCACTGAGCTAGCTCACCCACATCTCTAGGGCTTTTCTGACCACCCTCCTCCCTCTGAACCTGCTGTCACCAACTCCCACTGCAGAGCCCAACCTGAGAGTCCCCCAGCACCCACTGCCTCCTCCCCTCACAGAGTTGGCGTACAGAATTCCATGTTTCCTGTCTGAGATTCTGATCCTTCCTCAACAGTTACCAAGAAAGGCCTCACTCATCCTGTTCCAGCCCCGAAATCCTCCAAAAACTGAAAATACTGAAGTCCCTACATTAGGACCAATTCCCCCTCAAGTGCCCAGACCCCAAGCTCCATTCCTGTCCCAGCTGCCACGTGGGAGCAAATTGGAATCCATGCACACCACCCCCTCTGTGAACCCAGTTCAGGTTCCCACTTCTTGTGTACCCACCCTTCCCCTTAGATTCCCCACTTTCCTCCACTATGTGGGCGGTATGAGGCGCCACCCCACAAGGGTGAGCTCCCGCTCAGACCCCATCATTATGGAGACTGGCCCTCCAGCCATGTACTCTCCTCCCCCAGCACGCCCCAGGTGAATGCACATGACACAGGCCTGTCCAGTCACAGTTCTCCATCTCTAGTCTACAGAGGTGGCTCAGGATGGACACGTGACCGGCCCTGGTCAATGGAAACAGGCTGGAAATTCCCACAAGATCTTTTAGACCAATGGTTCTCAACATTCCTAATGCTGTGACCCTTTAATACAGTTTCTCGCATTGTGGTGACCCCCAACCACAAAATTATTTTTGTTGCTACTTCATAACTGTAATTTTGCTGTTATGACTCATAATACAAATATCTGATATGTCATCCCTGAGAAAGGGTCATTTGAGCCCCAGGTTGAGAACCCCTGCTCGAGAGGATGAAGCTATCTATATAAGGGCACAGGGCTAGACAGGGCCTCCTAGAGGCAGCGGCCAGCAGCTGGAGAAACAAGGTAGCAAGCAGTGTGCACCCTTGAGGTCAGGCTCTGCATCCAGATTAACTGTGGCACTTTCACTGTGTCAGCCGTTTGCTAGACCATCTGGAGTTGGTCTATATTCGTGCCAAGTCCCAACTGTCTAGGTGACATCCCCACTATCACACCTGAGCTTCCTTCACCCTCAGGAGTCCAGCTGCTCACCTCCCCTCTGTCTCTGTCGAAGAGACAACTTCTCTCGGTCCTGCTGTTCCCCACACGGCTCTTGTGGGCTGAGGGGTTGGACAAGGTTTCTGCCCCCTCCTCTCTCTCCACAGCTGATACAGAACTCAGCAAACCCTCAGAGGCATATCCGTGTACCTGAGGCCACTCTACCGACTAGCAGAGAGTTAGACAAGGAGAAATTCATGAGAAAAGAGGCCTCAGTGTCTCTGGATTCACTTTTGTCTGTGAACAAGACAGCTGAAAGCCACCTTCCCCACACCACAGGACATCAGTCGCCCCAGCACCCCACAGTGTGGGCCTCTGCTGAACCTGGAGCAGCAGCGGCGGCACAGCCCAGCAGTTTTGCTGTGGGTGGATACAATTCGGGGGCTTTCAGGAACTTCTAGGGACTTGGCACTGTTCTGGCTGAGACAGCTAAGCTGGCAGCACGTTCGCCGAGAGCTATGACTGGGGAGAGGGTTGCCCAAGAGAGAACTACAGCGAGACATCCCCAAGAGACAGAGTGTACGAGAAGAACACAGCAAAGCGCCCGGATCCAGCTGTGCCTGAAGGAGGAATGTACTTCTTACCCCTTTTCCTGGAGCCAATACAGTGCCTCCAATCACAGCCTGGCAGAGACAGGCACGTAAAGACCTTGGCACCACTCCACTCACCTTAAGACCCACCGTAAGTTTTAGACAAACAGGCGTTCACACGAGGAAGCAAATCTATTTCCTGTCCTATGTGTAGCCTGCAAGTGAGGGCTAGTGACAGCTTCCCACTCCCCTTTGCCTTAGGTAGGTGCTCCTGTGTTCTACACAGGCCAGGCACTCTGGAACATATGGTCCGGGAGGTCCAGGCTTACTTGGCAGATTTGATCTAGAATGTTCCCAGTTAACTTCCCCTTCTTTGCTCCCCTGGAGGGGTGGCTTCATTAACATCATAGCCCAGTGCTTCACTGCTGTGGAGGCGCACTGGCCTCTGTCCACAGGAACAAAAGCAGAGGGTGACACATTTGCTGGGATGGGTTCCACCTCTTCTGTGGTTCAGCCTGAAGGCACTGGGCTTTGATCTTGTGGGAACCCCGGACATGTCATTACAGGGTGGGAGCAGAGCTCAGGGGGAGGTTAAAAGTATTATTAGACAGGTTGGGCTCAGTCAGCAAGCTGATGCCATACCTAAAATCCCAGTATAGGGAGGCTAAGGCAGGAGGTTTGGGAATTCAAGACCAACCTGGGCTACATAGCAAATCTGAGGCTAACCTGGGCCACAACACAACACACACACACACACACACACACACACACATGCATATACATATACACACACAACAGACTCAGTTTTGAGATGGCATCTACCCTCCCAGCTCCCACTCTGATAGACTGTTAACTCCTCCTCCCCTGCTCCTAGACAACAAAAGGCAGACAAGTCAGAGGGCTTCTTAAATTCTCAAACTGTTCAGAACATTTAACTAAGTCCTAAGAGGCACAGGACCGATCTGGAGAGGGTGAGGGTCCTTCTAAAGGACGGGGTTCTGAGGAGTCTATGGGAAAACACTGGCTATCTCCAGGCAGTCAAATGATACCAGGGAGAGCCCCTTAGCATCTCGGACTCTCAGTCTCCTGCTGACAGAATACGTGATGAACCATCCAATCCTCAGGAACCACAGGACCACAAGCTGTGACCGTCACATCAGCCATCAATGAACTCCACTGGGAACCTCCTTCTACCGGGCCACCTGTGGGTCCTTGAGAAGTTCCAAAGACACAGACCACCCAGAAAAGGTGAGACTACTGTCCAAGGTGTTCATGGTCAAAACCTGTAGGCCAGAGGACTTGAGAGTTGGCTAGGGACACACCCACCCACTGAGTCCCCCATAGCCCTTCTCCTGGATGCTCCTTGTCCAGAAAGAAAGGTGGAGACTCAGAGCCCAGAGAGCAAAACCAGGAGACAACTGAGACAGGAGCAGGGTGTCCCACACTCTGGAATGTGCATTATCACCACACACACACTACACCTGGGACAGTGACCTGCCACCCCTCCCCTCCAGGGGCTTCCTGATGACGTACACCAGGTATGCAGCTGTCCTTCCTGTGAGTCCTGGACCCTGTGGCTGCACAGGAGGGCAGTGCTATGGCCTGAGCTCACACCCACGCAGAGTGAGAGCCTGGATTTGAATCCCATGCCTCTGTCTTCCCACACAAGTGGCCTAACACCTTGCACCCCTTCCCTGGCCTGCAGCTGGGACAGTAAAAACAAGACCTAGAGGCAGAGGGGCATGGACTCGCAGAAAAACCTCAGCACAAGACTGGTCATACACCAGAGGCTCAGCAAACACCAGTTGTGCATGCTGACTTTGGCACACGACACTAGTTTTCCTATGCGACCCTCCAGCTGTCTTCTCTCGAGGCAGCCAACTGGAGCCACCCGGGCCTGTTTCCTTGGACTGCCTCCTTCCAGGGACACCACCACTTTCACTAGACTCCTGGTGCCCACTCTTTTCCCAAATCACCAATCACATTAGCTCTCTAAGGGAGAGAACAGGTCTGCCCTGCTCACTGGTGGATGTCTGGTGCCCAAGGCACCTCACAAAGCCCATGGAGGCCAGTAGTGCCAGTATTCTTCTGTGATGGCTAATACTGCCAACCTGACAAGACTGAGAGCTACACAGGAGACAGACCCCTAGGCACTGCTGTGAGGGCATTTCTGGGTTGGGTTAACAGAGCAGTTAAGACCACCTGCACACGGGCAGTACCATGCCATGGGCTAGGGTCCTAGAGGAGTAAAAAGCAGGAAGAGATCTGGGTGCCAGCCTTCACATCCCGGGCAATGTGACCAACTGTTCACATTGTTGCACTAGGACAGCCTGCCGTCACAGACTGCCCTCAAACTGCGGCCATCCATCAGGTGTTGTCATGGCAACCTTTCACAATGAAGATGCAGGGACGATTAAAACAATCAAATGACCAAAGGCCACAACACACCAAACTTCAAAACTGGAATTGGAGATGGGGAATAGACCTGGCCTAAGAGCTCACACTCCCAGCATGAGCTGAGGGTCTTCTCTGACATCTGCTGAGAATATACCAAGATACCACTTAAGGATACTGTCCACAACATCCTTCATGGTGTCGGCAGATGTGTGGGAGCTCAAGAGTCAGAGAAGGACAGACAATAGATAGAATGGAGAGAGAGCTGCAACATGAGAATGACCATGAACCGTCTGGGAAGTCAAGAAAGGAGACAGGAAAGGAAAGGAGAGGCAGCCGAGACCTTGTAAGGCTCCCAAGGTTCAAAGGGACACTCAGTCAGGGAAAGACGGCCTGGGTCTGAGGGTACAGAGGGACAGTGAAGCACAGCTGGGCCCCACAATGCACCTCGTGTGCATTGCACAGAGAAGTCACAGCCTGTGAGAAAAAGTACCTATCTGAGGTTTTAGCAGGAAAGGGTTGGAGGAGTGGGGTCTTCCGTGTGCACTCCAGTGCCCCCAACCTAAGCTCCACCAGTACCAGTGCAGCGCTCGCTGGCTGGGACACTAGGAATGAAGACCCTGAGAGGTGACTCCACTGTGTTCAGCAGACACAGCAGAGAGCCAGCTCCACCGCGGGGGAAGCAGTGAGGTGTATCTACTCACCCAAGCACCTTTACTAAGTCCCAAGGTTCCCACAGGGACTTAGTGGGTGGCATCCCCAGTCAGGACCTGCAGGTCTTCCCCTCCCTCCTAGGAGGGCTTTCCCAGGACAGCCTGGCAGGCCTCCTACCCATCAGCTGAATAGCCTCCAGACTCAGTTGGCTTTCCATGCCCATCCCCCATTCTTCACTCCAACATTAAGTTGTTCACTCTCAGACCTCAGTTTCCCTCTGAGGGAAAGACCCCAGTTTTAAACACTTTTTTCTCCCTAAACTCCAAACTCTTCACCAACAAATATGTGTTGGGTGTGATAGCACACACCTTTAAATCCCAGTAGTTGAGACAGAGACACAGGCAGGTGGATTTTGTGAGTTAAGGCCTGTCTGAGCTACATAGCAAGTGCCAGGACAGCAGGGACGAAATAGAGAAACCCTGCCCCCATCTCACCTCACCTCAAAAAAAAAGACAAAAGGCACTGTGGACCTACTATGTTCTTGAACAGAGTTAAATGACATTGGACAAAAAAATGCCCTTACTGCGTGAGACTGTCAGGAGTCCCGAGGATTAGTAATCAACACACTGAGTATTGGAGCCTACTCAGACCAGAGTAGCCTCCTAGCCCACAGGCACACCCTAATGAGGCTAACCCAGGCTTCCTCTTCCTCCCACAGCCCTGGGGCAGGAAGGAGGGGAGGCCAAGGGAACAGCCACATCAACATTCCCCACAGCTCCAAGAGAAGGGTCTGAATGGAACTGATGGCAGGATGTCACCCCGAGTCAAAGGAAGTGGGAGAGAGGAAGGGCTGTGCCTGTGTGTGTGCAGAAGAGGGCAGGGTGCAGAAATCAGAGACAGAGCTGGAGACAGCGATGGGAGATACAGAAGACAGACAGAACAAGGGACAGCACAGTGGGGCAGATAGAGACCAGGAGAGACCAGAGACCACAGGCACAGGGAAAGATGGGAAGGGGGCAGGGAGATGGCTCCATGGGTAAAGCGCTTGTATGTACAAGTATGAGGACCTGAGTTCAAATCCCCAACACCTACATAAAAGCCGAGGCAGGAGTGTGACATCTGCAATCTTAGCTTTGAGGGTAGGGCATGACAACAAACACATGCCAGGGGTTGCTGGCCTTCCGGTCTAGTGGAAATGGTGGGCGCCAGATTGAATGAGTAACACTTTCTCAAAAACTAAGATGGAGAACCACACAGGAAGACACCCAACATCCTTCTGTGGCAGGGGCAGAGAAACAGATGGTGAAAAGCTAGCAAGAGGATAACAGAGATGGCAAGAGACACACATGGAGGACACAAGACAGGGACAGTCAATCTCAGAAAGAAGGCACTGGGGAGGCAGCCTGAGGCTTCCAAGGTTCAATGCCCACAGGTTATCTAGCAGAGCCAGGCGACTGGAGGGAAGGAGCTGTGGCCAGCAGAACTTCCCATGGAAAAGAGCCCCAGTGCCTGTCACAGTCCCCAAAGCCCATGCCAAGGAGGGTTATCTGGCTATACTCAGAACCCTCTACTCTTGGTTATTTTCTTATTAAATGATTCAAGTCTTTTAAAAATATTTTCTTCATCCTTCCCCCACTTCCTGATACTTTGAAATAGGGCACAAACCAGCCTGGTATGGGAGGCTTGCCTGTGACTTAAACTACCTCCAATTTTAAAGCCCCCCCTCAATGTGTGCCACCACCTGACACCCCACAAACGCAGCAGTTCATACCCTGAGCTCTAGCAAACAGGTCTCCTGCCTGTCAGCTCTCATGGGTGTGGTTCTTCCCCTCCAGGATACCTCCTTGACTACCCCATCCTCACATCCTCAATGAGCCTGGCTCCCTGGTGGCTTTGGGGGTAGCCTTGCAGCGTCACCACTGTACTGCCTTCTCAACCCTGAAAGGACCTATCACAGTCCCTAACTCTCACCGTGGTCTGCACACATTTGTGAAGTGTATGGGAGGAGAATAAAGGCCCCTACCTACCTCAGATAGACAGAAAGCAAATGAAATGGCTCTGGGTCCTGTGACTGCGTGACAGGCTGCCCACCCAAGCCACCTCACAAACCCTACAACCTACTTCAACTCGACTCAGGCTCTTCCCCAGGGACTCTAGCCAGTGTCCCATAAAAATAAAAAAAATAAAAACAAAAAACCCCCCAAAACAGAGCACACAGCACCACCCATCATGGAGCCAAGCTGAGGAGACTCAACATGCAGAGCTAAGCACAGACAGACAGACTACAATCTCTGGCAGACTCTCCACAGGATGCTGCAAGAGCTCAGAGGTCTTGCGGCCACTCTTCAGACTACACCAACCCTCGGATGTCATATGAGTCCAGCAGAGAGCGGATCAGGGACGGGTCCCCATACATACCGCACTTTTCCTATACACATATCTGTGACAAGGTTCAATTAATAAAATAGACCCAGTAGGAGATTAACAAGAATTACAATAAAATTTATTATAATAAATGCCATGATGAAAGTTTGTGCTCTGGGGAAATTACTGAGTAAAACCAGGCTACTTAAGTCTTCTGGAATATTGGCAGCTGATGTCATAACAGATAATTAGGAAGTGACTAGTGGGCAGATAGCATATACACTGTGGATACACAAGACGAGAAATGAATCAAGTCCTAGTCATCAGGGCAAGTTCTTAAACCATAGGCCCTGCTTAGAAGAGCCTATGGTCTAAACGTACACACTGCTTTTCCCTAGAGACTTCCATTTAATATTTTCAAACCACTGTTGACAGAGTAACTGGAAATGTGGGAAGGAAATACGGGGGAACTACTTGTGCTCTTTAGAAACCAGCATGGGGGAGATGTTAAGCACTCAACTCCCCAGGAACAAGGGGTCCTCACTGCCTCTGGATCTGGTAGCAGCTTCTTCCTAGGGAGTTGAAATGTGCCCTCATGCTACTGAGTGTGCAGTGTCTTCCGGCCCAGCAGAGGTGACGGTGCACAATGGTACAGGGGGTCTCTCTCTAGGCGAAACAGGTCCTACGTGTGCTGGCTGCCTCTGACAATAATCAAGCTTGTGTGGCCTCCGAAAACTGACTAGAGGCCAGCCTTAGTGTTTGAGAAATAAGAGGTGTAGCTACTGAGGACAGAGGGGGGGGAGGGGACAATGTCCCTGCTCACAGAACCCAGAACCAGACACACTCCTGCTGAGATGCTTAGGGCAGACCTGAACCCACCAAGGAGATGTTCTGTGACTTGAGGAGTGTGAGGGAGGACACATCAAAGAAGATAAAGTAGTCTTAAAAGATGTTAAGCAATGGGAATGGCTTTAAGACACAAGGAAGGCCCTGGCCATCCACAAAGCCTTGAAGCTCTCAGACACCAGTTCAAAGTTCTTGGGGCCTGTCTTGAGTGTGTAACATTGGGGACAGGTGGGGACTACAGAGATCAGGACAGTCCAGGACAATTGGGGAAGCCTCAGGCTGCTCAATTTAGAACTGTAAGTTTTCCCTGCAAATATCTGAAAGTCAGGTCAAGTAAAACCAGAAAAGCAGCCAGGCCTAGTGGCACAGGCCTGTCATCCTAACTCCTGGGAGGCTGAAGCAGGAAGATTCAAAGTTCAAAACCAGCCTAGGCTACATAGAGAGTTCTAGGCCAGCCTAGGCAACTTAGTGAGATCTTATCTCAAAATGAAAAAAAAAAAAGTGAGAAGTAGACTGGGGCTGTAGTTCAATGGGAGAGAGCCTGCCTAGCATGCGAGAACCCTAGGTTCAATTCCCATAACTACAAAGCCAACTGACCAACCTAGAAAAGCCACATCACCGCCAAGGAGCTAAACAAAAACCACATGCAGTAAACCCCTCCCTTAGCAGGAAGAACAGGCCCAGAGCGGGAAAGCGCCTTGCCCAAAGTCAGCCGTCTGGAGGGAGCTGGGACTTAGAAAGTCCTGTGTTCACCCTGCCACTCAGGAGGAAGTGAGACACAGACAACAAACGTGCACACGAGTAGCTAATACTTGTAACCGCTGTGCCCAGGGGCTTATGTGCCGGGCCTTACAAAGGGAAAAGAGATGGTGAGGAGGGCCTCAAAGCTGTTTAAGTGGCATCTGGGTGACCCTGCAGCTGCCACTGTGGCCATCTCGCTCAGCTTATGTCACCATCCCCTCCTATCCCCAGGAGGTGGTAGCCATTTGTACTTTGCTCTGCAAACTCAGCCCAGGGGTATCAGGCAGCAACAGCTCCAGGCTTTGCTTCCAAGTGGAGTGGTGGTACAAATGCAGGCTGTGCCAGCTCTCTGACCTTGCCAGCCTTCTGCCGCAGGCCAGCCTGGGTCAATAGCCTGGTAAGTGTGAGAATCTACTTGGCAGCCGGGCCACCAGTTCCATCTCCCCAGCAGTAACATCCTCCCTAGTCCTCCCCTGCAATTTCTGGGCTTGGCCCAGCCCTCCAGCTATTTCAAATGACTCATGCCCACAATTCCTCCTCAGCCAGTGGCCTAGGATGTGAGAGAGGGGTATCCCAGACTTTTGGGGTATGTCTGCAGCTGGGCCAGTTATGGGCCATGGAGCACAGTGCCTCACAGACAGCAGGGCACAGGAAGCAGGAGGCTGGCACAGACTGCTGCTCAGGAGAGCTTCTGTGAGGTCACCTGGAAAATCAAAGCCACCCAAGTCACACCTATCAAAGCTCACAAAAGTCACTGTGAAGCCATACAACCCACACTCTAGCTACAAACACACCCACGGTGTCACATGGGTAATGCCCGGGCAGCCTCCTGGAGTCTAAGGTATCATCACATATTAAGCTCTGAGGATGTACACCCATTCCTCCAACAGGGACACAAGGCCTAGAGGTTTCCCATTCCCTAGACTGCTTTCTTCACCAAGGAACTCAGGAAGAATGAAGGAGCTACATTTAGTGCCTGGGGCTCTGCTTTTCCAGTTCTGTCACCAACTACAACCAGGTGGCACCAGGTTGGACCTGGGGACTAGGACCTGCAGGGTAATGTTTTAAACTCTTCAACAGGTGACTAAGAGAAGCCTGGACTGACCTTCAGAAATCAGACTCCCTTCAAGAATGTGGCTCAGGGCTTTGCAAACATCTCACTGGGATCATGCTATGCTAGCCTGAGGACCCAAGGCTGGAAGTCCATCATTTCTGGAACAGGCTGGGTATGGTGGTGCATAGATTTGATTCCAGCAGCTAGGAGGCAGCCAGGTATTGGTCAGTTCCAGGCCAGCCAAGGCTATACAGTGTGACCTTGTTTCATGAAAA
>LOEQ01000408.1:749562-773384 GCA_001685075.1 Bramus lutescens | reverse complement strand
GATGGAGAGCAGGCCAGGGAGGATGGAGAGCAGGCCAGGGAGGATGGAGAGCAGACGAGGGAGGATGAAAAGCAGACAAGGGAGGGTGAAGAACAGGTCATGGAGGATGGAGAGCAGGCCAGGGAGGATGGAGAACAGGCCAGGGAGGATGGAGAGCAGGCCAGGGAGGATGGAGAGCAGAACAAGGAGGATGGAGAGCAGGCCAGAGAGGACAGAAAGCAAAAAGAGTTAGAGAAAAGAGAGCATAAGGAGGCAGAGACTCAGAAACACAGAAGGGAGAGAAGATCTGCAAAGGAGAGAGAATGAGGAGGAAGGGGAGGAAGGATGAGGAGAGTGTGGATTGTAAAGCCTCCCCCACCCACCCTGTCCTTACCCTGTAGCTCCCAGGAGGCAGGTCCCCTACTTTGGTGCTGGGCCTGGGCACAGAAGCTGGGACCGGGGCCAGGCCAGGGGCTGGGGCTGGCCCTGTGTTTGGGCCCCCTTTCCCCTTGCCATCAGGCCCTGGGTTCACTGCCATGGTGGCCACAGCCTTAGCAGCCTGAGACATGGTTCCTGATGCTGCAAAGAAAAATAAATCTTTGGGTTGAATGATTTTGGGGCGGCAGTCCCAAGTGGCCTCTACCCTAATGCTTCTCTCACCCTGTGCTGACAAGGCTCCTTCAGAGACATGGATTCCCCCTGGGAAACAGACACACTAAAGCTGTCCCTCTCTTGGGCTTTGTCCTTCCTTCAAGCCCCACACTCTGCTACTCTCTTCCTTGGTCCCTTGTGCTTGTTCACTATTACATGTGTTTGCAGCAGGCTTTGCCACACCAGCTGAGTGACAGCCACACTCAGGAGTGTTCCATCAAATACAGTAACGAATGCCTCACACCCACCAATTGTGGGCTGAGGGGGGGTCTGGATCTCCTGTTACAGTCTAGCTAGAGTAAAGGTGCCCTGCCATTCACAGGGCAGTCGCCCCCCTCCTCTGCCAGCAGATGGACAGGCACCTGGGTTACTAAATGCAACCTTGTACACACTCCTGTCTAGGACAGCTTACTTGGCTCTGTGCTAGACCCATGGGAGCTGCTCAGCCAACATCTGTTCAGAAACTCAGTGTAAATGTGTGCATCCTGAGCCTCTTCCAACCATTTGTCCCTGGCATCCTCTGAGAGCAGATGTGGGTGTGCAAACACCAGGCTGGCACATGGGTTTGGGAGGTACAAGAGGAGGGAGTAGCATGCTTCTGGCACTCCACAAGAACTGTCACTTGTGACCTCAGCTCTCCTGGTCCCTCAAAAAACACAGACTTCTTGGCACGGGACATACCTGATTGCACTATCCCTGGATTTCGCCGCTAATTTACAAACCACTGGAACACTGGGGCCCAGAGCAAACTCCTTGGGTCCAGCTGGGTTCCCATTCTCTCAAACTGGGTGAGCGCACACTTTCCAGCCTTCCGCAGGAAGACTGGCTGCTCAGTTGCCCACACATCTGAGCCACATCTGGGGCTTCCAATCACCCTCAACTTTGTCTCTGTCCTCAGAGGCCCCTCCTTGCCCAGCATTGTGTTCATTCTCTCTGCCCCTCCAATCTGCCTCTGGCAGAATACTTCTACCATTGCTTGTCTCTCTGCCTCCCTTCCTCTATTCCTGTTTTATTGTTTTGAGAGAGGGTCTCTCTCTGTAGCCCAGGCTAGCCTCCAATTCTCAGCATCCTCCTGCCTTGCATGCGGGCTAGACAAGTATGCACGGGCAACAGCTCTGGTTTTTGCTTCCTGCCAGTGTCTGTCCAGTTCTTCATCATACTCTCTTTCTATTTTCAGCCTTTACCCCTTATTTCCACCTTCCCCCAGTTCTCTGGCAGTGTGGCGGTCCCCTCTTACCTGTGTTGGAGGCAGGCGGGTGCTGTGGGTGCCTCAGGGCCGACCCCCCATTTTATAGCCTGGCAGACACTAGGGTCTATAGTGTGCAGTACAGAGAGGTAGCTGGCTCAGCAAGCCTGGACAGGGTCCAGGGCCGGCTCTGCCCCGGTAATGCACAGGCTAGCACTTTCATTGTGAGCCTGGAACACAGCGAAACCCTGGCCCCAACCCTATTCTGACTCCAGTGTCCATTACCCTGGCTGGAGACAGACCCAGGGCCTGCTGGCTCCCAGCCTGGGGCAGGGAAGGGGCACCAGGTAGGCGGAAGCTGAATTAGAATCCTGCCTCAGGGCCAAACACAGCACAGCTTCAGAAGTCGCCATCTAAAGGTACAGGTGACATATTTCCCTGTTGGATGCTACGCAGAACTGAAGACAACATTGAGCTTGAACATGTTCCATCAAGACAGAAGGGCTCTCAGTTCACAGCCCCATTCCTGAGCACTTCTGTGTGTTTGCAGCCTCTGGCCTTGTGATTGGCTCCGAAGCAAGCTGCCCCACCCTGGCTCTTACTCCACCGGCTTCTTAGTTGTGAAAGGCTGGGTGCAGAGGTCAGTACTGGCCAGGGGAGGCAGGCAGGCTCTGGCCTGCATGCTTCATCTCAGGCCATCTGACCTTGGCACTGACTGAAGTCTGCCTGACATCCTGTTTCTAGTGTGGTGGCGTGGGCTGGATCTCAGGTTCAAGGCGAGGTCCTTCCTAACTGCCCATCAGTCTCTAGGGACTGAACCCAGGACTGCTGCCAGGGTGAGGAACATGGAGTCTCTGAGCAATCTCACACCCTACTACACATGGCTGGGCAAGGGGCCAGCACTTCACACATGGCCTGGGCCCTCACAGGTCCCTGACAGCGTCAGAATAAAATATGGTGTGTGTGGGGGGGGCGGGATTCTAGTGTTCACTAGAGGGTTGGGAGACAGGTAATGGACAGCCAAGGTGAGGACAGAGATAAAAGGGTGGAGAGTGATAAGCAGAAAGGGAGGAGGAGAAGATGACAGAACGGAGAGCTGGAGGGAGCCTGAGGCAAGAGAGAAAGTCGGTGGCCATGTGTCCTGTGTGTCAGTGAACTCCAGCAGGTGGAAGGCAGATGGTCCCCTGTTTACCTAAACAAACGAGAGCAGCTTTTACCCTTGTCCACAGTGTGAACTCAAAGTGTACTGAGGCATGTCTTCAGCCCCAGTGGGATAATTCTTCCTCTGAGAAACCCTTCTTCTTTGGGAAGTCCAGGACCCCCATGCAGCCTAGCTCTATCTTGTGGTCACTCTGGCCTGGGACCAGTGCTGGCCCTGCCCCTCTGCCCACAAATCCCTCTCCCTGCTAACCTCCTCTCTGCCTTTCATCCCAGGCCAAGTCCTTGAAGGGCAAGCTGGGAACACAGGATGGGGAAGCCACTGTGTGTTGGGCCTAGATGCCTGTGGTGGGGTCCACCCACAGAGCTGGGCTTCAAGGGCAGGATTTCAGGTAGTTTCGTCCCCCTACCATCCTGCCAATGGGCAGATTGCCAGAGGTTCTGGGAGATGGGGAGACCCTCTTTTGCTGGGCAGCTCTTCTCTGGGCACTTTGTGATTCTGTTGCCTGCCTTCAGACGAACCATTTATAGACAGAAAGTGGGTGGCTCCTTTGTCCCCTTCCAACCCACTTTCCCATGTGGAATTGGTATTTACACTATCCTTTATTTCTTTTTAGTTTATTGAGACAGGGTGTAGCCCAGGCCGACTTCAAGCTCTCTGTGTAGCTGAGGTTAGCTTTCCCGCCTCCACCTCCCAAGTGCTGGAATTACAAGTGTGCACCCCCACACAGGGCTGTTCCTTCTAACCTCCCGAGTCCAGACTCTTAGACACTATGAGCTCCTGCTTTGGGGGAACTGTCATTTATAGTGATAAGTACTTCTGCTAGCAAGGATGGCAAAAGTGGCCAAGACCTAGAGAGCTAACAGCTATCACACCTGTGCTCTCAGCCTAACCGTTAACATTAAACATTTTTTATTATGCGTGTGTGTGTGTGTGTGTGTGTATTCATGCATGCCCACATGGAGTTCAGTTCTTTCCTTCCATCATGTGATCCTCAGCACTGAAGTCAGGTCATCAGACTTGGTGGTAGGTACCCTTTGAACCATCTCATCAGGTATCAGTCCTCACTTTGCCTTTTTTGTTCGCTAATTTTCCAAGACAGGGTTTCTCTGTGTAGTCCTGGCTGTCCTGGAACTCACTCTGTACACCAGGCTGGCCTTGAACTCACAGAGATCAGCCTGCCTCTGCTTCCTGAGTGCTGAAATTAAAGGTGTGCGCCCCCACTGCCTGGCCCACTTTGTCTTTTTACTTCCATTTGATTTGTTAATAAGTGGGGTTCAGTTGCATTAGGACCCTTCTCACAGGTGTGGGGTGCAGGACCAGGCTGCTGCCTGTGGAGCCTTTGCCATTCACCCTTTGCCAAGTCCTGCTTGTGTGACAGCTCTTCTGTCATTGCAGGAAGGAAGAGATGTTGCTATTTCCTGCCCATCAGGGGACTCACTCTTTATCTGGTCACCTCACCCAGCAGCAGGGGTGAGTTTTACCACAAGCAGTTCCTGCCCTGCTACCCACTCTTTTGACTGCCCTTCTCAGGCTGTCTCAGAGGCAAGGCTCAGGGAGCCACTCTGGTGTTTGTCCGCCATGCTTTACTCTGTGAAGATATTTGCAGGCTGCAACCCCTTGCTTCTGCATGCACAGATGCTTCCACAGGGCTTGTAGCCTGCACCGGCTCTGGCCCTGACCAACACTCATTTTTTAATTGATTTATTGAGCTATATATTTTTCTCTGCTCCCCTCACTTCCTCTCCCCTCCCCTTCAACCCTCTCCCATGGTCCCCATGCTCCCAATTTACTCAGGAGATCTTGTCTTTTTCTACTTCCCATGTAGTTTAGATCCATGTAAGTCTCTCTTAGTGTCCTCATTGTTGTCTAGGCTCTCTGGGATTCTGATCACTACTCTTACTGCCCCCTCTGAAGATTTGTGCTCTGCCTCCTCTGTATTTGCTGTTCAAAGCCTTTGCCCCATGCCCCTGGGGTTTTGCTTAGACTGCCCCTTCTTCCAAGCCACTGTGGAAATCATCTCTACCCTTTAAATGTGTGGCCTCAAGCCAGAGCCTGATGCCCAGCTGGAAGAGGCAGGGGCATGTGGAGTGGTGGGGGAGGGCAGGCACAGCAGTCCTGAAGTCTGGTGTATGTCTGTCCTACCATGCAGACAGACAGAAAGTTACCCACTGTCAAGGTGATGCTGGGCCCCAAGTCTAGTGCTTTCCTAGTCCTAGTCAGGAGTCCTGTGGAATGGATGGAGGTGGATGGTCTGCCTTGCTTCTTCTTTAGTGCTGACCCTGGGGCAAGCCACTGTTCCCTCCCCACTAAAGCCAGAGCTGCTGACATGTCCATCCTGGGCCTTGGCCAGGACTGGCTTTTGTTTCTATCACTGGTTTGCTGAGTTTGTGTTTGTCCCTCGGGGCCCCTGCCCCTTTCCTGCCTATAAGAGCCTGACCTTGCCTGGTCCTGCTTCTGACATTTGCTCTTGGCCCTTCTTGGTAAGTCTGGGTGGGAGGCAGGAGTGGAGCTGAGCTCTCTGATGGCATCATTTTGGGGATGCCATCACAACCCAGGTAGTCTCTGGATGTCCAGACTGCTGCCTGTTACTCTTAATTTAAATGCCAAGTAGTTTTCCCCCCATCATTTTGTGTTCTGTGTGTCCACTATGAGAGCCATGCATCAGACTGGTGCTGCACTTTGTGTGTGTGTGTGGGGAAATGTGCTCACCTCAATCCACCCACATAGCCATATGGCCCCACTACGAGCTGGGAATGGAAGTAAAGATACCCAGATGTGGCTGAGAAGATGCCATTTGCAGATGGGTGGGATGGGAGAAGGGTCACTGCAGTCTAGGAACCCCCAGACCCATCTGGTTTTTGTCCCTGCTTCAGTCAAGGATACTGTTGGGAATCAGATAGATGACTGTGTTCTTCTCTCTGTAGGACCCGGCCGACATGACCCTGCAGTGCACCAAGTCAGTCGGACACTGGCGGGTAGGGAGTGGCCTAGGGAGCAAGTGTCCTGGGAGGGGAGGGAGGAAGCCAGCTAAGAGCCCCCAACTGCAACTTCATGGGGGAGGGGTACCGACTGCCATGCATGCACCCACGTTTCAGACCAGGGAGTCACACATCCTGAACTTGAACTCAGGTCTCCTGGTACCCACTGCTGAGTCACGTCACACAAACTTCCTTCTGTATTTCTTTGACCAAGCTTGGCTTTGGAAAGAGAAACTAAAAGCTGGGTGTGATGGCACACACCTGTAATCCTAGCACTGAGGAATTGGAGGTTGGAAGCTTGTGAGTTCAAGACCAGCCTAGGCCTCATGAGATCATATCTCAAAAAAACAAAACAAAACAAAACAAAAAAAAACTTTGGAGGAGCCACATATAAGTCTTCCATGAAGGCCTTGAGAAATGGAAATTCTGCCTACATTCCCACCTGATGTCAGTGGGAGGTGATGGTAGACAAATGTTGTCTGTACTCTGGGCCTGTGCTGTCTAGGACCATGCCATAGTCCACCTTGCTCACCCACCTGAGCCCATGGGCACTTGAGTATGTGACCTTGGTTGACTTGTTTGGCTCCACCCTGAATCCAGGGTGAGACCCTCAGTGCTTACTGGACCCTGGCGTCCACACATCTCTCTTCTTTCCTGCGCAGATGGTGGTGTGGGATGAAGAGGGCTTCCAGGGCCGTCGGCATGAGTTCACAGCTGAGTGTCCTAGTGTGCTGGAGCTTGGCTTTGAGACTGTGCGATCTTTGAAAGTCCTGAGTGGAGCGTGAGTCTGAGGATATTGAGTCAGGATGGGGGTAGGGGCAGGAAGGGATCTAAGGACGGATGCTAGAACCTACCCATGTTCCCAGATGTATCTTTCTAGGCTTTAATTGTACCTATGTGTCCCTCCCATGTGCAAGAGAGAATGCAGGGCTATTGAGTCACATTACTCAGGCTGTACACTTCCCACTTATAAGGGACACCATCACATAGTCCCTGCCCACTAGATGAGGCGTTCCCACAGGGTCTGAAGATGTCCCTTGTAGATATAAACTGAAAGTTAGCATCACTTACACCCAGATCCTCAAGACTAGCATCCTGCAGCAGCCCTTGCTACAATGATGGGAAGATTTATAAATCTGCTTAATCTGCTTGAGACTAACTAGCCACACATGGCCATTGAGGAAGAATTTCAAATGTATTTTCTGTGACTTAAGAGTTGAATTTCAATTTTTACTTAATCTTAAGATCAAGTGTAATTAGTGGTATGTGACTCATGTGTATTCTATTGGGTAGAATATCATAGAAAAGTAAGAGGAAGACCAAAAGGTGGGTGGTACTTTCTCTGTCTGACTGAGCCCAGGTTTTGTCTGCGGGTACCTCCCAAGGTCACCTTGGTGGTCTATATTGCATCTCACACCATAGCGATTGCTCTTTTAGTGTCTGCTCTACTCAGGTTGGGAGACAGGGCTCAGGACAAGCTGCCTGTCTAGGGACAGTGTCCTGCAAGCTGCCAGGGGAGGCTGGACAGAAGGAAAAGAGCCTGGATGGATTCAGAGGGTGATACAAAACAAAAGGGATTGATAGAGGGCAACTTCCATGCTTCTGCTCAAGGTGAGACCGTGGAAGTCCCTTCTGCCATGGGAAATGAGCAGGAGGGAGAAGCTGTCCCAGAAGCCTCCCTGAGGAGGGAGAAGGAGAAACAGCTCAGGGAAGACACTCCTGACCCCTCAGACTGTCAATTTCTGTGTCTGACAGGATCACGAAACAATGAAACTGAGGTCAGCCCATGGCTGACTCCTGTCTACATGATGTGACCTTTGTGTGAGGGCTTCAGAGCACCTGCCTAGGGCAGTCCCTTCCCTGTTGGACACTCGAACTGATGCTGGCCCTAGGCAGAATTTCCTATGTTGGGTTTAGGAAGGGTTTCCCACAGCTGGCATTAGCAAGGTCTAGGCATGATTGCTCTTGGGTAGGATGACCTGGGTGCTGTTCCAGTGTTGGCTTCCACTTACTGAATGACCACTGCACCCCCTCCCAAGTTATAAAGTCATAACAACCCAGGTATTGTCAAGGGGCCTTTAGAGGTCGGTTGCCCCCTTTAGAGCTCTGATCCCGTTCTCAGGTTGGCAGCTCTTCTTTCTTTCCATTTCTGCCCTGTCTGTCTACAGGTGGGTGGGCTTTGAGCATGCTGGCTTTCAAGGACAACAATTCGTGCTAGAGAGGGGCGAGTACCCGACCTGGGATGCCTGGAGTGGCAACACAGCCTACCCTGCTGAGAGGCTTACCTCCTTCCGGCCTGTGGCCTGTGCTGTGAGTCCTACTGCCTTCACCCCGGGTGACCAGAGCCCAGTTCATGGACACTCGGGAAAATGATGTCCAAACTCAAGCTTACATCCATCATCAAGAGAGTGATGTGGTGGTTTCTCTCTTCTGTGACCTTCGGGTTCTGTAATTTGACATAAAGTGATAGTACCCGTGCTGTGGCTATACCACAACATGAAGCCTCAGCCTGTAGTAATTTTGGTTATGGTGGGAGCCCCTTTGTGTGGTATTTTCTTCTTTTCACGGTTTGGGACCCCTGGGAAAGCTGGGTGCCGGGAAAGGCAGAACTGGCCAGAAGGCCAGGTCCCATGTATTGTCCCCAACTCATCACCTCCTCTCCTTTGCATTGCTGCTGTTGACGGAGCATGGACGGAGACAGGCATTGCTCTCCCTTCCCAAAGATGGAAAGGAGATATATTGTTGGTTCAATGTTACAGCTGTGGGGAAATGGCACCTCAGAAACACTGTGTGGTGTACCTGAGCTCAGCCAGCTGGCAAAGGGCAGAATCAGGAGTCTAACAGATATTCACACATTTCTTATAGCACAACACCCTATCTTCCTGCCTGGTCTCCTGCTATGGGACATTTAGATCAGTTATGGTGGACATCTTGTAGTTTGTACTGTCCTTGATCCTTTGGAAGGATAGATGCTGTGAAGGGCAGATCTTGCAAAGTTTCCTGTTGCCCGTCTCAGAGCTCTGAACAAAAGGCTGACTTTGGAGACAAAGGTTGAGTGAGGGGCAGCTACTCCTGTGTGTCCAGTCTGTTTCCTGGTGGTCTGACCAGGCTCTCTGTTATCTGTAGAACCACCGTGACTCAAGATTGACCATCTTTGAGCAGGAGAACTTCCTCGGCAGGAAAGGTGAACTGAGCGATGACTACCCCTCTCTGCAGGCCATGGGCTGGGATGGCACTGAAGTGGGCTCCTTCCATGTTCAATCTGGGGCGTAAGTAGACCCACAGCTCTGGCTGGCAAGACAAAGAGGTGTGGGAAGGGTTGGGACACGTTCTGTAGAGACTGTGCACAGCATGCCAGAGAACATGGAGGCACAGAGGGTATTTCAAGTGACAAATGGACACCTGGGGCAAGCTGGCTTAGGGACAGAGGATTTATTTGGGCCCCTGTGATCAGCTTCAGACGCAGCTGGATCCAGAAGCTGCTGGAATCTGCCTTTCTCCCCATCTCACTCCCCCTGGCTCTATTCTTAAACCAGCTCTTCCCCAATGCAAAGACAGAGAGACTTTGGCCTTATACTCTACTCCTAGCATGAGAGACAATATTTGCCTTACTCCGGCCAAGTTTACAGGAAAAGAGCATATTGGTCCAGCTTGGGTCATGTGCTCCCTTCTGAACCAATCACCATGGCCAAATGAATGGGATACTCTGATTGGCTGGCTAGGGTCACATATTTTTTGAGACTCTTGCTTCAGTTTCACTACCTTGACTGGGACTGAGAGGGAGATTTGGTGCATGAGCAGACGTCTCTTTCTCCAAGGTGCTTGGCTCCTGCAGGCAAGGATGAAGGTGGGAAGCAGAGCTTTTGTTCAGATAGCAAGGAACCAGATTCAGGTTGTGTTTCAATATGGCTGACACTGTTCTCTGCATGGTTCTCTGTTCTGGAGAGAGCACAGTGGCGGCTTGGGGAACCCAACTCAGGAATACCTTTTGTGAATAGCACAAGGGCCCATGTCTTGGAAAAACTGAGGGAGGGCTGGACAAAGAAAGACTTCCTGTCCATCCCCTCTTCCCTTCTTTCTTTATGAGCCATGCTCATAAAGACTGGCTCCTCTATGCACAGTGTCTGCGCAGGGAGACTAGTTCCAGGCCTCCTACGCCAGGGCTGACTCTAGGGAAGGCAGCCTCTCATAAAGTGATCTTAACACTCTTCAGTTTTATCCCCATTACGGAGGGACAATCATGGCTTGGAGGAGACAGGTGGATGGATAGTATTGAGGGAGACCACACACTGTGACCCTGAAAAGTGACTGGAAGGGTGCTTTTGCCCCGGGGAACAGCAGCAGTGAGGGAAAGAGAGAGCTCCTGCACACACATGTGTAGTATCAGGACCACAAAGCCAACCTGGCTGGTTGGGCTTTTCGATGCATCGCTGCCTGACTTCGTTTGGGCCTCAGAGACCCTGTGTGGTAGTCATCTCTTCTGTTTCCCAGGTGGGTTTGTTCCCAGTTTCCCGGCTACCGAGGTTTTCAGTACGTACTGGAGAGTGATCACCACTTGGGTGACTACAAGCACTTCAAGGAGTGGGGCTCCCACGCCCACACCTTCCAGGTGCAGAGTGTGCGCAGGATCCAGCAGTGAGCACCACGCACAGGCATGCTGGGGTGCCTTTGTGAATGACTGACAAGCTGGAGATGTGGCTACTCTTGGTTCTGGCTACCCCTATGCGTCCTGCGAACCTTGCATCCCTGTCAGGCAGCCCATGCCCCAGCAGCTCATGAAGCTCAAAGAAATAAAATTAAAAACAAAAGGCTCAGTATCTGTTGTGCTTTTCAATTTTGCCTACCTTCCTGATGAAGCAATCTGTAGCTTTATAAAATTTCTGTTATTTGTCTGGTTTAAGGTTTATTTTTATCATCCACCCTGTGTGTGTGCACATGTGTGCATGTATGTGTGTGTGCATACCTACACCTGTGTTTGTGATTGCTGTGTATGCAGGAGAACTGGGTTACAGGTGGTTGTGAGAGGCTGGATGTGGCAAATCCTGTTCACATGCTAAAGCAGCAAGGCCTGCCAGCTGCCGAACCCTCTCTAGCCCTATTGTCTCTTTTACTGACTTAGACTTTTTTTTTTTATTTTATGTGACTGGGTGTCTTGCCTACACGTAGGTCTATGCACCACCAGTATGAAGTGTCCATAGCGGGCAGAAGAGGGCATCAGAAACCCTGAGACTGGAGTTAGAGATGGTTGTGGGCCTCCATGTCTGTGCTGGGACCTGAAGCCGGCTCCTCTGGGAAGAGCCTGGTTGGTGGGCACTCACACACTCTGTCAGCAGTTGCAGTCAGACCAGAGGAAGGCTCTTTGCCATCCCTCCGAGCCTGACCCACTGGGTGGCTTTGACACTTCCATGGTGTGAGGCATTTGTTCTTGACAGATCCATGCCCTTGTCAATAAAACACACTCAGGGAGGGCTTCCTCAGTTCCCTGTGAGGGAGGGTCTCCCAGTCAAACCCAGAGCTCCCAGATAAAGCTAATCTTTGCTCCCTTGACTTGGCCTTCCTTTTTCACAGGCTCCCATACCCACTAGGCGTTATATGGGTTCTGAAGATCTGAACTTTGGTCCTCATGCTTTTGTGGCAAGTGCCTAGCCACTGAGTGCTCCACTTTTTGAGAAAGTCACTATGTAACCCAGGTTGCCCTAGGGTCACCATCATCTTGGGTTTGCCTAGGATTTAGTCGTAAAACATTCTGCTTGTTTTCTGTGTGTAAATTATAGGAATTGAACTATAGTCCCAGGCGTGCGAGGCCAGTGGTTTACCACTGAGCTATAACCCAGACCCATCTCGCCCTGTCTTGTCTATTTATGCTACATCTTCCTCACCTAAGAATTTTGATAAATCAAGTAAAGCAGTACATGCCTGTTGGGATCAGCACTCAAGAGACCGAGGCAAAAGGATTACTGTTAGTTTGAGGCTAGCCTGGATTATACAGTCAGTGTGAGGCTCAGAGAGGTCAGGGAAGTTTCCTGAGGCCACCCAGCTCATAAGATCATATAGCCCACTGTGGGTCATGCAAAGTTTTGGGGGCATGATGCAGAGATAAAGGGGATCAATTGAGGCTTATAAACAGTAAAGTTGATGGTTTATGTTTTCTCCTAAGAGTTGAGAAAGTCATCCTCACACTTTTGTACAAGTAACTGTGTAGCCTCTTATATGTCATAGAAAAGCCGTATGCCTCTGGGAGCAAGGAAGGGAATATTGGTGGATGGAAAAAAGGGAGGGTGAGAGACATCACTGGAGTTTGATGCCTCTATAAAAAAGCCAGCTCAAGCCAGGAGGGAGGCTGGCATCTGTATTAAAACATAAAAAAGTCCCAGGTGTGAGGCTGTGTTGGAGCCACAGAGAAGAAAACAATCAGCCCAGCAGGGCAACCTTGGGAGGGAACAGGGAGCTTGAGATTATTCTTTAGATCTTCCCAGTGGCAGTTTCCCAAGATTATAAAAGAAAGACAGTTAAAGTGTTGATGTTATCTGGACCAGAGCACCTGGCAGGCAGTGGGCACCTGTCACTGCAAACACTGCTTAGCAGAGAGGACTGACCACAGGGGTTAGGATGGAGGAGCCACAAACCAGTGAAATCTCAGCCCAGAGAGGGCAAAGGACTGACCCAGGGTGGAATGCACCTGTGCCTCTGTCCTTTGCGGTCTCTTTCCGGCTACTTACATCTCCCCAGGAAGCTTTCACATCAGAGGCTGGATACTGGGCGGCACTGGTTAGACCAGGTGGCTTCTATCAGCTACTCTTCCTTGCCAAGCCCTGGGCTTCCTTCCCCCTAAAGGCACCGTATACAGTTCCAGGGGATTGATACAGAGAAAGAAAATGCTGTGAAAGCAAGACAAGCACGCGTTCCTTGATATTCTCCTCCCTCACTGGGCTCCTCTCAGTGGCTCCTCCCACTGCTGCTCTGAGTCAGTGCAGAGTAAAGACCAGAGAGCAGGCTTCAATGGCACCAGAGGGTCAGGAAGGAACCTCCACCGCTTGAGTGTGGAAGAGGGGGGATAGCATTGTTTGATGCTCTTCCCAGGGAACCGTGAACAAATGACCACACACCCCAGAAAGGGAATCAATGATGAACCAAAGTTCAGATAGCATTAAAGTCAGACTTAGTGAACCATGAGTTAGTTCTACTGGTGTCACTTACAGGAGCAAAAATGACTCCAAGGCAGCTGCATCACCAAAGCCCATCCCAGCACAGGTGACAGCTCACAAAGCTGGAATCCTGGAGCACTGCACAGCCTGCAGGCATCTCAGCAGGTCAAGAATGCCTTTTCCTGGTGCCTCGGTTGGTCTGAGCCTCTTGGGGAGGGAGGGGCCTAGTGAAGCTGCTCAGTTTCAAGGACTTCCTGAAGCTGTTTTGAGTTGTTTCCTTCTTGAGCCCAAGGGACTTCTCTGCAGGATAGAGTCAAGAGCTTCCCTCTGAGATGGAAGGTTCTTACCTTAGAGGGAACCGCCGCACAGCAGGAAGAGTGGGGGGAGGGGAGGGGGAAGAGGAGGGAGGGGAAAGAGGAAGAAGAAAGAGGGAAAGGCAGAGAGTAGGAGGAGGAAGAGTGGGGGACCCAGCCTTCTTCCCCTCCAGTGCTGTTGTCTCCCCTCTTCCCCAAGAAGGAGCACTGCAGCTCCTCAGCGTGTGGGTGGGGAATCTTCCCACCCTCCTTCCGGGAACATAATTACCAGATTAATGGGCAGGAAACCACAGGTGGGTGGGGCCTCCCTTTCCTGCCCACCCGTGGCTCTGCTCCAAGTCTTCCCCAAACTTGCCAACATAAAGGCTGTTCTGATCCATGCATTAGGGAGGGGCATCAGGGGAGCAACGGAAGGGCCACAGGTATCTGTGCCTCTGAGGGAGAGGCTCTTTCCCTGTATGCCGTATTGGTCAGGGTTCTCTAGAGTAGCAGAACTTGCAGAACGAATCTCTCTCTTGATTTACAGGCTGTGGTCCAGCTAGTCCAACAATGGCTGCCCATGCACAGAAAGTTCAAGAATCCAGCAGTTGTTCAGTCCATGAGGATGGATGTCTCAGCTGGTGTTCATTATATACCGGAATCCTGATTCTAATGAATCCTAATTCTAGTGAAGGAATGGACTTGCTAGCGAGGGCTGGAGGAAGCAGGAAAAGAGAGAGCAAGCTTCCTTCTTCCACATCCTTTGCAGAGGCTGCCAGCAGAAGGTGTGGCCCAGGTTAAAGGTAGATTTCCCTATCCGGAAAGATCTGGGTTGGAAGTGGATCTTCCCACTTCAAATGATCCAGTTAGCAAATGTCCCTTGCGGGTATGCCCAGCCATTTTGGGTTTTAGTTAATTCCAGATGTAGTGAATGGACAACCTGAGCAGCTAACACATGTGTGCCCACCCAACACATGCTAGGCTTGGATTTCTTGCGACATTTAAAATTCTGTTGACATTTTCCAACCCTGTAGCTTCCATTGTGGGAGGGTGGGTGTCCCTACTTCTGCCTGGAGCTCACAGTCTCAGCCATAAATACCACGATCCTTCACCACCCTGTCCTCTCGTCCCTTACTCAGATGGGAAAACTGAAGCCGACTAAAGCACACTGATGTGCTCAAGCCCACACAGAGGACCGGGCAGAGCTACAGCACGAATCCTGGGCACCCCATTCTCTCCAAGCACCCCTTCCTCATTATGAGCATGCTGGGCACCTTGAGCCAGCCAGGTGGGGATGTTTTAAAATGTATTATTATTGCACTTAAAAATGTGTTATCACTATTCGTGTGTGTGTGTGTGTGTGTACACGCACACACATGTGCCTCGGTTGGCAGGTGGAGGTCAGAGGACAGCTTTTGGAGTTGATTCTCTCCTTCCACCATGCAGATTCCAAGGTTCAAATTCATGTCACAAGCTTTATCAAGTTCCTTTATCTGCAAGCCAGTGGAGGGAGGGATGAAAGGAGTGGGGAGGGAAGCAGGCAGATTTTAGCTTAGGCTGGACACAAGCTCGCTGATTCTCTAAATGGCAGCTTGAATCCCATCACACCGTCCCTCCACTTATCCCAGCTCCCCTTCAGTCCTCCCCTAGTCACACCGGCCCCAGCTGGTACTGGCNCTTCCTTACTGAGGCCCTGGCTACTCTCAGGCTCCTCCGCTCCTGGCTCCTGGTTCTCTCTTGTGCAGTCGAGGAGCAGAGTCTGCGCAGCACTGACCCCTGGTGGTAAAATGTGAAAACCCACCCGCCCAGATGCTGCTGAAGACTCCTGCCCTGGGGTGTTGGGTGCTGGAGCAGAGGAGGTTGAGTCTACCGGAGGAAAGAGCTGTTGCCAAGGAGAGGGGGCTTTTGGGTGAGGTCGCGGTGAGCTCCTTCCTGCTCTCGAAGCAGCCCTAGCAGTCTCCTCACCTGGGTGTTTTCTGGCCCACAGTGGACATGTGTGAAGTTGCATTCCCCTTTTCTCATTGGCTTCCAGGATGCTCAGGATCAACGATCAGCGAGCTCACAGCAACTGTTCAGAGCAGAGTGACTGGTGTCTAGAATAATTACATCTCTGGTGATGCGATCTTTTCCAAGTCCCATTCTTCTTATTTTGTTTCTTATTTTGTCTGTATCCCAGGCTAGGCTTGAGCTGATTTTCCTGCCTCAGCCACCGAAGTGCTGGGGTTACAGACGTGTGCCACCAACCCTAGGCTCCCTATGTTATTTTATGTACTATATTATGTGTAATATTTTATTACTGGTATGTATAACGTGAGTGTGGGTGTTGGCTGCACGTGCGTGCCTGTGCCTACGCAGGCTGCAGAGGTGGGGCATGACTCTAGTGTCATCCTCAGGGAAACCTCCTTTGGGACAGGGTCTCTCACTGGCCTAGAGCTCTCTGATTAGATGAGGCTGGGTGGCTAGTGAGCCCTGAGGATCAGTTTGTCTCTGTTTTCCTGGGGCTGGAATTACAGGAGCATGTCACAGTGCCAGCCCTTTTAATATGGGTGCTAGGAAATCAAACACAGCCCTATGGCTGCGAGCAAGCACTTTACCAACTGAGCCATCTCCCCAGTTCTTATTTGTATTCAGTTGTCTGGTTATACTAACTGTAATTCCTTTAGCCACCCATAAGGCTGCACTTCTGGGCTCCGGAGGCCAGCATACATCTCCCAGGTGCACGTGCGTAAGTCGCTGGCTNATACACGTGGGTTCGTTTGTGTCCCGCGCCATCTTTCCATCTCCGCGGAATGTTGTCGGAATATTATTTTAGGATTATTACTAACTGACCCCGTGTGTGTGTGTGTGTGTGTGTGTGTGATGTTGGGATCAAATCCAGAGATCTGTGTGTGTTATATTAGAACACTCCCACTGGTCCATGCCCAGGCCTGATAGCATCCTTAAGACCATCTTAACTCTCCTCTTTGTGAGGTAAGGGGGACAAAGTCCATCACTGTTTCAGAAAGAGCATGCCCACACCCTGCACACCCACACCTTGCACGTCCACACCCTGCATAACTGACTTTTCTTTCTTGTGTCTGGACCCACGAGCATCTCAATCACTCTTCTGCTTACCCAGCCCCTTCCTGGGCTCTCTGCAAATGCCTCAGAGAAGTCACAGAAAAGTCACTAGAAGCCCCTTTGTGTTCCCAGCCCTACTCTGCTTCACAGGTGCACCAGAAGCCAGGCTAGAGAGGCTCACGCTAGCTCAGCCCCATCCAACTGGGCCATTTTGGCTGCAGAGCCCTGCCTCCCTCCTCCAACCATGCAGGCAGGGTGTGGCTGGTCCCCAGAGAGCCAGAGGCATCTCATAAATACAGAATGCGCTGATGCGCAGAGTGGCTGTGGTGGATAGCAGGAGAGTGGATGCGGCTGGGCTGAGAGGATCTCCCTGTGACTGCCGGGCAGTGGAGGCTGGGCTGGACTTGGATTAAGAATACCAGGACTGTACCTGGCTCAGACCTGCTTGTTCAGTCCCAGATTCCTTGTCTGTAAAATGGGCACAACCTCAGCTGGCTGGGTCTGTAGCAACTGTAGTGTCAATCCTGGAATGGAATTCACCAGGCTTTGAGTGTGCAGGTCCCTCCCATGGCCATCCAACCTTAGGGTCTCTGGAGGAACCCATGGTGTTTGCACTATGAGCACATGACCCTGCCTGTGTGCAAATGGAAGACAGGCACATACAATCCATGTGAGAAGAGAAGAAGACTTTGTTACCAACCCAGATAAGTCAGGTGTATCCCGAGAGAGTCTGCGACTTCATCACCCTTGATGGAGGTGCTTCAGGGCTGGGTAGCCTTCTACAGGAGAGGGTTGCCTTTGGGAGACAGGCGGAGCGGGGGCTGCTTGGAGATATGGACTTCTCTGTCTCAGGCCACATGGAAACAGACCCAGGTCCACATTTTGCTCTTACAGATTGGCTTACATGTCTGTATAATGTGTCCAAAAGGCCTTCCAGATCATAGCCTGTTCAGCTGTCCTCTCTACACGATGACATGGAGGCCCCCACCCTGGCAGACTCAGTCAAGCTGTGAAGCGAGAGGGGGACAGGGCAAATGCCTTCCCTGAGGATTTCCACAGGCTAGCAGGTGTGTAGGCATGTGTGCACGTGTATGTCTACACATGTGTGTATGTGTGCATGTGTGGGGACGTGTGTAGATGTGTGTACATATGTGTGAATGTGTGTAGACACGTAAATGCGTATAAATGTGTATGTAATCTCATGTTCACATCAGTCCCAAAGGAGAGGCTGATCTTCCAGTTGTCATGAACCTAAGAAAACTGACTTAATCTGGAAATGAACAGGACCCCCAGAGAGCAAGAGGCTGTACTGGATATGCCCAGCTGGCAATTCCAGAGCTAGGTATGGGATCACGGAGCCAGCAGGCAGCCAAGAACAGGGCAGGACTTTGAAGGTCAGCATAAAGCTTGCTGCCCATTGTGAGGCTGGAGGGGCTGTGGCAGAGGAGCGATGAGGTCAGCCTGCATTTTCAGAGACTCCTGGAATTGGCAAAGGGGACAGGCTGGGGGTACCAGGCAGGGGTAGCAGGAGCAGGCAACATGTTTAGTGTTTCAGTGTGGGGTGAGGGTGGGGATGAAGCAGTGAGATTTTGGAGAGGATCCAGTGGGGTATGGGTGCTGTGAGTGTGGTATCTGTGAGGTCTTCCAAAGGGCTCGCCTCCCCCAGCCCAGTTCCTTCTGCCCCCTCTCTGGCCCCTCAGCATCTGTCGCGTCAGGAAAAGCTGAAAGACTTTGTCCCTGCTTCAGGGAGGCAGAGGAGCAGCTGGAGGTCTGGCCTGTGCTTTTCTCTCTGCAGTAGCTTTGCNNNGCTGCGTGGCTGGGAGCCCAGGAGCAGGTGCTGGCGTCTGGGCGTCTGGGCATCTGCAGGACTGTTTGCAGATGGATAATGAGGCGGGATGAAGGAGGCAAGCATGCCCTGCCCTTCTCTGGTTCAGACACAAAGGGCCAGATAAAGAAGCTGAATGAGCAAGGGTGGAGAGGGGGACAGGGTGGGGACAAAGAACAAGGTGACAAAGGGACTGGGGCCTGCATGCAGCCTTAGCTGCACAAGAGTGAGGGGGCAGAGAAGGCTCAACAAGGAATCAAGTCTGGGGTCCAGAGGCCCCAGAGATGTCCTTGGGAGCAGCGTCCTGGCCGCTGAGCCTTGCTGTTGGATGACTAACTGAAGTGATGGGCTGAGTCCTGGCTGCCCCAGACTTTATTCCATGAACCAGGTGTAGTACAAACCCTGCTGATACAAAGAGGCCTGATGAGTGACCATCAGCATGGTGCAGGGAAGACATGGACACACAATGACAAGGCTCGGCGCTTTGTGCTGCCATGCAGGAGTGCATTTGTTCCTAAGGCCCTTTACAGTAACTGCCTGGGAATGGGAACATGGTAGGATCTACGAGTGGGGTGGGAGAGACCTAAGCCATGGGATAATCATAGGGAGAAAATTCAGTATGCTTCAAAATGAGAAAGAGAGAGAGAGTGGGGAGAGAGAGAGAGAGAACAAATTAGGCCTCTGAGGTCTCCTCTCTCCCTGTGTGAAAGCTGCCCACCACCATGGAACCCACGTGATCTGTCGAGCCAGGACACTGAGGCAGAGCCAATGCAGGCGGCTTGGATTTGGATGTTTCATCAGCAGAACTGCGGTCCACAGCAGGGGTTCTGACTCCTCCCACTCATGCCCCTTTCACCTGAAAAATGTGGACCTGATCCTGAGTGGAAAGATAGTGGAACAGGTGTACAAAGGAAGCAATCACCAAAGACACACCGCAGACAGATTAACGTCAAGGCTGAGGAGAGCCTAGTGGGGACAGAGCTTGCCGTGCACAGGAGAGGGCCTGAAGTTTGCGTCCGTGAAACCCAAGAAATGCTGGGTGGTGGACATGGCGCCTGGCCGAATTCCAGCCACAGAAAGGATGCGCCAGGCAAGCTGGATAGCCATATTGGTGAACTCTGGGTTTGATTGAGAGTCCCTGACTCAGTGAATAAGTAGGAAGAGCAATGTAGGATGATTTCCATTATCAACCTAGGGGCCTCTACATACATATGAACACACAGTCACACACGTGTGGTCCCCCAATAGATATGCACTTGCACAGTAACATGTATACAAAACACCAATATACATATTACATCACAACACACATAAAAAGTGAAAAAATATTTTTAGAGTTTTTATTTAAATTAGATATAAATATGTGTGTGTGGGGATATGTCCATATGAGTGCAGGTGCCAAAGGAGGCCAGAAGGGAGCACAGGATCCCCAGGAGCTGAAGTTAGGAATGGGTGTGAGATGCCTGATGTGGGTGCTGGGAAGGGCACTCAGATCCTCTTAGGAGCAGTACTTGTTCTTAGCCACTGAGCCTTCTCTCCAGTCCGCAGATGTTTTACTTTAAAGCACTTCTTTAGGCCAGGTGGCAGTGGTGCACGCCTTTAAATCCAGCACTCAGGAGGCAGAGACAGGCAGATCTCCATGAGTTCAAGACCAGCCTGGTCTACAGAACGAGTTCCAGGACAGTCTCTAAAGCTACAGAGAAACCCTGTCTTGAAAAAACCAAAAATAAATAAATAAATAAAACAAAGCACTTCTTTTATATGAACTTAGCTTTTATGGGAGGCAGAAGGTCACACATGAGAGGATTTTACCAGATGTGTGATCCTGCAGAACCCAGGGCATTTTCAGCTTTTCAGAGTTGATTAATAGCTTGATTTTATAACTGTCAAATCTGAGAATGCTATTTCACATATGGTACACATGTAGAAACATTAAGGCTAATTCAGAAAGTTCTGGAAATTCTGTCCAAGCCCAAATTCATTTTTTTTAAATGAAACCCTAGTCAGTCACTCAAATAGCAATTTTAAATTCAAACATTCTAGCAATCTAATCCAAAGGTGAACCAATTCATGCTGAGAGCAATGGCAGGAAACCAATAAATGCTCATTTTCCACAATTCAGCCGCTGTGTTTGAAAGAGAGCAAACAACTTTGCGTGCAGTCTGAGCCATAATTCCTAATGTAGGCCAGTTCTAGGCCTCGGCCTGGGCATGCCAGGATTTGAGCCATAATTCCTAACGTAGGCCAATCCTAGGCCTCAGCCTGGGCACGTCAGGGTCTGAGTAGCATATATGTGTGTTGCATGTTCAGAGCCAAGGCTGTAGGGAAGCTATGAGATGCAACATGGGGGTACTGCCAGAAGCATCTTGAAGTCTTACATGCTTGATTTTGGATCTTTTTTTTTTAAACCTTTGCATTTCAGAAGCTTCTTACTGATGCCAGTTTCTCTTGTAACCTCATGTTACATGACCCAATACGAGGCTGTGACCCTCAGTTTAAGCAGCTAGAATCAGGGCTGGGAAATGCCTCAGTGGGTAAGAGTGCTCGCTGCACAAGTGTGAGGATCTCTTCCCTCATTGTGAGACCTGTGTGTCCCAACGTGACGGCATGTGACTTCATGTGGAGCTGTGAACCAAGATCTACCTACCCCAGAGGGAACATGGAATAGTGAACAGATCATGGACTAGCGGCTGCTGTGGTGACCCTGAGCTGGTGTTCCTTCTGAAGGGAGACAGAAGTTAACTCCAGGGTGGTGGCTGCACCCGGGAAGGACTGCAGCACAACATTGCATGCATGCTTAGCTAAGAGTGACTCATTGCTTCCCAGGGGACAATTGACTGAACATGGGTGCAGATGCTCTCAGAGTGCCACGTTCCCCTCACAGCCTCACCAATCACTTAGTGACTGGCTCCCCCCAGGTAAGCCGCTGGCTTTCTCAGAGTCTTCTCTGAGAGACTTAATGTGTTTGAGTAGAATGATACCAGCAATTTCTCAGAGGGTTGGTGGAAGGCACGAGGGCAAAGTTCTCAGAATAGTGCCCTACAAGGGTGTGGACATAAACTTGACTCACTGCTTCTGAAGGGGATGGTGGGACCTGGAACTAGCTGCAGGGACTTGGCAGGCCCAGTTCGCTAGACCTCTCTTTAGGGATGAGAAAAAGAATGTGCTCTTCTGTTTCTTTTTTCCTAGACACATTGTCACAGAGTCCCCCTGGAATTATGGGTTGCTTCCTTGAAGCCATAATGCCCCACGTGTAGGGGTGGGGCACCAGGTCCAGATTAGGTGCCTGTTTTTATTCTCACGTGCATCTTTTGAAGTCTGATAGTGCCTACTCCTGTTGCCCTGACAGCCAGCACCCAACAAGAGTTGCTAGGATCTCTTTTAAAAAAATTAAACAGGGGATGTGGCTTAGTGTCTTGGAGGCTCTAGAGCTCAAGTAGCTGCATCTGTAAGCATCTCTCACAGAAAGGATCTTTGGCCAGCAATGGTGATGTTGATTGTGTTCATTCACCATCGCTACTTAGGCAATGAGATAAGGGTCAGGGTTACACAAGTGGGAAGGTGGGGTGGATTCCATCTCTCACTGTGAGGCTGTCTGGGAATCCCAAAGAACGCACTGTGTAGAGGGAAGAGAGTAGAGAATGGTACACTCCATTTTGTTTTCAGCAGATGGGCAAAAGGAGGTTAAAGGTCTAAGTGCATCCACAGGACTAGATGAAGAACGATGGAGAACCAGGGACAGAGGATATCTGGCAAGCCCAGGCTGGCTTGGGGGTCTGCTACACATGGGGTTTACCCTCTCCTTGCTGCTCTCAATTTACATCTCACCTAGAGTCTATTAGTGCTAAGCACAACCTCTTTCAGACGGAGCCCACAGCATCTCCTAATGTATCCACCCTGCCCAATGCTTGCCTCGGTGAGATATCTCCAGACACTGGCAAGCAGAAACACAGGCATACCGCTGATTTCTGAAAAGATTAATATGGGAGCAAGAGAAATAGGGCAATGGTGAGCAAGTGCTTCGAATCTTTTCCTAAATGGATGATGAAACTGGACCAGTAGAGGATTCAAGAACATGGTATAAGAAAGACAGTTGAAAGTTCATCTTCAAGTTCAGCTTGTCTGGATTTGGGATCACCTGGGAGACACACTTCTGGGTGTGCCTGTAAGGATGCAGAGAGGTTTGGCTGAGGAGGGAAGACCCACCTGGATGTGGTTGACTCCATCCCATGGGCTGGATGCTGGGGCTGAGTTGAGCAGCGGTCTTCACCCCCTTCGCTTCCTGCATGCAGATGAAGTGTGAGCAGATGCCTTACAGGCCTGCAGCCATGCCTTCCCCACCATGCTGGACTGCACCCTCAAACCAGAAGCCAAAATTAACCCTCCCTTCCTTAGGCTGGTTTCGTCAGGTCTTTGACTATGGAAACAAGGCCGGTAGGGATTGCTTGGGCGTCTCAGAGAAGAAAGAGGCTATCTATGTGCACCCTCCCTGTTCGCTGCCAACCTTTGGGCTTGGATCACGGGGAGGTCCAAAGGGGAAGCCAAGGTCTGGAGCTCTGCTCTAGGAATCATGACCAAGCACAAGGCTATGCTGGTGCCTTCAGTTATCCTGTGTTGCCCTCCAACTCTGCACATTTGTGGGTCTGCTGAAGGGCAGGCTGGGGGTTCTCAGTGAGAGATGTGCACAGAGAACCAGGAAGCACGAGTTCAAATCTCTCGTGGGTCCCTCAGAGAGGCTGTGTGCAGCCACCATCACCTCCCACAGCCTCTGGGTGTGAGCAGTGAAGATGAACAGATACCAAAGTGTGAAAATGAAAGGTAAGGGCTGGGCCAGGCACACGGTTGAGCAGGTCACTTGCTGCTGTGCCTGGCCTGACTCCAGCTGAGTTCCATTCCCTGAACCTGCATGGTAGGAGGAGAGAACACATTTTGTTGTCCTCTGAGCCCCACAGGCACACTGTGTGAGGGCCCATCCAGCCCTACTAAATAAATTTATTAAAAAATTAAAAAAGAAAAAAAAAGGTGAGCTAGCTTAATTAGGAGAATGGCTTGGTGCCCCCAGTGCAGACTTGTACTGGGTGCCCTTTCCCTACTTAGCTGTTTCTTAGCTGGAAGGGACATTTATGTTGCCTGGTGGTCCCATTTCATGTTTTGGTTCGGTGGCACTGTAGTGGGACCTAGGAGGTGACAGTTACATCATGGTCTCGAAGGGTGTGTGGATGGTGTTGGCTAGGAGCATCACAGAACCTCAGCTCTTGGTGACTCTTTAGCACCCCTGTGGAGGTCATAATGGTGCCAAAGAGTGCAGGCAAAGCAGATGCCAAAACTGTAGATGGTTGCCACAGACTTGGGTTCAAATCTTTTCGTCCCCCTGACCATGGGTCTACCTAGCAGAGTTCCCCGGGAGCCACGCCCGGGTCCTGTGGGCTAAGGTAGGTACCCGGTCCTCTTTTGGGATCCAAGCCTGGGCTTTTCTTGCTTTAGCACCAAGTCCGTGGCCGCGCCTCCGACCGTCGCCTCTCCACTGGCCAACGTTGCTATGG
>LOEQ01000408.1:726667-737604 GCA_001685075.1 Bramus lutescens | reverse complement strand
GCGGTATGGGCCCAGGTTCCTGGCCTGGCTTTGGCCAGCTCTCTTGAACTACCCTTCCTCTGGACTAATTCATTGTTCCTTTCTGCAGAAATGAATGGCTGTGGCTTTCTCTCTGACAGGTCTCCTTTCCTCCCGCTATCAACACTAATGGCTTGGATGGCGGCATGGCCGGGAAGGGGCTGGTACAGGTTCCGAGCTTGGTGGACGTGGGGAAAACATAGCTAGTGAGGGTAGATCCCATGACTGCTCTGGGTCAGAGCTTCCAAATGTCAATCAAGGTGGTACCCAGGCTGGGGTGTGGCTCAGGCCAGAAGAAAGGATACTGTCATCTACTGAGCATCTCGGTGGGGTCAGACCTACAGTCAGCCTTCTGTAGGTGTGGCCACTGACCCAACCCCATAATCTTATGACCTGCAGTGGGTGTTATCTCCTGGAAACTACAGCCTCAGTCCTTGTAAGCAGAGGCAGCTCATAGGTTCCACCTAAAACACCTGTCCGGTTTCCTCAAAGGATTTGCTATTTACGGAATCGCTGGAGACAAGACCAGGGTCTGCTTTGAGTCCTTGTTTGAGAGACTTACAGAACTTTGTCTATAAACACCAAACAAACAGAAAAATCCACAAGGGCTGTAAATTCTCCAGCCACTCCCACCCTAGAGAAGCCCAGCTTCTTTAACTCTTCTAAGGCAACTCTTTTACACAGGGTAGATGCACTGAGGCGAGGGGGTGTGGCTGGTAAGGAGTGGGGGAGGCTCTTAAGGCAAGGGAATGGGAGTAGTAGGGGTGTGACACCAGGCTGAGGGGGCCAGAGGGTCTTGTTTCACTTGAATTGGTCTGGTCTGCAGGTCAGAGCCTGCAGGTCTGGAGGTTCAGCGACATTGTTTGGGTCTGTGGGTGGCCTCAGGGACAGGTTGCCTGGGTCAGTGGATGTTGTGAGAGCTGCTTTCCCATGGGTTTAGGACCCACTCTAACAGTTAACCAGCCACCAGCGAGCCTGTAGGAGGCCTGAGCTACAGCGGAAATGGAGGAGATGCCCCTTAGGGAGGTGGGTTAGCATACAAGATAGGGTTGAGACGCACCGCTGCTGCCCTCTCATGGCCGCTCAGCTTCATTTTACCCACAATGCCCAGGAGCTTGCGCAGCAGAGGCTGCCTTACTGGGTCTCTGTGCTATACCAGGCTCTGCTCCAGCTGCTGAGACTGGACTGCAGCCTTCTCATCGAAGGCATGACGGTTCCGATATGTGGCACTAGTTGGTCCTCAGTAGCTGAAATTGTGTGTTGTGGGCCCAGGACAGAGAGCTCGAGTGAAGCAGGCAGGGGGAGAGCTCTCAGAACAGGCGTCACACCAGCCAAACCTTGGTAAGCAGGGCACGGCTGAGTACAAGCCCTGGGCAACTCAAGATCAGAGAGAATCCAAAAAGATTCTGGGGGAGCGTATTAGGTGAGGGGCTCAGGATGGAGCAAATCCAAGGCCTTGTTGTCAGTAAACAACAAGGGCCTCATCCTCGGGGTGCCGGATGCTAAGGCGTTAGAGACAGATCTGTGGGATCCACTAGCCTGTCAGCCTAGCTCATCATATGGTCTTTGCTGGTGGCAGGGCTGGAATTTAACTAACAAAACTCAGTCAACTGAGATACTTTTCGAAATGGTACAGACTNGCTCATCATATGGTCTTTGCTGGTGGCAGGGCTGGGGTTTCAGGCTTCTTCAGTCTCTTCAGCCCAGCAGAGAGGAGCTTGCAGTGTGTGCGGGCCACATTCTTGACTGCACCAGAACTTCTGGTCACTAGGAGGACCCTTTGGTCCAGCTGAAAAGGAGCAGGGTTCATAGTGCTCACCCTCAACCCTCATTGGGGTTCATGAGAGATACCTGGAAAGCAAGGGACAGAGGTGACAGGAACTTAAAACTTTACACAAGCCCCAGGCCCCAATGGTGTATGCCTCCTCCAGAAGATCTGGAGGTAGGTGATGTTGACAGTGATGGTGGTGTGTGTGTGTGTGCACACACGTGTGTGCGTGCTCGTGCATGTGTGTATTTGCATATATGAGGGGTGAGAGAAGAGAGAGTGTGACTAGAGGAAGTCGAGCCACTGAAGGCGCATTCTCATTTGTACCTGGGCTGCTCTTCCTCCATTCCACTGAACTTTAGGCTTGTTTTGAGCAGGACCCTACGGGCAACAGATGGGCCTCCTGACTGAAGGTGTCAGTATCTCTTTACGATCTGCCTGGAGGGAGGAGCCACTGTGGATCCTGCCCCAGGGTGGGCTGGTGGCAGTAGGACAGCCTGGGGGTGCTCAGGGTGGGAGCCTTGGTGCAGCCCTCAGGGTCCCCCAACAGTCTCTCTGGAATCTGTCATAGGGCCCATTGTTTTATGACCAGCTCATCAGAGACATGTGCATTGTTCCTGCTGGGGAATGCTGAGTGTGGGCCCTGGAAGCCTGTTGTAAAGCCTGGATTGTTCCGTGGGTTCACCCACAGTTACTGGGTCTTTTGATGTTCATGCTTGTTATTGCTTCTGTGTAAGATGCAATTTTGATATTAAAACTGGCACACGCTGGAGAGTGACTGGTTTATGAGGTGGAGGGATGTGTTGTCTTGGGAAGGGGCACTCAGCGGGTCTTCTGAGACAGGGTTAGCGGAGTTGCCAAGTCAGCCCAATGAAAGAAGCACTCCTTATTTTTATTAAAGCATTTGGAGCTGTGTGGCAGCACAGGGCTTTAATCCCAGCACTTGGATCTCTTTGAATTTGAAGTACCATAGCCAGATGCACACATGGGATGCATGATCATCCACTTGGCACTCCCAGCACCTCCTGGAACTTGCCCAGCCCAGGAATCTCAGGAGCCTTTCCCTGTCTCCATTCCTGGGCTTCTATGGCTTCTTTCAAGCTGTATGTCCCTTGAGGGAATTGCTGAAACCTTGTGCCCTCAATTTTCCCAGAGACACCTGGATCAAGTATGGCTTCTTCTGCTCTGCCTGTGACTCTCCCAGGCATAGCTCCGCCTCCCTGTCCATGCAGGAGGTATGCACTGAGTGCTTCTGTGTCCTGGGCACTGGCTGACTGCCAGGTTCTCCAAGTGACCTTTCTGTGACCCTCCTGCACCTGCTTGTTTTCTCAGAAGGCCTTTCTTTGCAGGACTAGGGTTCTCTTCCACCTGGTGCACAAGGCCCTCAGCTCATCATCAAAGACAATCTGCTTGGGAGTCCACCTGTAGTCATTACTTTCTTCCCTCAGAGTGACACAATGCCTGGCAGAGACCGCAGGACGGAAGGAAAGCACTTGTTTGGCTCATGTTTCGGAGGATTCTGTCTGTCACCCGTTGGCTGCTTGGGCAGCTTGTGTCTTGAGGTCTTCATCTCACGGTGGGCAGGAGCAGAGCAGGTTAGCTACAGGAAGGGGCAAGGCTGAGCACAATTCCAGGTTGCCCCCCTCTCCACCAGGCGGGCCGTGAAGTCCCAGCCTCCTAATAGTGTGTTCACGCCATCCATAAATCTGGTAGGTTCCTCAGGTCACAGACACACCCTGTGCCCCCACAGCTCTCAGTCTGGTCAGGTGAGATCCCTCATGCTGGGTCTCTGATGGGAAAGTCAGCTTCGTCAATGAGACACAGTATAGTATAGAGCCACCTGGGAAGGGAGTCTCATCAAGGAGTTGGCTAGATCAAGTTGGCCTGTGGGTGAGTCTGGGGTGACTGTCCCGATCCCATTAACTGAACTGGGAAGGCCCAGTCTCAAAGCAGGTGGCATCACTGCCTACATTTGGAGCCTGAATTGAGAGGAGAGATGGGTAGAGTGATAGTGCATATTAACCTATTGACCTCTCTCTGATTGTGACTGTGGTCATGTGACCCTCTCCTAGTTCCCTCCCCACAGTGACGGGCTGTAACTGTAGGAGGAACAACCCTTTTCCCCCTCAAGTTGCTCTCCATAGGGGTATTTCGTCACAGCAGCAGATGTTTGGGTCCCTTGTCCCCTTCCTACTCAGCATTGCTATATGCCCGGGACTCAGTCGGTCACTTTCTCAGGGACCTCATACATGTGGCCGACTGCTGGCCTATGTTAACCAGGGTAATGGGCTCGCAGGACACAGGGAACACCTTTGTGGGGCTCACACTTAGAGTGAGGTATCTAAATGTAGATGAGAAACTGACTTGGGGCAACGGTAATANCCCCCCCCCCCAGTAACATAAAGCCATGCTTGATGCAAGTAATGCTTTTCCAAACAGAGCCTGCGTGATGCGGAGATGGTGAATGTTTCTGGGCTCTTTTCATTGGGTGGCCTGTTGGGGAGACTCTGGTCTCTCACCCTGTTCCTGTGTCAAACAGAGGGAGGGAGGGAGAGGCCTGTTCTGAGGCTCAGATGTTCTGTGCCACTGCATTCTGAGAGAGAGAGAGAGAGAGAGAGAGACCTGCAAAGTGTCCCTAGATGTCCTGCTGGAACTTGGCACAATGGAGACTGCAGGTCTGACCAGCATGGAGCTGGAGAGGTGGCTCAGAGGTTGAGAGCACTGGCTGCTCTTCCAGAGGTTCCGAGTTCAATTCCCAGCAACCACATGGTGGCGCACAACCATCTATGTGGAGCTCTTGTGCCCTCTTCTGGCCTGCAGGCCTACATACAGGCAGAACATTGTATATAATAAATAAATAGTTATAAAAAGAAGTGGCCAGCAGATGGCAGCATCACACCAAATCCTCTGTCCCCTTTTCTACTGGGTTTGGGTTGAATCTTCTCCCAGTGGCAGCAGCCTTTGGTGCTGCTCTAATGGAGATAGCTGTGGGGTCCCAGGGCTTAAGGGATCTGGGTGGGGTCCGGCATGGGTGAGGGGGTAAGGGTCTGGAGTGAGTGTAGCTGAAGACAGAAACAGAAGCATCTTGACAGATGCAAAGCTGGCATTGGACCTCCATGAACCTCAGGGTTTCCCTCTGTAAAATGGGCACACTGTTTCTAGGTTCCATGCTGCTAAACTGTTCTTGGCAAGGGTCACTTTAGTTTATTAATGCTAGTTTTCCCCCAACCTTCTTTCCAGGTACTCAAAGACCCAAGACCCCATGGATGCTGGGGCTGTGCCTGTAGTCCCATTCCCAGGCCTATGGCCGTCTCCCATTGGTTGACAACAAGAGGTCAATACTATACTCTTCGCTAGTGCTTCTTGGATGCCAGGCTCAGGCTGAATGGTTGACATCCTCATTGATGAGCATACTGCCACCAGATTTTCTCTGGCTCTATTGCCTAAGGTGTGTGTGAGAGGGGGTAGCCCGCTGATGTTAAGAGAAGGCAAGAAACTTACCCAGAGGCACACAGCAGGAGGATTGGAAAGCTGCTTCAAGGTGGTGCCATACACACACATGGGGTGAATGCACCCCAAATGCAGAGCCTGTCTTCTCATCGAGTTTGAGGCTTCACTGGGGCTGTGCCTCCATAGTAGGGCACTTCACACACACACATACACACGCACACACACTACACCACCACTGCTGCTGCTGCTGCCACCATCACCGCCACCACCATTACCACCAAACCAGCCCAATGGCCATGAAGATGATCCTGGCGGTATCTGCTCTCTGGAGAAGATGTTTTGCTCTGGGACCAACCGAAATTGCCTTCTTGGATCTTTGATTTCAGCCTCTCACCTCGTGTCCTGTACCAGCATCTGGTAGTCACAGGCCAGTCCTGCCCTGGCCACCATAGTATAGCTGAACCTTGCATGAGATCCTTGGAGACCCGCAGGATGCTTGTCCTGTGTTTAGGTTCTGTGCCACCCTGCACAAACCATTCCCCCTGGCCGAGCCTCTGCAGACAGGCAGAAAGCAGAATGGCTGTGGCCTCTCCTTCATGGGGTGGTCCTGATTGAGTGGAGTGAGGGCAGCTGGAGAGTCCTGCTCTCGAGGGGATCTCTGCACAAAGAGGAGCCCAGGCACAGGGAGCATCTCCAACTGTGGGACTGAGTCCATAAAATGGGAACAAAGCAGTGTCCCTGTCAGAGGACACGAAGGTCAGAGGTGTCTGAGACTCACAGGCAGGGGATGGCCGGGCCCTACTTTCTTTGGCCCTGGAAAGATTTTTTTTTCTTGGCAACAGAACCAAGCAGGGTGGTGGGAGGGCCTGAGAATCAGATGGGTGCTAGGACCACATCACTGAGGAAGCCAGCATGCCGTCCCAGGCTATCTATCTCTGAGCCTGCCCGGCTGTGATCGTCTGTGAAGCCACAGTGATGTTAGTGGCCCAGTCCCTACTGGTGCTCATCAGCAGAAGAACAGACATACCCATGCAAAGGGATTTGACGTGGGAACAAACCCACCTGCCCAGGGGACAGAGACACTGGGGGGGTCAAAGGAGACAGACCCAGCTTCCTCCTCCACAGACATCTTGGAATCTGAGGGATTCCATCTGGAATCTGGAGGCAGCAGGCCCAGGATGCACAGGACAGCGGGGGCACTTTCCAGCAACATAGGCTGCTTGGCCCATACCAGTTGTCACCTCCTCAGGGCTGAGCGCCTCAGAATTTTTCCAGGTACTCAGTCCCTGGTGGATTCTCACAATCTAGTCTGATTTCACACTCTTTCTGGTTCACCGGCTCCCTGAGGTCCTGGAACCAGTTCTGCGCTGGGCACCAAGATGCTGGGAAAACTGCCCGAGACTCCTAGAGGCCAGCAAGACGCAGGGTCCAGCCTGGGCTGAGGTGCTATGTCACCCGGGACAAGCCACTTCTTCACTTGGCCGAGACTGTAAATCTCAGGTGTAAAATGGCGTGATAACTGCATCTCTTTATGGGATGGTTCTGAGGTGAAGGGTGCAGGGGTGAAGTTCCTGGTGTTACAGGCAAGCTGTCACTGTCACACTGTAGATTGTTCTCTCCGAAGAATAGCTACAGCAGTTTTTCCTTTTTCACAGGACTTTGCACTCTCTTTGACTTTAAAAATTGCATTTATCTGTATACGTACGTACGTACACACATATGTATGTATGTATATATATGTGTATGTATGCGTGTTTAGGTTGTTAGGTATGTGAGATGTCCAGTGAACACCTCTCTAGTCTCTGTGGCTGGTATTTGAGGCAGGGTCTTAACTCTGACTCAGGCTGGCCTTGAACACACAGTCTCAGTCTCCCGGGATGACAGGTGTATGCCTCACACCTGGCTAGGTATAAGACCAGCAGAGGTGACACTCTGTGGCTTCCAAGTTAAGGTGATAAAACTTAAACACTTGCTCAGAGCGCAGCCACCATACTATGGAGAGCTGAGGTAGCTGTGAAGAGACCATGTGGAGAGGAGACCTCAGTGCAGGCAGAGCGCCCAGCTGGTGGTGGTCAGCCCCAACTCAGCATCCCATGAGCCACCTGTCCTCAGCTCTAAGAAAGCCACCCCAGCTGAGCTGCACAGGATTGAATGAACTGTACCCATTGAGTCCTGCCCAGGCTGCGAGTTCATGAACAAAACACATGATGGTTGCTTCCAACTCCTGGGTTTGCAGCTGGCAAAGCAGCACGTGGGATGCTCTCTTACTGTTGGGCCTGGAGGTCTTGCCTCAACCGGGTGCCACCTCCTCTGTGGTGGAGTTGTCCCTTCCCTGTCCCTCCCCAAGTGACCTCTACAAGGTGTGTCATTTCACTTTCTGATTCTGGTTTCCTTACCTCCTGGCCAATGTCCCTCGCTAACTCAGCCACTCCTCTGGGTGGCGCCCTCACTGACTGGAATCCTGGCACTTAAAAGATCTGTCTTTTCATCTGCCAGGAGGAGGGCTTCTCCTCACACTGCCCTCTTTGCCCCCTGAGGACCCTGGGAGAAGCCCAAGGGACCCTGTCCTGTGTCTGACCTATCTGGTCCAGTCTCTGCTTGTGTTTCCAGAGATGCAGGCCCCACCTACCCTGGATTCAATTGTGACCCCATGTGGACTGAGTGCTAACCATACTGGCCTTGTGGAGACCCCCAGAACACTGTAGTGTGAGGGAAAGAGCCCTGTTTAATGCCAACTTGACACAAGTTAAAGTCATTGGGGAGAAGGGAGCCTCAATTAAGAAAATGCCTCTATAAAATAGGTCTTACTAAAGCCTGTAGGGCATTTTCTTAATTAGATTGATGGGGAGGGCCCAGTCTACTGTAGGTGGGGTCATCTCTGGGCTGGTGGTCCTGGGTTCTATAAGAAAGCAGGCTGAGCAAGCCATGGGGAATAAGCCAGGAAGCATCACCCCTCCGTGGCTTCTGCATCAGCTCCTGCCTCCAGGCTCCTGCCCTGCTTGAGTTCCTGTCCTGAGATGGAAGTGTGAGCCAAATAAACCCTTTCCTCCCCAAGTTGCTTTGGTCATAGCATTTCATCATAGCAATAGCAACCTTGTCTAAAACATGGCCTCTCTGCTATGGGGCTTCCTGGGGCAGTAGGGAGACGGGGTTCTGGGCACAGACCCTCAAGTGAGAGCAATCAAGTCGAATCAGTGACTCACCTCCGTGTAGCTCAGGCCAGTTTGACCCATGGACCAAAGGAGGGTCAGTCATGTTGTAAGGACATGTGAGCTTGACTCTGGAGTGAACTAATACTGCTGGGTTGACATGAAGGCTTGGTGTGTGAAAGTTCTTGCTGTCAGAAGGAGGGGACCCAACCCCAGCAAGTTGTCCTCTGACCTTCACACGACCTCTGTGGTATGGGAGCCTCCTCCAATAAAACACCTGAATAAAGTTTAAAAAGGTTCGAGTGTTGAAGGTTCAAATCCTTAGCTTGGGGAAACCACGGGGAGTTGGAAGAACATTTAGGAGATGATCTTGTGAGAAGTTCTTAGGCTTTTGGGGTGTTGCCTGGGATATTGGATCCTGTTCTATCAAGTACCCATCCTGAGGCCCCTCCTTACCACAGTACCAAAGCACTAAGGATGTCATCGCTTACTGAAGCCTCCCAGACTGTGAGCCAAGTCAGTCTTCTCTCTCTTTAAGCTGACTAGCTCAGGCATTGTGTTACAGTCATAGAAAGCTTAGGAATACGAATACAGACTTCAAGAGGTAGAGGACATGGGTAGAGGGAGCATCCAGGCCAAGTCCCACCATGGGAAGGGATCTGGTGAGACATAGGGATCCTGGTGAGGCCAGAGCATAAGGGGCTTTGGAAGCGAGGGATGGCGGTGTTGGTGGGGGTTGGTGGTGAGGGGGGTCCGAGACATACAGAGCCTACTCAGGCTTTGTGAGGGTTGTTTAGAAAAGCCAATGAGCATTTGCAGATCAACACAACCAATGAGTGCACCATGGTTCCAGCCTTGGGCTGCACAATGGGAGTGCCGTGAGGAGCCCAGGAGAGGCCTGCAGGGGCTCAGTAGGAGACTCCAACCATGTCAGAGTTCCCCGCAGGTATCACTGGGCTGGGACTCCTCCTCCACAGTGGCCCTGCTGTTCTGAGCGTGGTATCTATCACCTTAGTTTTTTTCCGGACTTGGCCAGCCTTTGGTCTACAGGCCACATGCCTGCACGATAGCTGGGAATGCAGCCAAACACCAAAACCAAAACTTACATAGAATGTGAGATAGTCTAATGATATTTTGGTAACTCAGTTGTACATTTCTCAATTGTGAATTTTGTGGATGACAATTGTCAGTGTCACAGAGTCAAAAAGGTTGGACCCACCTGCCTCTCCCTCCTTTCTCCCACACCCTTCTTTTCTTTTTTGTTTTTCTAAGACAGGTTTGGTTTTCTCTGAGTAACAGCTCTGGCTTTCCTGGACCTCACTCTGTAGACCAGGCTTGCCTCGAATTCACAGAGATCCTTCTGACTCTGCCTCCCGAGTGCTGGTATTAAAGTGTGCACCACCACTGCCTGGCTCCCCCAGGGTTTTGCAATGCAGTCCAGGCTGACCTTGAGCTAATGATCCCCCTGTCTCCTGAGTGTAGGGGTCATGGGTTGTGCCACCATGCCTGTCAACCTTGCCCCACTTCATACTCCCTGTCCTTGTCCACTTTGAATGGCTATGGTCTCCTATGAGGTTCCATAGCCTCATAGACTGAACACTGGGTTTTCATTCTCATTCAGGTGCTCCAGCTGTGTGAACTTGGCAAGTTGTTTCCTCACAGTCTCAGTTTCTCCATGTTCACGGAATAACTCTTGGCTCAAGAAGAGCGGGACCAGTGAAGGATGCCTGCCTGTGCTGTGGGGGACTGAATCAAGGAAGGTTCTCCAGACAATTTATGCGTCTGTTTTTCTGGCAGGTTTGAAGGGTAGAGACAGACCTTCACTGCCATCCTGGTGGTCTGGAAACACTACAGACACACCACCAGCACCCATTAAAAGTGATCTTTGTCAAACATCAAGGTCACCTCGTATGTGATGACCAGATATCACCTATCTGTTTCACTGACTCCAATGGACCCAGGATAAGAGCATGGAGATGTCATGTCATCATGTCTTGGCTCTTCCCTCCTAGTCAGACTTGGATGTCCCATTGTGACAGAATGTGACTTTTCACATGGAGCTGTGAGCATGAATCTACTCACTCTAGACAGAACATCAATGACAGACCAACAAGAACACTGCATTCAGGTCCAGCTTAGGAGACCAGTGAGTTTACTGGGGTTTCTTGCAGGAGTGTGGATGACTGGAAGGCAGCCTCTGTTTCTGCTTCCCTAACTCTGGTTCTGGGCTTGGGAATCTGGTAGACTGGAGCTTCCTCAGGCTTGTGGATTTGTTTACCTCATGAGCCTCCCTCAGAGAGGGAGCTGCTGTGTAAGCCCATAGTCCAAAGAAATCCCTTTGTTCTGGGTCCATCCATGTGAGGTATTTGGTAACAGCAATGGCTTGTTAATGCCCCTGAAAACAACGTGCCCAGGACTCACGCAGCATAGAGAGGTATAAGGCTCCATCACTTTAGAGAACACTTGCCAGGGGTTCTGAGGCTCAGGTGTTCTGTGCTGCTGCATTGAGAGAGAGAGAGAGAGAGAGAGAGAGAGAGAGAGAGAGAGAGAGA
>LOEQ01000408.1:716641-726645 GCA_001685075.1 Bramus lutescens | reverse complement strand
AGAGAGAGAGAGAGAGAGAGAGACCTGCAAAGTGTCCGTGGATGCCCTGCTGGAAGCCCATGCCCAGCAGATGTGTGCTGAAGGAATAAACAAGATCTGAGGCAGAGATGTGGGCATGAGCTTTATCCCTTACAGCTCTCAGTCCTCATGGATAGTGCCCATATGGGACTCCAGGTCTTATTGCATTTCTGTGCTCCTGGAAAACGTCTCCACCCCCACAGGCATTAGCTGCTCATTAATACACAGCACTGTGAGAGTCATCTGTAATCAGATGCTAACCGAGTTTGCCGTGGGAGTGGGTGGGCCAGGTCATGGACGAAAGTTGAGCCAGCTGATGGTTATGATCGATCGATAACCTATTTATTTCCCACAGTTTCTATTAACCTCTGCAAGCCGATCGTGGTTTCAATTTGGAAGGCTGGGGCCTGCTTTGCTGACTGGACGAGTCTGATTGAAAGCCGGCCCCTGATGTGACCCCAAGGGCGAAATCCAATTAAAATGATTTTCACTTGTAGATTAATATTTTTAGCATGTTCTACATCCTGGGATTTATCATCCCTGGCAGTAAGTAATGCCTTGTGACAGGAGCAGGTGGATTGGCGCTGACATCAATAGTAGTAGTGATTTGTTAGCTCGCCAGGACCTGAGACAGCTTTGGGGTGGCAGTCAGAGCAGTTTCTGGAGGTGCCCTCTCTGGTCCACGTCTCTGCAAGCCCTTTCCTGGGAGATCATTGGGGTCTGTGCCTAAGCAAGCCATCTTGGGCTCCTGGGCTCTTGGAAGACCCTTTGATGTCACATGTACTCTGTAATCTGCTTATGGTTTGCTGTGCCCTTCCCTGGGGATGGACCCCACAGTCCTCATCCACACTTTGACAATAGGGGCTGTCATATTGATGCAGTATGGCCCTGATACTGGAGCTTGCTGTTTGGGGCAGAAGTAGAGACCATTCTAAACTGGGCCAATGGAAGCTTTGTGGCCGCCAGTTGAATGACGAAGGCTTTACTCAAACTTGGTCCATCCGTGTCTTCACTGGGAAGTGGAAATGAAGCAGGAGGGACAGGATCCCACTGGGCAGTTCAGGGTCCTAGGCAAGCTCTCCCTTCTCTTAACTCACATGGTACTGACCCTGGGAGAGGATGATGAGGCCACCGAGGAGGGACATGGCCTTTCTGGTGCATTTTACTCCCCAGACCAGGTTCTTTCTCAAGAGCTGGGTGAATCCAGGATCCTGGAGCTTTGCCTCTGCCTCCCAGTTTTTTTTAATTTATTTTTATTATTATTTTATTTTATTACTTAAAAAATACCAATCCAAATTCCCACTNATCCCAAAAAGCCAGTACATGGTAGAGAAAAATCCCAGTGCCATTTTCATTGACTCCTCAGTCTGCCCCAGCTGTCAACCACATTCAGAGGGACTAGTTTGATCCCATGCTCGCTCGCTCCCAGTCCAGTTGGAGTTGGTGAACTCCCATAAGCTCAGGCAAACTGTCTCAGTAGGTGAACCCCTCATGGTCTTGACCTTGCTCATACTCTCACTCCTTCCACTCTTCAACTGGACCTTGGGAGCTCAGTCCAGTGCTCCAATGTGGGTCTCTGTCTCTGTTCCCATCTGTTGTTGGTCTGCTTCCCAGTTCTATGACAGTTCTCTGCCTCCTCTGTGTTGGTGAACTTGACTGAGTCTGTTCCTTTCAACCCAAAGTGGCCTAATCATTTAGAGTCTGAGGCGTATCCATAACAGCTGGGTGCTGGAGACTGGGTTAAATTTAGCATCCACAAGCTATTCATGATGGTGCCTATATCACAGGAGCAACCACTGACCAGGCGTCTGACCAGAGCCCCAACATCTCTTCCTCCAGAGGAAGCACAGGGCACCTGTGTGGTGCATCTGCCGAAGCTGCACAGTGTGGCACTGAGAGGAGCCCAGCACAGCATCCATGGTCAGGCAAACCAGTCTCAACTTAGAAGCACTCTGCTTTAGGAGTGTGTTTGTGCATGCATGCTCTGGGCCTCTCAACACTGTCCCCTGGCTCTGTCTGGAGGCCATCATCCAGGCCTGGTCATCTTGTATTGCAGGTCATTTCACGTGACAGGCTGGGAACAGAGCATTTTCCAGGCATGCACGAGCCCAGAGTTGGAGCCTCAGGACCACCAATGAAAGTTCAAATCCAATAATAAAATAGAAATTTAGCAGTCTGTCCCACCAGGTTCCATACTACTGTCTTGACCATAGGTGTCCTGAGGACTTGCCTACTTCACAGTCTTGCTTCATCTCCCAATGTCTTTGTTTTCTGGAGACCCATGGGCCCCCTTTGTTGAAAAGGCTGGAAGGGGGGCAGCAGACCAGAGCCCTGACAGAGACCAGATATTAGTTTCACTTCACTAGAATGGGACAGAGCTGAGCAAGTATGTCTCATGAAAACCACACTTATGGGTGACTATCAACAATCACCCCACAAGCTCTTCTGCTGGCTCAGCAGGCCCCCAAAGCCCTTCTGCTAGCTCAGCAGATGTCCTCCAGACTTCTGCAGGCTAAAGATAGCTTTCCCTACCCTGCTGCTGGAAGATGCTAACCACTAGGACCTTCCACCAATCAGCCCCCATACTAATCTTTCCTCCATCAATCAGCCTCTCTGGAATTCCCCTAACTGCTTAAGAGGAGCTTGTGACCCTCTTTGGATCACTCTTTGGCCACCCCAACGTTGGAATCAATAGCGCCCTTATTACTGCATAGGCAGTTGTTGGTCTTCTTTGGGGTCTTTTTCTTGGACCCTAACAATTGTAAGCATCTGTATAACTCTGGGGACTGTAGTTCCATGCTGTATGTTGGCCATCATATTCTAATATGTTTGTCTGGTATAACGGGAACTGTGTGCCCTTTGACCTGCAATCCTCACCTACAGCACCTGTAACAGTCTGAATTAGAAAAGTCCCCCAAGGCTTTGGGCACTTGAATGCTTGTTCTCCAGTTGGTGACATTAGTTGGCAGAAGTTTAGGTGGTGCGGTTATGCTAGAGGAAGTATGTCACTGTGGGTGGGCTTTGAAATAAAAAGCCTCATCTACGTTTTGTTTCCTGCTTCATGCTTGCGTTCAGCCCAGCTGCGAGAGCCCAGCTTCTCATTCCTGTACAATGTCTGTCACTTGTTTTCATGCTTCCTGCCCTATGGATTCTTTCTGGAACTGTAAACAAAAATAAGCCCTTTCTTCTGTAAGTTCCCTTGGTCATGGTATTTTAAAAAAGCAACAAAAAACTAAAAGTGCCTGTTCAGTCACACTGCATCTATGCCCATGATGACCTTGGCATCTGTGCCCATGAACATGTTGGCATCTGTGCCCATGACCACCTTGGCATCTGTGACCATGATCATGTTTGTATGTTTGTATCTGTGCCCATGACCATCTTGGCACCTATGCTCATGACCACCTTGACATCTGAGTCCATGAACACCTTGGCAATTGTGCCCATAATCACCTTGGCATCTGTGCTTATGACCACTTTGGCCTCTGGGTTCATGACCATCTTGGCATCTGTTCTCATGATCAACTTAGTGTCTGTGCCCATGACCACTTTGGTATCTGAGTTCATGACCACCTTGGCAATTATGCCCATGACCACCTTGGCACCTGTGCCCATGACCACCTTGACACCTGTGCCCATGACTATTTGGCATCTGTGTTCATGATTACATTGGTATCTGTGCCCGAGACCATCTTGGTACCTATGCCCATGACCACCTTGACATCTGAGTTCATGATCACCTTGACAGTTGTGCCCATGATCACCTTGGCATCTGTGCCATGATCACCTTGGCATCTGTGCCTATGACCACTTTGGCATATGTGTCCATCATCACCTTGGTATTTGAGTCCATGATCACCATGGCAATTGTGTCCATGATTACCTTGGCATCTGTGCCCATGAACACCTTGATTTCACACACAATGAGAGCTCAGTATTCATATTCTTCTGTTGGCCAGGAGAAATCAGAGCAGGCCTCTGTGACATTTGGACAGAGGCCTGTGTGTTAGTTGTCTACCTCAGGTAACGTATAACCTAGCACCTGGAGCAATGTGTGAGGATTATCTCACAGTGTCTATGGGTCAGGAGCCCAGATACGGCTTTGCTGCTCTTTGGCTGGGGCATTTGTCATGGAAAATGTGACCATAGTCCCTCCTGGACTTCAGGCTCAAATGGGGAAGGAAGCTTCCAAGCTATAGCAGGATTCAGTTCTTATAGGCCCAGGACTCAGGGTTCACTTTTTTTTTTTTAGTTGATAAGGGAGGCACTTCTGGTTCCTTGTCACATGGTGTCTCATGTGGCCATTTGATCATTAGAGCATCAGACTTCATGTAGGAAGCCATGGAATGGCTCCTGCCATGTTTGCTGTTTTCTGTCAATTAGAATCCAGTGACAGATCTCAATCACCCAAGGAAGGAAGTGGTATCAGGTCTGTCTGTGGCTGTGGTTCTGCCCACACAGTCCACAGGACAGATGGAGTGGCCAGGTGAAAGTGGTGTGGCTGTGGCTCTGTCCACGCAGTCCACAGGGCAGATGGAGTGGCCAGGTGAGAAGTGGTTGAGTTCCTACTGGTGAACAGCAAGGAGCCCCTGAGAGAAGGGGGTAAAGGGAGAGGCTGGGTGGCAGCTGAGACAATTATGTCAGACTTTGAAGTTCAGAGTAGATCGGGACTCTTGGATTCTTTTTCTAAATGCCAAAAGGGAGTGGTCTGATGTTTCTTCAATTTTTTTGCTTATTCACTTGTTTTCCTTGATTTTTAACAGTTGTGACAAAATAAAAATAACTTGAAAGTAAACATTTAGTTATTTGTACATGTTGCATGCATGTGTAAATGTGCTGTGTATGTGTGTGTGTGCACTTGCATGTGAAGGCTGGAGGCTGGTGGTGGGCATCCTCCTTCACTGTTCTCTAGTCTTTGAGGCAGAGACTCTCACAGACTCTGGAGCTCACTGATTTGACAAGAATCATTGGCCAGCAAGTCCCAGGCATTTTACTGTCTCCATCTCCCCAGTGCTGAGTCTGCAGGCATGCTCACCACACCCATATTTTATTGTGGGTTCTGGGGTTTTGATTAGGTTCTCATACTATCACAGCGAGCACTTTCACCAACTGAGCCTTCTCCCCAGGCCCCCATTTTAACCACTTTAAAGAGGAAAGGTCAAGAGGGACATAGTGGCACACGCCTTTAATCCCAGCACTCAGGAGGCAGGGGAAGGCAGATCTCTGTGAGTTCAAGGCCGGCCTGGTCTACAGAGTGAGTTCTAGGAGAGAGCCAGAGTTTTGTACGAGACCGAGTCTTAAAAAAGTGGATAAGTCTGTGTCTTTGGTACAGCTTTATTTCCAAGGAGGTCAGGGGTCAAATTGAAGCAGACGTCTCATCTCTGTCAGCACTGGAGTTGGTGCTTGCAGCCTGCCTCCTTCCTCCCATCCTCGGTCGGCGGCATCTGATGAACCGTGCTGCGGAGCTGATTTTCCGGGGCTCTGAGTGAGTGGGGAGACCAACCGCAAATCTGAACAGCCGAGTGTAATTTCTGCCTCCCAGCATTGGTGTCTTTGAGGTGGGGAGAGTGGACAGATTTAGGTGCCGGTATGTGTGCCTGGCAACTGGACTCTGCCTCCCTGTTTTATAGTTGTGAGATCCCAGGCCTGAGCTGATCCCTGGAGTCCATGCTCCCCCATTACTACTTGTGTGGTGTCTGCCCATTGAAACGAATCTCTTTCTTACTGTTTCTTCTCTCTTAATTATAAAAGTGCTTGTGCTTGTTGTTTGGAGGGTGGACGTTGATTCAAAAGTTGAGCAGAGCAACACTGAAAACCAACAGCCCAGGGCACCACATACAGGCTGTCTCTGTGACCCATGACTGTCATTGCGATACTGTGACAGACAACAGCAACCGTGGTAACAGTCACCATTCCCCATGGATGGGTGTGCTGGAGGACAAGGCACTGTGCTTGAGGCTGCTGGTAGAATTTGATGAGTGACCTCACCCCACACCTGGTGGATGGCTGTGAGACCTGGTATGTTCTTAGTGGCATGTCCCAGGCCAGCTAGTAAGATGTGAAGCAGGATGCTTGTCAAGTTGGGGATGCAGCTTGCTGGCAGAATGGTATCTAGAATACCCGAGACCCAGAGCTCCATCCCTAGCACCACTGCCTTCATTTCTTTTATCATTGCTGCAATGAAATGCCCCAACAAAAGCAACTTAAGGAAGATGAACTTATTTTGGTGGGTCATGGTGGCAAACTCAAGGCAGCGGGAGCTTGGAGCAGTTGGTCACATGTCATCCATTACGAAGAAGCAGAGGTGGATGAATGAGTACTGCTCAGCTAGCTTTATCCACTCATCCAGGTCAGAATCCCAGCTAGGGGGCAGAGGGGAGAGCACCATCCACCATGGGCGGGTGTCCATGCCCAGTCAACACAGTCAAGGCAGTCCTCCACAGGTGTGTCCAGGGGCCCATCTCCCAGGTGATTCTAGATCCTGTCACATTGAAAACACTAACATCCCACTCAGCATCACATAACAAAAGCACAGCATCCCCAAACCCAAAGGGCACAGAGAGGATCCCACACTGGTCAGATGGTATTTTGGGTTTTGTAGCTTCCATTTGGTTGGGAACGCCCTGTGAGTGCATGTCAGGCAGGTGCTGTGAAATGTTCTTCAGCCTTTCGGTATTTTTGCTCCAGAATACGCATGACTGAAGTCCATGTGGTCCACGCTCCTGGGAAAACATGTCACCTCTTTCTACCTTAGCTTGCTTTCTCCCTTTTATGCTGTCTGAGACCTCACCTTAAGGGTTGGTGCCCCCTCCCCACTTTAATCCTTCAAGCTGAAAATTTTAACCATCACATAACAGACATTTAAAATAAAAACATTATGGGGTAAAACCCAGAGTCTCACACATGCTAGATGAGCGCTGCAGGCTGAGAGGCACCCTTTATCAACACTTTTGAAAGCTACACAGCAGTCAGGAAAGGGAGGCAGTAGTCGTGGGAGTTCAGGCCAGCCAGGGCTACACACTGAGACCTTGACTCAGAAGCAAGCATGTGAATGGTACCATGCCTGCACATTGCTTTTTCTGTAGCAATATAAATGAGAAGCTGCAACATAGGAGAACATAACGATTGCTTGAGTTGGTATTTATGTGATTTTTTGAGAGAATGATTTATTCATTATTCATACACATGGTTAAATATGTTTAATATTCGCATATAATATGTATGAATATATTTGAAGGGTTACAGAGAAAAATCCTTCACTTCTATGGGGACTCCAAATAAATATGGTTGCCTCTGACTGCTATGTTAATATATTTCTCACAATGAGCTATCCCCAGTATAGCAAGATATTTATACCCTTATTTTATATCTTTTTAAAAGACTTATTTTTATTGTTTTTAAGTATGTGTGTGTGAGAGAATGTGTGCCTGCCTGAGGAGGCCAGAAGCTTTAGATGCCTGGAGCTGGAGGTTAACTGGGTGCCGGGACCTGAACTCTGGTCCTCTGCCAGGGCAGGACATACTCTAAACCACTAACCATCCCCTCAGCCCAGAAGCAGGTTTCCTTCATTTCTGGATCCAGATCTTTCTGCTTTCTACCTGGAGGCCACATTGTTTCTGGTGTCTCTCTCTGTAGAGGGTGCCAGCCTCCCTCAGACCCCACAGTTTGCCCTTTTCTCTCGATAGTGTTACCCATGTAACATCTGGGCAGATATGGTTCTGCCTGGGGGTTCTGTTCGGTGTAGGTACCACGCAAGCAGAGGAACAGTATTTAGCTTGTGCAAACAGACACACTGGTGCTAGATGCTTTGTCACTGAGTTAGGGGACAACTGTTTGATGGGCGTGGTTGGGGTTGGCTCTGCCGGGTGGGATGCTAAGTTGGACTCATGCTTCTGTGCCCCTTGGGTCCTTCCTTCCCAGAACTCCTGACCAGCCTTCTCTGAGCAATGCGCTTGTTTCTGAGGCCCCATCAAGCTGGGGCCCCACAGGAATGTATTCCTGTAGGGAACCGATGGAGGCTAAAGTTGGTCTCAGCCAAATGCATGAGGCTGTGTTTTTTTTTTTTTTCCAGGACTACTCAGAGCCTTTAGCTTGTGAATATTCACATGCATACATCCTATAATGATTATGAATTTTTAAGTCTGCCTTATGTAGGGTGTGTAAGAGTCATAACTGTGTGGAGTACAAGGCCAGAAAGGCGACATGATTGTTCCCCTCTTCACTTCAGCACAGGGGACTCTGAAGCCCAGAAAAGAACAGTAACCCACCCAGGCCACACAGCATGGTGGAGATCCACATGCACAGCCACAAGCTCACAGGAAGAGTTTGCCAAGGATTCCCAGAATTCGTTAAATGAAGCCTAACTACACGGTGACCTTCCAGAGGGTCAGGACTGCTGAAGCAAGGGAGGTGAGAGGTGCCACTGGTGGGGGAGAGAAGGTGATGCTTGCGCAGCCCAGTGAGCATTTCTGGTTGGGTCTACTGTTGAGAAATAAGACTGGTGAATTAAAAGATTAAAAAAAGCCATCTGCAGATTTGTTGCTAATATGGAGCAAGTTTCCTTCCCAGCTTTGCTACTTGCCTTACAGAACCAGGATGCTTGTTCTGGGGTGAAGGGGCCACCAGGGACTCAGCAAGATCTGTGCAGCCTTCTGTGAATCTAGGTTGACTTATAAATAAAAATCTAAAAAGAAAACCAAAAATAAAACACCTGACAGATGTGGTTTATGCTGAACCAAACACACCAGATCTATAAACAAACAAAAAGACCGGAGATTTAAGGCTCCGTTCTGGTCAGTTTTGTCAACTTGGCACAGTCCTGACTTGATTGTTCAATGACGCCCACTGTGGGTGACTCCATTCCCTGGACAGGGGGCCTGGGCTGTCTAAGAAAGCCAGTTAAGTGTGAGGCTTTGATGGGGATACAGCACATGGCTCTTGCCCTTGATGGACTGTTGACCTGGAAACTGAAATAAACTCTTTCTTCCTCAAGTTGCTTTTGCCCAGAGTGTTTCAACACAGCAACAGAAGTCAAATTATACACCTACCATTGGAAAAGCTCTTTGTGTGGAGATTCTGGGTCCTCGCAGGTGAGGCAATGGTTTGGGGGCTGGCTCCCATAACCCACCTACACCAGCTCTCAGATTTTTGCATCGGTTTGAACCAATTTGTGCTAGCTTTTAAACAATGATGGTTTTTAAAAACTTAATTTATTAGGGGCAGGTGGATCTCTATGAGGTTGAGGCCCTGTCTATAAAACAAGTTCAGGCTACACAGAGAAACCCTGTCTCAAACAAACAAACAATCGCTATTTGTGTTAGGCTGGGTGGTGGTGGTGCACACTTTTAATCCCAGCACTTGGGAGGTAGAGGCAGGTGGATCTCTGAGTTTGAGGCCAGCCTGGTCTACAGAGCTAGTTCCAAGACAGCCAGGAATATGCAGAGAAACTCTTCATTAAAAAACAAACTAACAAAAAAACTGAATTTATTTTGGCAGCACCGAGGCTAGAGCCCAGGGCCTCCACAGGCCCCAGCAAGCCTCCCCCTGAGCCATGTGTCCTGCTCCTACACACAAATTTTCCTCAGCACATTTGAGGCCACAGGACAGACGTGTAGGGCACATAGTGGATGGTGGCTCCAGTGAGAGAGACTCCCAGCTGCCCTTTTAAAGGAAGCAACAATTGCAACTTTGGAATCTGCCTTTTTATTTTATCTTCCAAACAGACTGAATGTGGGCCAAGGAGCTGTTCTTAGATACCAGAGTCCCTGCTCCTGTCAACACAGTCGCAAGGACAGACAGGTGTATCTCATCAGTGTCTTCCCAGTGTCTGCCCAGAGTGCAGATGGTCACTCAGTCAAGATGCCACATGGAAAGAGGCAGAGCTGGGGCTGACCAGTGTGGCTCACTCTGTCCTCTGGGCTCCTATCTATCTGCCTGTCTATCTACTACTCATCCATCCACCCATCCATCCACCCACCCACTCACCC
>LOEQ01000408.1:704650-716484 GCA_001685075.1 Bramus lutescens | reverse complement strand
ATCCATCCATCCATCCATCCATCCATCCATCATCCATCCATCCATCCAACCATCCATCGACACACTCACCCATCCACCTACCCATCCACCTACCCATCCACCTACCCATCCATCCATCCATCCATCCATCCATCCATCCATCCATCCATCCATCCATCCATCCACCATCTCTTTATCCTTTCCTCTATCTATTCATTCTGAGACTGTTTCCCATAGCCCAGGCTGGCCTTGAACTTAATACCATGTATAGCCCAGGCTAGACTCAAACTCCTTCCTGGTCCTCCATCTCCCAGGTGCTGTGATTGCAGGGGTGTTCCTGGCTTACCTGAGCTTTTGATCATTCTGAGCACTGGGACAAAGGCTCACAGGAGGTCAAGGAGTAGGTAGGAGGACCTGTGGCAGAAACCACAGGTGTGGGGCTCCTCCAGTCACTTTGCCTCCTCTACCTCTTTTTTTCTCCAGAAGGGAGTTATCTCTGGTTTCTGGATCAGCTTTGGTGGCACAGGGCAGTGGCCAACCTGGGGACAGTGTCTTCACTCCTAGAAGGTGTGTAAATGCTCCAAGCACCTTCCTCTGGGTACCCTCTGTGAGATGTATGTTCTACACCAGAAAGGTGAAGACAAAGATATCTGTGCATTTGAAGGCACTGGCCATAGTCAGTGAAACATTTGGAATGAGGCATCCTGCTGGGCCAGACTGATACATGGGACCCCTGTTCTCACTGAGAGAGAGTGTGTCCCCATCACCCTGGAAAGTGATGCTGCGCCCTCCCCAGGCAAACCCTACCTTCAGAACCAACTGCTAGACCTGATTTCATCCACGACAGTTGATTATGGTTGATATTTTTCCCACTTCAGAGCTTCTTGTAACTGGATCCAGGCAACGGGACCCCTGGTGTCTGAGACTTGCCCTCAGTCTTGGAGATGGAGGCAGGTGCTGAGCAGGGTGAGATGCTGCAGCCTATCTATCGGATCTGCTAATGGATATCTGAGTCACTCCTGAGTTTGACTGCTAAGGATGAATCAATTGTGGACATTCTTGCACAAGATGTTGTGTATGTGCACATGTTAGTGTGCTGTGTGCGTGCACACACATGTGAGGCCAGAGGTCAACATAAAGGTGCCATTCCTCAGGTGCCATCCACCTTGCTTTCCCAGACAGGATCTTTTTTTCATTAGGCTGGATCCCATTAGCCCAGCTGGCCAGTGAGTCCCTGCCATCCTACTGTCCTCACCTGCCCAGCCTTGGATTACAAGTGCACACCGCCATGTACTCTGGGAAAATGAATGCTCACGTTTGCCTAGCAAGCGCTTTATCAGATGAACCATTTCCACGCAAGGCTCTTGAGGTTATGTGTGGTTGTTTCTTTTAGTAAATTCCTTGGAATGAGATTGCTAGGCCACTCAGCAAGAATGTGCTTTGTGTGTTAAGTTAAATGCTACCCAGATTTCAAAGTGGTTAGCCTTTCAGTTCTCCTGGCTACAGCGAGGAGTGCTCCAGTTCCCCACCTCAGTGCTAACTCTTAGCACACCAGTCTGCCCTGTGCCCTTCTGGCTGGGTGTGTGACAGAGTTGAGCTTGAAGAATGGGAGATACTGATTCTCAGAGAATGACTGTTCTCAGTGTTATAGCCGCCAACGACAGGTGAATTCTGAAGGCCCCATGGAGCCTCCACGTCAAAGAACCAGCTCTGAACAAATTTCCCACCTTTGATTCCCAGCTCACATGGGCGGCAGACAATCGATCCGCAGGCTTCCGCCAAGAAGAACTCCAACTGCCATTTAGAAGTCTCTCAGACTTAGGCTAGTAATGTTTGGTTCCATATTAGCCTGGAAGACTCTTTTCTTTCTGCTTCTGTTGACCATGGGTACTGGATTACTGGCAGAGAGCTGGAGGTTTCATGGAAGTCTGAAAGCAAATCCATCTGTGCTGATGGGCACAAGTGTTGTGCCTGTGAACGGGAAAACTGCAGAATGCAAATCTGTCACCAGTGGAAACCAGCTTCTGATGTAACCAGGCTGGACTTTGGTAGTCTGTGTGTGGAAAGATCACCTCCTGTAGAAGTCTGTCACTGGTGCTTGTGAATGACAGCACCCAAGGCTTTGATGCCTATCCACCTCTTCCCCACCTGCTCCACCCTTATAGATTCCAATGGGTGCTGGTGTACCTCGTGTTGCTCAGTCCTGCCTCAGGGCCTTTGCACTGCTGTTCTTCCTGCTTGTATTGGTGGTCTCAGATTTTGAGCATCTGCACACGTGCACACGCGCACACACACGCACACACACACAGATATATACACACATCGTTTCCCATTCTCCTTTCTCTTGTTTCCAGTTATTACTTGGCTAAGCCACTGTTGTGTGGTCTTAGGTCCCTCAGCATCTGGGATTCCTGGTTCTGAGGGACCCACCTTTTTTTTTTTNTTCTCAGCGATGACTTAGCCACAATGTTTTGAAAAGGATCGGGTAACAGTCAGAGCAGAACATTCAGAAGGTCTGGAGTCCCAGTTGGCTCTGTTCTTGCTCAGTTTCATCAGGAGGCAGACACCACCCACACCATGAGCCTGTCCTGAGTGAATTCCTTATAAGAGTCCAATCACAGAAGGATCACTAAGGGGGTGGGGTCTCCCAGAGAGGCATCAGAGTAGCATGTGCTGTGACTCTAGAGATGAAGCCAGCAAGGTAATCTTGTCCCCTGAGCATCCGCTGATGGTTCGAAGGTCACATGAAGCTGGGGAGCCTACACCAGACTCCAGCTATCCCTGGCCTTAGTGGGGAGTGAGGAGGCAGCTTTACAGGCGGAGGTGAAGGTCACCCCCTTACCTGATTGTTCTTTTGAATTTCTCTCTTGACTTTTTGATGGTTAATCTTGATTGTCAACTTGATGGGATTTAGATCACCATGGAAACCGACCTCTGGGACTATCCGTGAGGGACAAGGTTAATTGAAGTAGGAAGACCCACTTGAATATGGACTGGGGTCTTTGACTGAGCGAGAAGGAGAGAGTGAGCTGAGCACCAGCCTTCGTCTGCCTGCTTCCCGACTGCGGCAAGCATGACCAGCTGCCTCACACATCTGCCGGCAGTGTATCACTCTGGTGGACTGCACCCCCACTGAGCCCAGACAAACAGGGTATCTATGGTGTGCTTTTGAAGCTGCCACGGTCATTCTTAACCTGGCACTCCACATAGGCAAGCTGAGATTCAGAGAAAGCTGAGCGACTTGCCCATGGCTGCTCAACCTGTATGTGGCTGGATGGACTGGAGGCCCAGAATGCTTTAAATTGCTTCTCTTCACTGCCTTGGTTTCCTCCCAACCTGTTTGAATTCACAGCCTTCATGTTATGTGGCCACTGTTGCCTCCAATGAAGAAAAAGGAAAGCCCAGACTCTGCTTTTCTTTCTGTTGCTGTGATAAAAACATCCCAACAATAGCAAGAGAATGGGAGAGGCTTCATTTGAGTTCCATCCGGAAGATACACATGCATGCCCACTGCTCAGTCTTCTCCACTCTGGGAGAAGGCCAGGGAATACTGCTACCCACAGTGGGCAGGATTTCCCACCTCAGTTAATGTAATCAAGAGAATTCACCACAGACATGCCCACAGGCCAATCTTACCTAGACACTTCCTCATTCAGACTCTGTCCCCAGGGGACTCTACTTTGAACCAAGCTGACAATGAAAACTAAGCCACACTCAGTCTCTCCAGATTCTGTAACCTGCTCATGGTTGCTCACTCTTGCTTCGGCTACTAAAAATGTGGGCTGTGACTTTCAACTTCTGGAAGATTGCTTAGAAATGCACACTACTGGCCAGAGTCTCATACTTCCAGAATCAGGTGATGAGGCCTTCCAAGTAGAGAAGCCCTGTGATAGAGAGTAAGGAGCCCTGAGGCACATTGCCACACTCTGGTACTGACTTTGTAATTATCACTGTGGGGTGTTCACATACAGAGGTCTGGTGGGGTGGCCAAGCTGAAGCCTTTGGTGGGCTGATTGTAAACCTAAGAACGTGGGGATCTGCAGCAGGGTCCAGGCAGTTGCCTGGCTGTACCAATAGCTCCTTTCTGTGTGTGTCACCAGAGACTGTAAGGACTGATCAAGGACACCCTCCTGGGCAAGATCTGGAGGACAGAACAGGGGTGGGGGAGGTAGACACAGTAATGAGAGATAAAAGGACCTGGGGCTCATAACCATGTAATGAATGGAAGGCAGAGAAGGTAGGCAGAATTCCAGCTGCACAGAGCTCAGGAAGGCAGGGGAGTGTGGCAGAGATCCAGGGAGAACTGGTGGCTGGTGTTGGAAGGCACGATGCTGTCTTGCTTTGAAGTCCACTGGAATCTGTCCACTGGATTCTGTAGCTCACAGAAGCTAGACTGTTGTTGGAAGGTCAGCCAAAGTCACCAATGAGATCAGCAACATTTCCTGTGACCACTGAGTGGGGACATAGAGGGCCAAAGTTCTCACTTCCCAGGTGAGGAATAAGCCAGGACACCAGAAGTCCCTTCCCCTTTGATCCTTTTTCTCTTTGCTTAGCTGCTCCAAGATGGATATGGTTCTGTCTTACTTTAGACTGCCCAAGAACAAACCAGAGTTGGAAGGAGTTGGAAATAGAAGCAGAGGGAGGGGGAAGATGGATAAGGAGTGGCAGGAATGGAGAGGAGAAGAGGGAGGAGGATGGCAGGGGGATGGATTGCTATCTTTCTTAGGGTCCTGTGGAGCTGGTAATGATAGAGGGAAGCATTTTTCTTTTTATTACTGTTGAGACAGGGTTTCCCTAAGAAGCCCAGTCTGGCCCCGAACTCAAAGTCCTACTTCATCGGACTCCCAGACACATCCCGTTATCCTGAGTGAAAACAGGTTTGATTTTCACGAGGTCCTCAGTGGTGTTCAGCTGAATGAACTCCTGTAGTTCAAAAATGTCCCCAGGGCTCGCATAATGATCAGTACTGTGGGAAAAGGAGGTTCTTAGGAGGTAGATGCTTTCCAGGGCTGCAGCCCAGTCAGCAGACTGATGCTGTGGTCTTCTGCTCGCTTCCTAGTGGGAGCCTTCTGCCATGGTGCCCCACGTGTACCCTCTGGATCATGGAGTTTCCGCACTCCTGAACTGAGAGTCTGTTGTAAATGATGGGGGAGGTGGCATCGAATGACTGCAGCATTAAAGTGGCTAGGATGCCTGAGGAAGATGGCAGCTGATCCTATGCAATCTTTCCCCTGCAGAGAGGTGCCCTGGTGGGCAAGGCTATCTAGTTTTCCAGGTTTGCGTCCACAACTCTAGCTTGAGGATGTTAGGACTCAGAGTGCAGCAGGACATTGTGTCAGCACCCTGCAGAGAGGGGCTCAAGGGGGTGTGTGGGCCAGGCATAGCCTCCTGTCAGTTACCAAACTCAGAATGCCTGTGCACTGAGCTGAGGCCAAGGGCTGGACCAAGGTGGAGCCAGGTAGCCTGGGTCTGGATTCCAGCCTTGGCCTATGGTGTAGAAGCAGCCCCTCAGCCTCCCCAGCCTCAGTTTTCTCACCTGTAGGGTGGGAACACCAAAGCATCTTTGTTCCAGAGTGGGTACGGCTGGAGTCAGTTGGGAAGTTCCAGAACTTGCCACATGACACAAAGCTCTCAGGAAATGTTCTCTGCTGTCCTGAAGCTTTGAGGTCCCCTGGGGGAGAGGGGTTGGGTGTGGAGGTTCAGCGTTCAGGGAAGCTAGAAAGGGTAAGGGTGAAGGGAACTATGCACATGAACCAGAAGGGCTGGGGGTGAGGGTGGGGCATACCCAAAACAGGAGGGCCTGGCATGTTGGGGGTACTTCCTGTTTCCTGATGCTGAGCCTGGGTACTTCTCCCTCCTCCCCAAGTGTTTGCCATTCTCCTCCTTAGCCCAGCATCCCAGCCCATCCCTCACTCACCGTAAACACAAATCCTCTTATCTACCGGCTCTCACACACTTGGTCTTTGATTTATAGAACGTTCACATCTCTCTTCCTCGGCCCGGGTAACTCTTGCCATAGATCTTCAGTATCTGTTTCCTGTGGCCCTTACTTTCTAGCCAGATCGATCCCCACTGGGGAGAGATGGCAGTTCCCAGCAACTCTTCCTCCAGGGAGTCTGGCCGTATTTCTTGTTAAGCTTCTGCAGGGCCCGTTGGGTTTCTCATTAGCTTTCTGCCCCGCTGTGGTGGTATTTCTTGTGCCTCAGTCACAAGCCCAGAGCTGCCTAGTAATTCTTAACCAGCAGGCATTCCAGGCGTCTTTTCAGAGGAAGCTGGGGTGGGTGCGGGGACTCTGGCTCCCATATGGGAGTTCTGAGGGGCTCTCTTGGCCATGTGGGACTCAGCTCAGTTCTGTTTGGTGCCATCACCATGGGTCATGTGGTCCCTCTGTCTGAGCCATGCATACCTGGGCTCCCTGCTGTTGGCTTCCTCCCACTTCTGTCACTCCAAAGTCCAGGAAAAGGCCAGCTCTGCCCTTAACTCAGATGTAAGCCTGATCCAGTTTTCTCACCTATCTCTCTCTCCCCCTCATTCACTTATTTATCTAACAAACATGAAGTATACACACTTCAGTGCACATCACATGTATTCTGAATGCATGGCAAGCTCACTCCCCTATCCACTGTGTGATGAAGCAACAACCTGCCACGGTCTCACAGGAAGAAGGTTTGGTCTTTGAACCCAGGGAGTTCTGGTCTAGCATGGAAGTCTAAGTGATGGTTAACTGGTTCTCTGGATGATCATGTGGCCTCTCTATACCTCCCAATGCTGGTGCAATGAGTTTCTCCTTATCCAAGCTAAATACAATCTTCAGAGTTGAAGGAGACCCTAAAGGGCTGGATGGTGACTGTGCTCCCAGAGGAGTGTGACTTAGAACTGGCCAGTACATATTCTTGTTGTATGTATGTTTCTATTTAAGGATCCTTAGAAGGACCTCCTGTCCCACCTTGGTTCATAGTCACACCAAGGTCCTTTCTCCATTCTGTCCCTGTCTGAACTCCATCAATTCACATCATGCCAGAAGGTAACTGTTTAGAAACCTTTGTGATTCTCCCTAATGCTATCTATATGTGGGAATCCTCTACAAACCTGGTTTTGATGATGCCCTCTCCGAAGAGGAGACATCTGAGTGTCAGTGGCCATGGTTGGATCCCAGCACTGGCAGGATAGGACTGAGACAAAGTGGGCAGCCAGAGCTAGTACTGTATTAGGAAGTGCGATCTGGTGGAACCAAAAATTGCACCGTGTCTCCTTAAGGACCCCAAGATGGTGAGGAAGATGAGATGCATGGAGTAAGTGGGGGGCTTCAGCAGGGGTTGATCTATTCAGAGACAAAAGATGCCTCTCGCAGTTGTGGGCCAGCTGGCTACACACCTGGGAATGGGACACAGGGGTCAGCTGGCTACACACGGGAGAATGGGACACAGGGGTCGGGGACTGTGTTGAGTATGGACTGGGCAGCATGGGAGGGTCAGGACTTCCTTCTTTCTGAGACTCAGTTTACCCCAATCACAATCACCTGGCACCAGTCTGTGAACACTGAGCTTAGCAGAAACTGGCTGCAGCCACAGTCCAGGGAGGCTTGTTGCATGGCACCATCGTATGACAGAACAATTGCCATCGCCTAAGAACATCACAGATGGGCTTGTCAAAGTTTGGCATTCCCTCATAGAAGGAGGGGGAGGGAGGCCATGGTACCCTCACTTGAGTATCCTGCTACCCCTCCCAGCCATTTGTGTATATTTCTGTCATAACTACATGTAGTCTCCAGGTCTTGGGCGGGCTAAGGCTCTTTCTACACAGCCATGAGGGAATTATTGTCCATGTTGGGTGCTGACCTTTCCATACATTGCTTTAGGATCACCCAAGCTCTGTTAGGAATGTAACAAACTCATCAGTTCCCCAGGATGAACTTTGGCTTTTCACTGGGACTTTAGATGGAAGCAGTAGACATTGTCTAGTCTCCTTGGGGTGACAATTCTTGCAAAAGAACCTCCCATTAACCCACCTGTTCCCACATATAAATATGAATATTAATCGAGAGAAACGTCTGTCCTTGGAGTGCTCTGCCTGGGACACTGGTGAAGGGTCAGATGGGCTGGCAATGGGTGCCATGTCCTCTGCATTCCTTCCTTCCTAACCTTGTACACATGTCTTTTGTTACTAATTCAGGTGGTTCCTGTACCAGGTGACTTAGGCCAATACACTATGTTCCTCTGAGAGATGTGTGTCTAAGTGATGTTGAGGGTGACATTTTGTGGCTTCTTCAGGACCCTGAGATGCTGGTGGGGATGTACACACGTCCTGGGTACATAGCATTCCTGAACCTATCATAGGGACCAGCCTGGTCCTGTGTCAGTTGAGCCAGTTTAGAATCAGAACTAGCATGTGGGTGCTCAGGAGGTCCAGCACCAAACCCTGTCTTTCTCCAGGAATGGACGCAAGATAATGAAAAGTCCCACCCCCATAGCCACTGTTAAGGTTTCATTGGGGACTGTTCTCAAGGGCACATGCTCTTTGGTCCTCAGTGTGTGTTTTGGAAGCACGAGAAGCCTTTGTGAGGTGGGTACTGTTGGGCACAAGTAGGTAACCAGGGTCAGTCAGCCTGTGAGGTATATACCTGGTTCTGCTTCCTTTGCTTCCTGATTGGCCACCACATGAGGAGACTCTGCCACAAACAACTGCCACCCCAAAGTGATCCAGGCCCTCCACACTGTGATGGATGGGATTCCATTGGAACCATGAAACTGTCAGTCAAAAAGCTCTCCTGTCCCTGAGATAAACCTGACCATGGCCCTCAGGCCTTTGGGACTGGTTTGTGGGAAGAATGCAGAGAGTTTGGAGCCAAGAATTAAAAAAGCCAATGCTCTCAACAGAGCAACAGGGCATTCTGCAGAAGCTCAGACTCCCACAGAAGCCCAGAAGCCTACAAAAACACTAGGAGAAGTGTGAGCAGCAAAGACTGTGTTCATGAGGCTTCAGAGGGAGAACAAGGACTCTCAGGAATGGCCAGAGGCCACTCGTGCTATATTCTAGAAAAGCCTGGCTATATTCTTCTGTCCATGCCCTGAACAATTTCAATGAAGTTGAACTAGAAGTCAAGGATCAGGTTCTTTGGTAGAGGAAGTCTCACAACAGCAGACCTGGTTGTGCCATGGTTGTTACTTGCTGTTTTAGTCAGATTTACAATGGGATATAGAACACAGAGTACGGGATGTGAAAAATGCTGAAAACACAGCATGGTGAGGAAAAGGGCATGAGTTACAGCTAAGGCCATGGGCAAGGCAGATGCGGATGAAGTAGTTGTAGCTGTGACTGCAGTGTTACAGAGGCACTATGCACTGGGACACAGAAAACTGACCTCGGCATGCGAGTAAGTTTGGAAGACTTTGCTTTACAAGTGAGAGAGTACCTGAGATGATAGAGTTGAAGGGGTCCCTGACCTAAAAAGGCTGTGAAAGGGAGTGTTTTCCAGCCTCCAGGCATTCAAAGGCCATTGCACTATGGTAAAAAGGACTGGCTACTTCTGAAGCTGGCACTTGAAGTTGTTTAGGAGGCTCTGGTATTGGAGGCACATTGAGTGGAGGAGTTACAGGGTCATGGGTGTTTGCACTGAGCCCCTATTAAGAAGCCACAAGGCTGGGGAATATTCAGCAGAGTGGGGCTCCCAGCCAGGAGGCTGCTAGGGGATGCTTTGTGAACCAGTCATTGTGAAGTCTCAGCTTCACAGGAAACCCTAGGATACTGGAGATGCCAGAAATGTGGGACATTTTCTGAGAAAAGGTGCAGGAATGAGTGGAACAGGTCCAAGAGAAAAGCCCATGTGAATCACAGGTGGTGAGTCCTTGCTGACCTAGGTTTCTGTCCTGTCTGATCCCACAGTTGTTCAATCCCAAAGAAACACACAGAGGTCTACATTAATCATAAACTGATTGGCCTATTAGCTCAGGCTTCTTATTAACTCTTNAACTCTTTCTTACATCTTATATTAGCCCATTATTCTTGTCTGTGTTAGCCATGTGGCTTGGTACTTTTCATCAGCAAGGCATTCTCATCTTGCTTCCTCTCTGTCTGGGTGACGATTGCAGACGGTGTCTTTCTTTTTCTCAGAATTCTCCTGTTCTTGTTGCCCCGCCTCTATTTCCTGCCTGGCTACTGGCCAATCAGCGTTTTATTAAAAATAATACAAGTGACAGGATAAAAAACCATTGTCCCACAGCAAGGCCTGAAGGACAGAGCTACCCAGGACTGCTGGAGCTCATGTGATGGATGTTCCACATGCTCTGGATGCTGGTTATGGAACTGAAGGATTTCAAGCTTGCCTGCTGGGTTCTGGTCTTGCTTTGAGTTTTCTTCCTTGTTACCTTACTCACCTTTGGGGGGGGGAGAGTGTTTGTTTTGTGCCAGTGTGTATTGGAAAGAGGTATGTTTTTGGGGGAGACATTGTTGCTGTTTCATGGAGACTCAAAATTTGAGAACTGTCTGGAGGCTCAGCCTTTTGAACAGTGTTGAGACTTTTAAAATTGTGGGCACTCCTGAGGTGGGATTAAATGAAGTTTGTATTATGGTCACACACCTGTGGGGGGCCAGTGAAGAGTGCAAAACCTTGAATATGGATCTCCCAGGCTTGTGCTTTGAACATTCAGCCTCCAGCTTGGGGTGCTTTGAAGGTCATGGAACCTTTGGGGATGAGACCTGTCTGAAAGAAGCAGATCACTCAAGGCTGACTTCTGAGGGTCATCCCACATCTGGTTCTGGCCCATACTCTTCACCTGCTGGCCCCACATACAGTGTCACCACTGTGTGCTCCCAGCACCATGGAAAGAACTGTCCATGGCCTTCCCATGTCAATGGACTGAAGTTTCTCTGGAAACCATGAACCAAACAGACCTTTTCTGTCAGGTGTTTTGTCAAGGTGACTGGCACATCTAGACAGTTCTCTGAAGATGCAGACAGTGTTTTCTTTGGACTGCCACCTCACAAAGAAAAAACAGACATGGAGACTTATTATTAATTATAAAAGCTCAGCCTATAGCTTAGGCTTGTCCTACTAGCTCTTATAACTTAAATCAATCCATTTCTATTCATCTACGTATTGCCATGTAACTCATGGCTTTTATTTCTTCTCCTGCATGTCCTGCTTCCTCTGCATCCAACTGGTGATTCTGTCTGTCTTCTTCCCTGAGACCTCTCTGTCTCCAGAAGTCCCACCTAAGCTCCTTCTGCCTAGTTATTGGCCGGTCAGCTCTTTATTAAATCAACCACAGTGACATACCTTCACACAGTGTAAAGGAATATTCTGTAACATGAAGGTAGATTCTTTCCAACCTCTTCCTTCTCCATAGCAGAAAGGAGATAGGGAGAGGCCATAGACTTAGCCATGGATCCCATTTCTAGCCCAGCTCAGGTTTAATGTGAGATGTCCTTCTGTATATGTGTTGCTTTTATTGGCTGATGAATAAATCTGTTTCAGCTAAACAGATTTGTTTGTTTACTGAGCAGAGTAAAGCCAGGCAGGAAATCTGAACAGAGATATATAGAGAGTAAGTGGAGTCAAAGAGATGCCATGTAAATGCCAAAGGAGAAAGATGCCAGAACATTACCAGTAAGCCACAGCCTTGTGATGATACATAGATTAATAGAAATGGGTTAATTTAAGATGTAAGAGCTAGCTAGGAATACACCTGGAGCCATTGGCCAAACAGTGTTGATGTAGGAGTGCCTTCTATCTATCTATTACTTTCATTGGTTAATAAAGAAACTGCCTTGGCCTTTTGATAGGCCAGCCCTTAGGTGGGTACAGTAGACAGAACAGAATGCTGGGAAGAAGGCAATGAGGCAGACACATGAAGCTC
>LOEQ01000408.1:610308-626919 GCA_001685075.1 Bramus lutescens | reverse complement strand
GAGGGGTCTGTACCTGGGACTCAATAGATATTCATGAACGTTCCCGTATTTAGTGCGGGAAATAACTTAATACCGACAGTGCGATGGAATAATAGCCATTTCCTGGCTGACTTGCAGGCCTCAGAAAATGAGATTGCAGCGGCTTCATTTTTCTTGTCTTTTCCCGGGTGCGCTTGCTGCCAGCTCAGGCAGTGGATTCTCTCTGCATTTCCAATGAGCTGGGCTGCAGCCCCCACCTGCTGCCACCATTCCAGGCCATGAAACTCATTGTTAGCCCCTGCCTGCTGTGACCTTGGCCTGTACTTCCTTGTATATTACTCTGTACCCTGCTACCTGGAGCATGTCAAGACTGGAGGGGCTCGGTGGGTTACATATCTGCTCCCTTTCAACGTTCATTCATTCATTCATTCATTCATTCAGCCATCCCCTCATTTATTCATTAACCCATCACTTACTTATGCTTTGTCATTCATTCATTCCCTCATCATTTATTCACATGCTCATGCACTCACTAATTCATTAATTCCTTCATTCACTTGTTCACTTGTTTGACAGTTCACAAAGAGTCTTGCTGCCAAGCACTGGAAGCTGAGAGCACAGACAGGATGTGATCCATCTCAGGTGGCTCTCACAAGGAGGGATGGTTCAGGAGGGCCCCTCTGAGCACTTCTCAAGTGGACCTCACAACAGGCACCATGGGCTTCTCTCATACTTTGGATTCCTAGGTGAGAAGGTGATGGTCTTTTGTGTGAACAGGCATCCCCTCACGCACATTTGGATCACAGGTGTGGCCTGCCTCACACTCCCGCAGGATGTCCACCCAGGCTTGTGTGCAGAAGGGAAGAGGCACAGGTTGTGAAATGGCCTCGTGCTGATCTGAGAGATGCTGTTCTGAAAGGTAGGAGTGGTCCAGAGCAGGGCTGTGTGTGGGAAGGGATCCTGAGAGATAGGAGGAGGGTGCCCTGGGAGACTGGATGTAACCTGTGGGCAGAGGGAGCTGATGAAGGTCAGCAGGATTGTGGATCTGTAAGGGATCTGCCCACGAGCCCTCAGACCTCCACCCTTCACAGCCCTGAGCCCCAGGCAGCCCTGACAGGACCACAGCAGCAGTGTCGCGGCCCTTCGACTGGAGATGAGCTCAGTCGGTAAGAAGAGAGTGTGGAGAGGGAAAGCATGAGACGGAAGGGGGGCAGCGCCAACCCCTGGTGTCCTTCCAGGTTAGTGTGACAGTGGGGGTGGAGGCAACCGAGCAGCTACTGCAGGCTGCAGGGTTCCTCCTGTTCTTCATCCTGAGAGCCCACCCACCTTTCAGCACCTCCAGTGATGCAGTCCTTTGGGACCACTTCTCAGGTAGGAAACCCTAAAGGTCCAGGTGTCCTCAGATCTGCCCTGCCTTTGGAGGTGTGGGGGTCAGAATCCCCAGCTTGGAGAAGCTTCTCACATTCCTTGGCTTGTAGCCCCTTCCTTATTGCGGAGTTGAAACCAGGGCCTCCCAGTGCCAGGCAAGTGTACACTGCTGAATGGTGCCCCAGCTTTCTCACTGAACCCCATGCTGGTGCATGGCCTCTTCGACCCTTTCCTTGCCCTTCTGACCCATCTCTTACCTGATCCTCATCATACTGACTCATCTCTTCTTACCTGATCCTCACCATGCCCTGACAAGGCCATTCAGTAAACCAGTATCACTCCCACTTTGCCATTCTCAGTCATATGTTCTCAACTTCTTTGCCATTCAAACAGATATAATGATAGACTCTGGGGACCTGGCTGTGGCTGGCTGTTTCAGTTGGGAAGTTTGAGCTCATATAGGCTCAACTAGGCTCTGATTGGCTGAATGCATATATGAAAATGAGGTACATAATAAAGGCCAATCAAGATAGAGCTCTCCAACCTGGGAAAGGGAAGCAAAAGTCGGAATCTGAATGTCCTTGACCAGAGCCTGAGCTTCCTCCCACACCGAGGCTGCCACAGCCCTAGGCAATGGAGAAACACAGATGGGAAAGCAGCAGGCTTCCATCTTCCTAGCTATAACCGCTGCCCAGTGGTGAGTAACAGCTTCTTCCAGGATTAAAACATTCTGTCCTGCAGGAAGTTCCTTAAACAGGAAAATAACAAACTCAGCATAGCTCCAGGAAGTCCCTGAAACTGACCAGATTCACTAGGTCCCTCCCTGCCAGAGTAAGCCTTCCTAGCAGAAGGGCAGATCCAAGCTGCAAAGAAGACAGAGACCAGATCAGCTGCTTGGAAGAAGCAGAAACCAGCTTAGAAACCAGCTCAGAAACCAGCCCCGCTGCCTGGAAGAGGTTTAGACCAACCCCGTCTCTTGGAAAGGACACTCTTCCACCTGATGAGCCCTGTAGGCTGTGTAGTGTGCTCCAGGCTCTCAGCTTTGTGAGCTGTGGCCCATGCTTGGGTGGATTTGGGTGATACGGCTGTCTTTGAGTCATTTCTGCTCCTTTAAGTAACCCCACTAAAACTCATGCTTCACAAAGTTGGGCTCTGATGGTACCCATACTTTGGTCTGTTGTGGGATGCCTGTGTGGGGTGAGTAGGTGTATGTGTCTCTGGGTAAGGTTTTGTTCCACTGCACCCAGAGAACAGCATACAGCATGCTGCACTGTGGTTTCCATTCTTCCAGCCCAGTCTTCAGCTGGGAAGCTTGGGTCATGGCTGGGGATGTCGCATCTGCCCAAAGAAGCTCTGGCCACAACCAGGGCATTCCTTTTTGGAGGGGGTATCCATGGCTCTCAGAGGGTGAATGGCAGGTGGGCACAGGTGTGGGAGCCTGAGGCATCTGTGCCTGGCCCCTTGCATGAAGCTGACTAACAATCACCTTAGGGCCAGGCCTCAGAACTTCCCATGTCCTCAGCCAGTGTGTGGAATCCTTGGACTGTTAGAGTCACATTCATTATTTCTATTACTGTGACCACAATTCCTTATATAACGTGGAACGAAGGACTTTTGAACAGCCCCCAGTACTGTAAAATGTTCATTATCACTGTTCCTAGACCAGCTTTCACTGAATTCCACAATATTTAAAAACACTTGTCTGGGGCTAGCGAGATGGCTCACTATATACAAACTTTTACCTTGAAGCCTGGTGGCCAGAGTTCGATCCTCAGAGCCTGTGCAAAGATGAGAACTCACTCCACAGGGATGTCCTCTGACCCTCACATATGTGGCCGTGGAAACATGCATAATAATAATTAAAAAAAACTCACATGTCTTATATTTTGGTTATTTGGCTCCATCAGTGACTGCAAATTTTCATTCTCTCCTTTGCCCTCTCCTCCCCTGCCCTGCCTTACCCTCTCCTCCTCTCCCTTCCCTTTCCCTTCCTGTACTAGTTGGTTTTTGTCAACTGGACACAAACCTATCCAAGAGGAGGGAACCTCTGTTGAGAAAATGCCTCCACTAGAGTGGCCTGAGGGCAAGTCTGTAGGGCATTTTCTTGATAAATGATGGATGTGGGAGGGCCCAGCTCACTGTGGGTACTGCTAACCTGGGCAGATGGTCCACGGTTGTATAAAGAAGCAGGCTGAGCAAGTCATGGGTAGCAAACGCCTCCTCTCTAAGATGTCTTCCTGGACACCTGACTCTGGACTGGCCTGTCCCCTCCCACTGGAGGATAAGGGTCCATGAGAATGGCTTGTGTCTGGTTGGAGTCCCAGGCCATATCTACATCTCTTCATAGCCTGGCGATAAATATTGGTGACTATGGGATTGGTGCCGTGGTCCCCTCCACAGATAGCCACCTTGGATCCCTTTAGGAATTGCTGCTGGAACTCAGAGATGCTGTGGACGGAAAGGGAAGGAGGATGGGCCAGGCTCAGCAGCAGCTGCAGGAGCTTCCGGGGGGATCTCCTGTAACTCCCATGGCTTTCCTTTCCTTCCACCCCCCCTCCCCAGCTCCTGGAAAAGACCAGGAACAAGGGAAAGGCAGCCAGGGGGTAGCTGCACAGCCTTGGAAGTCGTGGCACCTACACCAGCAGCCAAGAGCCAGGAAGTCTCCGGGTGCCAGATCTTCCCGCCACGCTGCTTCGGAGGAGAATTTGGACTGCTTCCCTCCTGCTGGGGACTCACAAAATCTGATTTGAAATCCACTCAAGTGTACATTAACTGACTTCCTCTTGGCTCAGCCTGAGGATCCTATAATTAGAGCAGCCACCATGCCACTTAGTGGGTTTCATTCACATGAGCGGAAAGTGCACTTGCAGAGAGATGAAGAAGCAAACTTGGGAGAGTTGCCGTGTGCCAGGGCGATGCGCAGGCTGGCTGCCTTTCTAAGTGCAGATCTCAGCTGGCTGAACTTGGGTGTGGCCGCCACCTCCATTTTTTTGAAGCCCCGTTCCACCCTAGGAGAGAGCACAGCAACCGAGTCAGCTTATGCATCGGGGAATGTGGGTTCTGGCAGTCATCAGAATTCTGTGGCTGTTATCACCACCATTCAAGCCACCAAACAAAATGTTGTGCATTTATTGAGCACTTACTGTGTTCCAGGCCAAGTTCTCACACTTAACATGAGTTATTGGTTTGGATACAATGGCATGTGCTCACTGATGTCGATAACTTCTTTATTTAAGGAAACGGAGTCATAGGAAGTCATGTTACACATGACCACACAGGACATAGCTTCCTTCACTCTCTGTTAGTCTTCATCTGTCCTGCTCTTCTCCCAAATTCTGACCCAGCACCCGCCTAGCTCACGCTGCTTCCTAGTGATGGTTCTGGGAACTGACATCCCTAGCTGACGCTGCTTCCTAGTGATGGTTCTGGGAACTGACCCACCTAGCTCACACTGCTTCCTAGTGATGGTTCTGGGAACTGACCTGCCTAGCTCACGCTACTTCCTAGTGATGGTTCTGGGAACTGACCTGCCTAGCTCACACTGCTTCCTAGTGATGGCACTGACCCCTTTGTCCTTTTCTGTCCCCTTGCCTGGTGCACAGTGGGGCATTGCTTGCTCACTGTGTAACTGAAGGTGCTGTACTGATGGGAGTTAGTCTTCTCTTCTGAATGCTGGGATGGTTTCCCTTGAGCTTTGGGCTCAGTGACCTCATTCTCAGAGGTAAGCCTCATTTGCCAGCCGCTACTGTGGTAAGAATCAGTGCTGATTTCAAGGTATTTGGAGGTTGTCATGTTGCGTGTGTTCTGCTAGTTCATGGATGGATAAAATCTTCCTGCCCCCTCTGGAAGGGACAAGGCTTCCTTCCCATTCTGTTTTTTCCAGGCTCCAGGCCACCTGAGACATAAGGTGACACCAGCCAGTGTCTTTGGCATCAGAGTGGACTGCTGAGATTGCAGAAGGAGAGAGGACACAAGGCCCTGAGGGAACCAGGACCAAGCAGGGTCTCCATGCTTACTGACTCCTTAGAGGCATGTGGGGTTGGATGGCGCTGGAGGACTAGTGTTCCTCTCATGTCGCAGAGTCCCAACCCTGGGGCTCACAATGTGACCTCAAGTGGAGATGGGGCCCTGAGCTGTAACTGGTTAGGGTAACTAGCTCATTATGTGAAGGAGTTGACTGGAGACTCACATGCACAGCGACAATCTTCCGGGGTACTGGCTTTTGTGGCCTAATACCCCAGGAACTATTACATCACAGCAGGTCCCTCCTCCTCTGTGTCCCCAGAGGAGAGCCTAACCTTGTGACATATTTTAGTCTTTAATTTTTAAAATTACATTTATCCTTTGTGTATGTATGTATGTATATGTGTATATGTATGTGCTTATATGTGTGTGCATGCATGTTTGTATGTGTGTGTGCAAGTGTGCACACGCATGCCCACATAGATGTCAGAGATCAACTTGAAAGACTGGGTTATTTCCTTTTTCTGAGTAGGGCCCAGGGATTGAACTCAGCTTGTCAGCAGCTACCTTTACCTGCTAAACCACCCTACTGGTTTCACTCTGATGCCTTAACTCAGGCTTCTTCCCTCAGCAGCACGAGGTGCTCCATGTCTGTCCTAAGTCCCCCAGACTGTGGTGCGCTGTCACAGCAACCCCATGGCTGTGATCTCAGGAGATGGCTCCTTCACAGGCAGGACCCAGAGGGTGGTAAACTGGTGCTGACTTTGAAGCTGAGAGGAGAGTGGAGCATGGGCTGGGGCTCCAGGGACGGGCCTCAGACTTCCAGATCCTCTGCCACAAGAAGTGGCGACTCCTTCTACAGTTTGGCTGTGGTCTGTCCACAAGGGTCATACATGCGGCTATTCAAGAGGTGGGTCTAGCTGAAGGTGACTGTCATGAGTGTCCTGAAAAGGGATTGATGCTGGACTAATGCTAGGGAGTGAGTTGGGGCTACAAGAATGGATTCCTTCCTAAGAGTGAGTCTCTCTCTCTCTCTCTCTCTCTCTCTCTCTCTCATCTTGTGTGTCACATAGGACACCATCTGCTATTCTGGGATCATAGCCAGGCACATGTGACACCATCTGCCATGTTGAGATGCAGCCGGGACACAGCACAGCATCATGCAGTCTGGACTTTCTAGCCACCAGTCCTGCCCATTGCCCAGTGTCAGGCACTTGGTTATAGTGACTCAGTAGAGTAACAGGGTACCACTCCTCTGCACTGCCATGAGATCAAGCAGTGTCCCTCCTGCAGAAGCATAGTCTGCCACTTAGCACACAGCAAGCTTCCTCATGATGCTTTGGTGACCCTGGGGAAGTCTCCAGCCTGTTTCCCATTCTTCAAAGGTCCCACTAACTCTAAACACATTGTTTCTTTTCTAAACATTTAATAAGGTCTAAAAACATTTGTTGCCATAATAGTGAAATAAATAACCATTAAAGTGCATGCTCCAGTGATGGGCAGCTCATCTTCTATGATGCTCTTTCTATAGAGGATGGGGTAATGGGAAACAGAGTCTTCACTGAAGGGAACCTTCCGAAGCCTGTTTGTGTGCTCTGCCTGTGCCCTGACACCGCGGAGGGGCTTCTCCCTGTCTGTCTATGCACTTCCTCCTGAGGACTTGAGTGTCCGTGAGGTAGAGGTAGGAGAGCATTTCTGGGATATTTGAGGAATCTCCAGAGTCCCTGTGGTACAGGCTTGTTACTCAGCTTGGCACTACTGGAAGGCAGCGGGACCTTTGAGAGGTGAGACCTAGTAGAAGGTCTCCAAAGGGGTTGGGGACTTCTGGGCTATCTTTCTGCTCATTTTCATGGCTGCTGCAAGGTGGAGAGATTGTTTTGCTTCTCTTTACTAGGGTGCTACCCGAGGCCCACAGCAGCGGAACCACACAGGTGGGAGCCCCAGCTAGGCTTTTCTTTTTGTAAATGGATGATACCCACACTGTAGAGATGGATGGTGGCTCATGAATGCATAAGGGCTTGGTCTATTCTATCAGCCTCCTTCCTGCTTGCTCTCTCCCCGCACCGTGTCCTAAAACACAACTCAGCTGACACCACTCCCTGCTCCTAACCATCTGCAGCACCCCGGCATGCAGGGAGGACCCCATAGGCCCTTGCCTGGCCAGTGAGCCACATGGCCTGATGCTAGCGCCTCTCCCAGCCCTGTCTCAGGCCCCTCTTTCCTCCTGGCTCCACCCCACACTCAGACCTCTTCATGTCTTCAGGTTCACTGTCCTCATGATTTACCCAAGAGACTCCCTCTGTGACTGTGTCCTGCCTGGTCACCAGATGACTCTGTACCTCACCCGCCAGGCCTTCACTCCAAGGTGTACATCCCACTGGCCAGTCGCTACACACTCTTGTCTTTTCTCGCAGAATGTGTTCATTACCACCATTGTGTGTGGCTCCCAGGCATTAAGGTGTTTACATCTCAGCTCTTGGGTGGATGTCTGTCTTGCTTACAGGCCTGAGAGCTTTGGAAACAAGAACACAGCATACTGTGGTTTCCAGGCAAATCCTTTGGGACTAGAGCTGAGGCACCATTGGCTACAGGGAAGCCCTCATCCCTGCTTGGTATGGCTTTCCAAATATCACCAGTTGTGGGAGGAGGGCTTACACTCCTATAAGGAACCCTACAACTATGCTCTGTAAGGATACCCAATAAATGCGTTGGTCTCCCAGAGTGAACTTCAGTGGACCTTGAGTCTAGGTTTGTCACTGGGACCTTAGAAGAACAGAGGGTAGAAGTTGTTCATGTCTCCCTCATATTTAGCAATGAGCTAACACTGCAGATTTTAGATTTGTTTAAAAAAATTTCTGTGCTTGTGTACATACATGTATGTGTGCATGTGTGTGTATGTATTTAGGTATGTGTTTGTGCATGTACATATGCAAGAATTATGTGCATATATGTGTGTGTGTACTTGCATATGTCAATATGTATATATGCATGTTTTGTGTAAGTGCGCATGTTTGCCCATTTACTTTGGGCCAGAGGTCAACCTTGTATTCTTCAGGACCATCCACCTTGTTTTTTGAGAGATGCTCTCTGATTGGCCTGAGGCTAGCTGATTAGGCCAGGCTGCCCTGGCTAATCAGTCCAGAGAGCCTCTCAGCTCTCCCCCCCCCCAAGCCTGGGATTACTGATGTGTGCACCATGCTTGGCTGTGCTGAACCAACTCCCCACATTCCCCTTGAGTGTCCATGCTTGTGGGGTGTGGTGTGATGGGGTGGTATGCTGTGTGGTGATCACGCATCTGTCACCTCTCATATTTATCACTACTGGGTTGGGGGACATTTAAAACCTCCTCTCCTTGCTTGTCGGCCTTCTTAGATGGCCAAGGTATAAGCATGTGAGTTAGGGGTGGTTATAAGTGAAGTGGGACATGACTTCAGCTCCAGGCACCTCCTGGTGTGCTGAAGTTGTATCTTTAAAAGAAGCAACCGAAGAAACAAGGGATGAACCTGAGGAGAAGCCGTGTGTGAGGGGCGTCCATGTGACCGAGGAAGCCAGGGACTGCATTTGTCACTGTCATGTCCCCAGAGCCCAGTGGGGTGCTGTGCACATAGTTTCACCGTCTGTGTACCCAGGGACTGTCTACAGGAAGAGAAAGGGTGACAAACACAGGTTTGGAGATTTGGATCTTGTTCAACTAAAGCAAACATGTCCTGGCTGGAGCTGACGGCTTGGGGGGTGAAGGACAGGCTTCAAAGGGACTCTCCAACTTTCTTCCAGCTCTGAGACTTAATATCCCACAGAGCTTTTCTTTGGTTTGGTTGAAACAGACACAACCAGGGTGGCTCTCCTTTTTCTTATTAGGAGTGCTAAGGTTTGAGTATGAAATATACCCCCCCCCCGGCTCATGTTTCTAACTCAGTCTGTGGATTCTGGCACCATTTTGAAGGTGGTGGGAACTTTAGGAGGTGGGAGCTGGCTGGTCACTAGGGACAGGCCTTTTGAAGGACATACCTGGCTGGGTCTGGTCCTGCGTTCTCTGCTTCCTACCTGTATGAGGCATCACCCCAGTCTCCCAAGGCCATTCTGCCTTCTCCACCCTGGTGGACTGTGAGCTTCCTCTGTCAGGCATTGTCTGAGTCACTGCTTAAGTGCTGTGAAGAGCCACCATGGCCTAGTTAACATGTAAAGGAAAGCATTTAAGTGGGGCTTGCTGAAAGTTTCAGAGAGCTAATCCATGACCGTCATGGTGAGGAACATGAAAAAAGGTAAGAGAGAGAGAGAAAGAGAGAGAGAGAGAGAGAGAGAGAGAGAGAGAGAGAGAGAGAGAGAGATCATGGAACAAGATAGAGACAGACAGACTGGATCTTGTCTGTCTGGGCTTTTGAAATCTCAAATCCCACTCCCAATGACATACCTCCTCCAACAAGGCCACACCTCCCAATCTTTCCCAAGAGTCCATCAACTAGGGACCAGACATTCAAATATATGAGCCCTAGGGGATCATTCTCATTTAAACCACCACAGGCATTTGGCTGACAGAGATGCCAAGCTAACTAGTACAGGCGATTCAGGCAGGAGAGCTTCCCTCCTCTCTCTGAGTTCTCCAGCATGAGTCCTGGGTGAGTCCCACTGCTATTCTGTCTGAGCAGTGATGTTCTGGCTCTTGGAGGCCTGTCTCCCACAGCTGTTGGCTGCCACACAGCAAGCATCCTTAAAAAAATAGAATTTAGTCTCTGTGTGGACCAAAGCTTAACATCACCTGCATTCCAGAAAGAGAAGAGATGGTTGACACAGGCTTTGGAGAGAAGCTGCTGTCTGGAAATCTTAATAGAAACACTTTAGAGGGCCTGGAGGCCCCACCTCCAGCCAGTGTGGATAAACAGGAAAGACTGTGAGCTGCAAGGGGAATTCATTTGGACTGACATGGCCAGGATTTCTAAATTCAAGTCCATCTGGTGATTTTTTTTCTTTTCTGAGACAGGTTCTCTGTGTAGCCTTAGCTGTACTGGAACTCACTCTGTAGACTGGCTGGCTGTGAACTCAGAGATCTGCCTGCCTCTGCCTCCCAAGTGCTGGTATTAAAGGCATAAGCCACCACTGCCTGATGATTTTTTAAAAATGGGTCTCATGTAGTCCATACTAGCCTTAAACTCACATGCACCTAAGGCTGACCTTGAACTTTAGATCCTCCTGTATCTTCCTTCCCAGTAATAGGTCAGGACCACCATGTCTAGTTTGTGTTGGTGCTGGCAGTGGATCCCAGGGCTTCATACATGCTACCCACCAGGCTACACCCTGCTCCCAGGTGACTTTGAATGTGTTGTCTCCTGTCCCTGTCTGTATGTTTCAGATGGAGACAGTTTTTGGCTTTGTTTGCTGTCAGGGAGCAAGTGATAGAGCAGTGAATTGGGGGCTGGGTGGCCAACATTGCCTCAGGTTGAGGATGAATTTTTTATTCTGAGGTGCTAACACCATGAGTATTTACTGTGGGCTCACTAGCAGACATGCAACCAGCCCTTCCAACACTTGCATCTCAGAGTGGCAGTCTCTGAACTTCCTACTGTGGAATGGAGGTTCCTAAGTGGCAGAGTGGGAAAGATTTCTCTACAGCACACGCCTGAGAACATGGGTGCAGGACTCAAACTCAGCTCTTGTGTACATCCTAGCTGAGGATGGCAGTAGTGGCGGCCGTGCAGACTGACTGGGGAGAGGGAGGGCAGTGTGGTTGCTTGGAGTTGGTCAGCCTGGCACACTGGGTGTGCTCTTCCAACTAAGTCCTGGACAATAGAACTTCAACACAGAAGTTTGGCCTTCACAGAGTTGCAGGGTGTTGGTGGAGCCTGTGAGAGATGGAAGTTGGAGCACTTTAGATAGCCATAGGAAAACAACTTTCTTGTCAACTACAGTTTTGTAAAAGACACATCAAAACAGCGTGCTTCCTCCCTACAATACAGTCTGTGTTTCAGGAGGCTCCGAATTCAGGACCACGGACAGAGCAAGCCCTCAGTCACGGGCTGCCCTGGCTGCTGCTCTGATTCTGGCTTTTGGTCTCAGTCCCTCCTCTTATATCTGAGGAGTGGGATGGCCCTGCTTTCTAATGAGGCCCAAGAGAGATGTTGTTGCTCTAAATAAGAACCCCTGCCTGCTCCAGCTGAGATTCCTCCTACCCTCACCCAGTTCTGAGTCATGTAGGTGATGAGATCAGAAGAACAAAGGGAGTGTCGTTCACAAGTTTCAGACCACAGTGGCCTGTGAGCTCTGTGATTCAGCTCTGTACCTGAGACACCAATTACTGGTCATTCGACCCCTTGCGATCACCCTGCAGACTGGGAAGAGGCATGTTAGGTTATACCCCTGTGGAACTGTAAAGAAAGATGCCTCCATCCATGGCTTCCCTTCAGAGCACTCTCAGTTAATTATAGAAGCAAGCATTGAGCAAATGAATGCATCGGTGTAATGGAAATCTAATGGTGCAAAGGGGGAAGTCTTTCCCAGGCCAGGATATCAGGGCTCAGTTCCCATCCTGCCCCATTCAAACCTGCCTAGTCCGAAGTTTGCATTCATGCGTTATCTCAAGTTCAAATCCCGAAGGCAATATCCCCGAAGTCCTGTCGCCCAGTGGTGATGGTCTAAACAGTGTTCACATACTCAAGGGCAGAGTGTCTATGTTTAGTTCCTGTCCAGCCACTGCTGAGCCCTGCTGTCAGAAGGGTGCCCCAACCCCCAACCCCAGCACTTCTCAGCCCAGCTTCTGCCAGCTTCGTGTATCATGGCCAAGAAAGTGAACCAGTTCCCTGTGGATTAGGTGAGTTGTACTAAGAAGAATGAAGTTGGGTGGGAGGAAAACGGATCCCTCAACATTCAGAATATCAGAAGGTGGATGTTTAGGGACCATCCATTTCAGCCCAGCCTACCATTGTCACTGTTTGAGATAGGGTCATATGTAGTCCAGGCTGGTCTGACACTTCTGTGTCACTAGAATGACTTTGAACTACAAATCCTCTTCCTTCTGAGTGCTGGGATTTCAGGAATGTGCTGCCATGATTTATTTTTTGCAGGGCTGGAGAGAGGACCCGGGACTCATGCATGCCATAGTCATATGACTATGAGCCATAGTCCCGACTCTTAGCCTTTCAACGACAAAGAGGCCTGAAGTTCAGAGAGGGGTATGTATTTGCCCAGAGGTGCCAGGGCATACATGACTTGCACAGTAGGATCTTATACTCAGATCCTCCAACTACTTTTCCAGAGATTTTTCCCCCTCCACACCATATGCCCTGAGTTTAAAGGACCCTTTAAATCCCCCTAAAGGAAGGTAGCAGATTTATGGGTTAATAAACATTTCCAAAGAGCTGTTGAAAAACAGACTCAGGTAGATAGGAATTATTTATTCAAATTAACTATAAATTAAGATCAACCTAATTTAGCTCTATTAAAATGGAGCAGATCATCTCCCATTCAGAGGTATTTGTACTAGATGCAAATGGTACAAGTTTCTAAAGTTTAACGTAGGTTTTCATATGCGTGGTTAACCGCCGCAGGACGGCCCCCGTTTTAAAACCGGGAGCAGAAGGAACAGTAATTAGTTATGTAAATAACATGGCATTCTTGTTTATAATTAGTTCAAGAATAAAATAAAATTCACGCATGTCACAGGACTAATTTTCGTATGCAAATGAAGGATCAAAATTATAAGCGGTAATAATGTGGTTTGGGAGACGCAACACTCTCGATTTATTAGCAGGGTGCAGATTCCAGCTGATGACGGCAGACGTTGGGGTATTTGAAAAGTGCCAGGTCTGGAAAATTCTTACCCAGAAAGAGTAGAAAAACCTACCTGAGATATTTTCACCTATTCTATACAGCTGACAGCCACAAAGGGGAGCTGGGCCTCCCCATGGCAGGGGAAGGATTAAACTAAACTAGAGAACCCAGGGAGACAGGGTACCCCAGAATAGAAGGACTCAGGGAGACAGGGGACCCCAGACTAGAGGAGGATCCAGGGAGATGGGGACCCAAGACTAGAGGACCAAGGGAGACAGGGCACCCCAGACTAGAGGAGGACCCAGAGAAATGGGGGACCTCAGACTATGAGGACCCAGGGAGATGGGATACCCCAGACTAGGTCGGCCTAAGGAGATGGAGGACCCTGGACTGGAGGACCTAGGGAGACAGAGTAGACTAGGAGGACTCAAGGAAATGGAGGACCCCAGAATAGGAGGGCCTAAGGATAGGGGGCTCCAAACTAGAGGATCTAGAGAGATGAGGGTTCTAGAGAACCCAGGAAGATGAGGGGCCCCAAAATAGGAGGGCCCAGGGAGATGGGAAACTCCAGACTAGAGGAGGACCTGAAGAGGTGAAGGACCCCAGACTAGGGTCCAGAGAGATGGGGGACTCTGGACTAGGAGGACCTGGGGACACAGGGACTAAGCAGTCTTCACCTTCTGCGCTTCAACACCCACAATGTATGTGGCCTTGACTGAGGAAACCATGTCCCGTTTCTCAGCCTCCATTCCTTCGGGATAGGAATTCTTCCCGAGGTTTTGAACCCTGGTTCTGTGGCTTGTTAGCTGTAGGTTTTCCCCCCACACCTCTCGGCCCCTAGGTCCCCTCATCCACAAAGGGTCCATGACACTGTCTGTCTGAAGGTTGTTGAGTTACTTTAAAGCAGAAGGGAGGCAGTGCAGGCTCGTCCATCATGTCTGTGGCCTGTGCTGTGGCTTCAGAGCGGTCTTGAGTCACTCTGGGGAATGATTCCAAGCGGTACCACTACTCAGTGAGCATTGCGTGCAGTGGAGGTATGTGGGTTAGAGGCCAATGTGCAAAGCTCCCTGGGATACTGTGAGATTGAATGTGGCTAAGTGTTCCCAACCTTCCTAACGCTGTGACCTTTTTAACACAGTTCCTCGTATTGTGGTGACCCCAACCATAACATTATTTTCATTGCTACTACATAACTGCAATTTTGGTTCTGTTATGTATTGTGAATGTGTGTGCTTTCCCGTGGTCTTAGGTGACCCCTGTGAAAAGGTCGCAAGACCCTCAAAGGCGTTGTGACCCAGGCGTTGTGAGCTGCTGTAGAAAGCAGTCCATGCTGCCTGGGAAGTCTGAAGAACCCTCACAAAGGCTAGAGTTACTGTTCTAAAGAGAGGCTCTGCCCCCAAGCCCCCCAGGCTCTTTATTGTGTGCCGAGCTTCCTGGATTCTTCACAGAAGGACGATCAGAGATTCATCAGGACCAACTCTGTGGCAAATTCCAGAGGGTGGCTATGTCTGTCTCCTGGGCCTTCAGTGATTCTTGGCAGGAGACCCCCAGGTCCAGTCTCACTGAGAAAATTAGGGAGAAGGCGTGTGTTCTTGATCTGTCTGTGTCTCCTGGATGCCCTCACCTGGGACACCTCCAGCTGTTACACCCAGTGCCCTATGGGCTTCCAGATACAACTGTGGGTAACGGTCAGGCTCGATGGCTCCAGAACCCAGTGGCCTAATGGCTTCTGGGCTCTCAGCAGGGAAGCTGTGTCCTAGCTAAATCCAGCGATAGAAACAAAAACTTGGTAAGAGGCTGGAGGAAGAGTGTTGGGTTGAGAGGGAACAGTGTATGCAAACTGACACAAGTATGAGGATGGATGCCATCAGCCTTGTCTGATACTTAGACTGATATGAGCAGTGGAAACGACAAACATCTCAGAATAACGTATCTTATTATTCTTTGTAACAGATGCAGCAACTCCAACAGCAGTGAGCAGCGAGAACCTCCCCAGACACTGTGTCTGGGTGAGTTCTTTGGACCCCACTAGATGACTTTCTGTCCCACAGGGTGTGAGGGTTGGTAGGTGACTATGGAGACTTGTTCTGCTGGGCTCAGGAATGCTGTTCCCTGTCCCAAAGGCCAGTGTAGCCATGTGGGGGAGAAGTCCAGAAACGGTCATTCTTCCTTTTGAGTCTTTCTCCCATGGGAATGAAGGTTTAACTCAGAGTGTGGCCTCCCAGACTGAGCTCTTGCAGGCAGGGTCTGGCTCCCTGGCTGGTTTCTGAAGACTCCAGAAAATGTCAGAGGAGCATTGAGTGGGCATTGGGGGAGGAGAGCCCTGGAAGCCAGCTTCCAGCATGCCAGGCTTAGGCAGTCAGGAAGGTGCTTCACCATGATGTCTCACAGGGGAAGGGAATGCTGCCATGGCTGCCGGGGGAACAGTCACAAGGGATGCTTCGTTTGCCTTCTCCCTGCCTCTTTCGGACCCTAGCACCACTGTGGTCTCTGAATGCAAATCTCAGAGTTGGACCCGCCCATCCTTCTAAAGAGAGTCTGAACCAGAGACCATGACCCAGCAGCCCATGTCCTTGGGCCCAGTATACAAAGTCGTGCTTCCTCTGTTCTGACCTGGCCTCTCAGGGCTACTGTGCATGGCTCTGCCTGAGCCTTGTCTCTCAGTGATTTCTTCCCACCACTCATCCCAGATCACCTTCCTCCCCAGATGCCTCTCTGACTCTCTTTGGCTACCCCTCCCCAGATGCCTCTCTGACCCTTTGGCTACCCCTCCCAAGATGCCTCTCTGACCCTCTTTGGCCACCCTTCCCCAGGTGCCTCTTAATCATCCTCTGAGCTCTTTCAAAACTTGTTGCACACTCAAGCTTCACAGAGGCAGAGCTTTGTTTATTTCTTCCTCTCATATCTGTGGAGAGTTTCACACACACACACACGCACGCACGCACGCACACACACACACACACACACACACACGTATCTTATATCTGGGCTAGGGCCAAGGCTCAGGGAGTAAGGCACTTGTCTTGTAAGCATGAGGGCCAGACTTCCAGTCTCAGCACCTACACGAGTAGCTGCCTGTAACCTCAGTGCTGAAAGCTCCCTGTAGTTTACACCATGCTAGCAAGTGAGTCCCAGGCTAGTGAGAGACTCTTTCTCAAAAACAACTGCATCACCCAGCACTGGAGACATCTTACAAGCTGGGAACCTGGGGCACACTGCACAGCCTGCAGGCAGCTCAGCAGGTAGGAGAGTGTTCTTTCTAGGCAGGTCAGTTTGTCTCTGCTTCTTCCAGGCAGCTTGGCTTCTCAGAGTGACACTTAAGAGTCTTTACCACTTAAATCCTCTTGGAGAGGGAGGAGCCTAGTGATTTGGTTCAGTTTCAGGGACTTCCTGAAGCTGTTTTGAGTTATTTCCTTTCTGAACTTCTCTGCAGGATGGAGTATTTCACTGTGAACACCCAGAGTCTTAAGGGGCCTCCTTCCAAGATGGAGGGGTTGAGTCTGGGAGGAATTGCTACAGGCAGCTGCGGGTCAGGATGCA
>LOEQ01000408.1:586592-597903 GCA_001685075.1 Bramus lutescens | reverse complement strand
GCTTAAATGAATACAATTTGTGTGTTGTTATTCCGGGGTATAAGCTAGCCGTGTCGGAGCTGGGCTGGACGAAAAGCAGGCCCGCTCCCCTTTAGCTACATCTTGCAAACAGCACAGTTCTTCCTCAGTGTCAGAAGGACAGCACGAGCTTTTGTGCATCATCTACTGCTATCAGTATGGGCTTTAAGGAACAGCCCTGCATTCTCAGGTTAGGCCTCCGGGATGTGACTGTCATCTTCTCCCACACTTTGTTAGGAACTTGCATGCCTGTGTCCATAGGGCTTGCAGCCTCTTACCTGTAGCCTGTTAGGTTTTGGAACCAGGTCAGGTGGATCTGTCTAAGATTCCTTTTCTGGCCGTTGTCTTCTGAAGGAGGGCACTGCCGCTGCCATTCCCTTCATGCATGAGAACTCTTCCTCCTGGAGCTCTTTTGTGGGAAGGGTTTAAATTTTAAATCAAATTTATTTAGCGTACCCTCAAGTATTTAGATTTCCTGTCTGTTTTTTTTCCTAATGCCAAGTTGGGCAATTTAAAGCTTAAAAAAAAATTCTTTTGCAGTTTATCTAAATTTCAAAATAAGCTGGCATGAACGTGACTGTGTGGATGGCTTTCCCAGGGCTCTGCAGCCCAGGACTTCCTGTCAGATAGGGAGCCCCCCTCCCCAGCTCCCGTTCCTTCCCTCTGGGTTCCTCTCCTTCTACCACAGGGTCTTTTCTTCAGATCCTGTGTTCTGAGAGAGGCCATCTCTTCCAAGGCTTTGTGCTCTCTCTTTCCTCTCCCACAGTAATAGGCAGCATTAAAAGTGCCTGTGGGTGCAGAACTGGCCTTTTGCATTTCAAATGTTATCACCATTGTCCCACAACAGCCATGAGCTTTTTCCTTTCTCCAGGGCTGTTCTGAGATGCTCACTACCCAGAGGGACTCAACAACCCATACAACCTCTCAGCTTCATGTGACAAAATCACTTTGAATGACAGCTAGGTAATAATCAAAAATCATTATCGTTTTCTTAATTTGTCCCTTAATTTCACAATAAAAAAGAAAATGGAGTAAGATTAAACTAGAAACTTTTACATGGCTGGTAGAATGTTTCAGCTGGTAAAATGCTTGTTCAACAAGCCTAAGAACCCAAGTTTGGATCCCCGACACCCATGTGAAATCCTGGTGCTCCAGTGTATACCTATAACCCCAGCATAAATTATTGGGGGGAAAATAAGAGGATTCTGGGGCTCAGTGGCTACCACCCTAGCAAAAAAGTCAGGGTCCAAAAAAATAAGGTAAACAGAGACAGCAGAAGACACCAGACATTTATCTCTGGCCTCTACAAGCACACCTATGGGTGCACACACCCCACACATTCACACCCCCTCCTACACATCAGTATCTCATAAGCCTGACATAGAAAAATACAATACTGCACGTTCTCACTCATGTGTGGAAGCTAAAGTATGATCTCATAGAAACAGAAGTCTGTGGAGATGTCACCTGAGGCTAAGAAGAAAGGAATGCAAGGTGAATAAGGGTCCAAGGCACCAACAGAGGAAGGTGTGCAGTCATATGAAGGAAGTGTGGGTCATATGAGCTATCCAACCAGAAGGAGACTTTGGAAGGTTCTAGACACACAATATGTGAGGATGGGATGATAACTGTCTCCTGTCACACAGGCCTGAAGGATGTTCAGTGATACCCATCAGAAGTAAGTACAAATGGCATGTGTCAATCAAAACAGATCCAGTTTAAAAATTCAATGCCTTACTTATGAAACAAAATTGTCACTTCTTACAGTTCATAGTCTACTGTACTTTTTGAAAATTACACATAAATGAAAAATCCCTCTGAGTGGCTTATGTTTATATCATCAGGCATGATTTTTCCCTCCCATGGATCAGGCCTCAAAGTCAGTCAAGTGAGTAGTTGGTTACCCCGATAGACGGTCTTGCTACTATTGCACCAGTGAGCATGTCTTGGGGAGAAGGTTGTTATCAATATACAGGATGCAGCATTGGATGAGATAATTGACGTCTTTCTCCCCTAGCAACCTGCACAATACCTTCCAGCCTGATGAAAGTCACCAGTAGGGAGGGTTTCCTAGTCAATTCAAGACATACATCTCTTTGTCCTACAACAAAAGTGCATGGTGTCTTCAGCAATAGGCCCTTACCATCTAATGTGGTGGGCAACCAAGAAAACAGCAATAGCCTGTGTTATTTTGGGTCATCTATGACCATTAGCTCATAGAGAGGCACCCCTGCCTGCCTGGCACTGAGATTTTCATTTAATAGCACACTATAGTACTGTTCGATACTCATGTTCCTCTCTCCACTTTCATTTCACTTATATCTTACTAGCCCATTCCCTAATGCATTTCTTACATATACTCTGCCCATTTGTAATTTCCTGGCTCCCACATGTACTCCATGTTAAATGCACAATCAGGCTGGCACCTCGGATGAGCACACACATAATGTGAGAGAGCATACCGTGTTTATCTTTGGGCCTCAGTGACTCAGCCAGTGCAGTGGTTTCCCAGTTCTATTCATTTTCCTCAGGTTTCACTTTTCTTTTCATTTTCATTATCCAGTGCTCAGCTGACAGATGTCTAGGCTGACTCCAGTTCTCTGCCAATGCAAATAGGTCTACAGTGAACTTGGAAGTGTGGCAGTGACCGTAGATGTGTGGCAGTGAACGTGGAAGTGTGGCAGGGAACATGGAAGCATGGCAGAGAACGTGAAAGCATGACAGGGAACATGGAAGTGTGGCAGTGACCATGGAAGCGTGGCAGTGAATGTGGAAGCGTGGTGGTGAACATAGAAACGTGTCACGGAATGTGGAAGCATGGTAGGGAATGTGGAAGTGTGGCAGGGAACATGGAAGCATGGCAGGGAACGTGGAAGCGTGACAGGGAACATGGAAGCATGGCAGGGAACGTGGAAGTGCAGTGACTGTGTTGCAGGTAATGCCCAGGGGTGGGAATGCTGTGTTCTGTAGACCCTTGCTCAGTTCAAAACTCAAATGCAAGTGGCTCAAGGGTTTCAACAGAAAACTGATAACCTGAAACTTGTAGAGGAGAAGGGTAGCGGGACCCTTCATCCTATGTCTAGACTGTAAATGCAAGCCCATGACACACCAGAAAGTTTGGAGACTCACTTTAGACCCTGAACCACTGTGAACATTAAGCAAATGCTTTCAGCTGTCTTGGCATCAGGCAGAGCGGATCAACCTGTGGAACAAGGGGAAGGGCAGGTAGACTAGGAACCACACTGCTGGACGGTCTGGGAGGTATGGTCTACCTCAGTCGGGGAGACACACCTGAGGGTGGGCAGCTATCACCAAGCTGGGTCCTAGAGTGAAGGAATAAGAAACAGAGCTGAGCTCTTAATCCCTGACACCCCACTGAAGGAGGCGATGTGACAGCTGTGTATCCTCCTGCCTCCATGCCATCCCTACTGTAAAGGGCTGTACTGACACCCTGTGAGCCTTGGACCCTTTCCTTCTCTCCTCCCTCAAGCGTTTTATCATAGCCACAAGAGCAGTGACTCACACTGACTTTAACTTTTCTTATTAAGCTGATATCAAGTTTTGGAGTCAAACTGAGCCAATTCTAGCCTTAAAAACTAACCTATAAACTCCCTTTAAAACATCTCTTCAATGCCTCTTTAACTGAACATTAGAATTGTAAATGAGGATTGAACTTTCAAAAGAGTTTTTGGAATATATTTGTCTAATTATACCAGCTTTTCCTTTCAGATGTTGCACAGCTTCCTGATGGGAGCTGGCCCTGCATTTCCAGCACTCACCTGGTATTTCCTGTGTTTTTAATAATATCCCTGACTACGCTTGCTCACCCCAGTTCATGTTTAACATCTAGTTTGGTTATGTTTAGTGTGTGTGTGTGTGTGTGTATGTGTATACACAACTGTGGAAGTTAGAGGACAACTTGCACCATGTGGACCCATGGCCTGAGTGCAGCCCCGCAGGCCTGGAGCATGCTCCTTTACCTGCTGGGCTGGCCCCTAGCTTTAACATCTAGATTCACACAGTTTTCTTTTTGGCTCTGGTGCATGGGTGTTACTAGTCTAAACTGAACTTGAACTCAGTCCCACCCTTTCCAATCTTCAAAATAATGTGTTGACAGCCAGCCATGGTGGCTCAGCACTTGGGAAGTAGAGACAGAAGGACCAGCCTCAGCTACATGGTGAGTTCAAGGCCAGCCTGGACTATTTGAGATCATGCCTCAAAACACCAACAAAATAAAATAATGCACAGACTGTTGGGTGTGTCTGCATCTGAAAATTTTGGTATAACTAAAATGATTATTTCCCAGGGACGGGAGGGGGGGAGATAGGGTATTTTCTTTTTTTCTCTCTCTTTTTTTATTGTTTTGATTGCACTATACATTTTTTCCTGCTCCCCTCCCTTCTTCCCTTCTACCCTCTCCCATGATTTCCATGCTCCCAATTTACTCAGGAATCTTTTCTTTTCCACCTCCCTATGTAGATCCGTGTATATCTCTCTTTGTTGTCTAGGTTCTCTGGGATTGTGATTTGTAGGCTGGCCTTTCTTTGCTTTATGTCTAAAAGTCACTTATGAGTGAGCACATATTATATTTGTCTTTCTGGGTCTGGGTTACCTCACTCAATATGTTTTTTTCTAGATTGGAGGTGGAATATTTTCAACACAATTGGTCATTTAAAATTTTCCAAACCCTCCAGTTCATTTAAACATCAAATGTGTTGGTTATATGCTGCCTTTGCTGCAATCTTGAGTCATTCATCAGACTCTGCTGTCCCCATAGGTGCTACACACCTTTCTCTTCTGCTGTCTGCACCCCATCTCTAGACACAGCACACCTGTTTTACTAGTTTCCTTAGAAGGTGAGGTGTATGTTTCTAGCACTCTCTGCCAGCCCAAGGCTGTGGGCACTCTGGCTCTGGTACTTGCCCGACTGCAGGGAAGATTTTAAGATGGGGTTTTGCTGAGGGAGATCATGAACAGCTGTTTGGTCTCATGAATCCCTTAAGGACAGGAGAATGCTGGCTATTGTCATTTTGTCTTCAGTACCCAGCATGCAACAGGACGAGAAGAGGATCATGATGCTGGCACATGGATGACTGGAGTCAGAACAGTCATGGTGGTCACAGATGACACCTCCAGGGGACAAGCCAGCCCAGGAAGACACAGTCTTCTTTGGATCATTTTCCCCATCACCATGGGGAGTGTTTTAGAGCAGGGCTAGCTGTAAGATGGAGATGAGCCCCACCCAACACAAAAGCTTTCTAAAGAACATGGGTCCTGGTAAGTTCCATTTGTGCCAACCAAGCCCAGCAAAGTTCATTCAGCCAAGAGTGGTCTACCTCAATCCAGCTTCAGTTAGCTTCTGAGAGCCGGCATGGTCTAACCTCGGCAACTACGAAATGTAGGTCTGTTCACCTGGGCATTAGCCAAAGCCCACATGACCCTGTGGCTACTTTTCAGCCCTCATGATCCAAGTCAGTCCATCCCCAGCCAGGGTAAGTTAGCACAGTCCCCAGCTTGGCGTGCTACAACTCACTGCTAAGTTCAGCCGGTGCAAGCTGCAGGCCACCTCCCGCAAGCTTCTGTTTGAGGAGGGCTGGGTACTCTGGACACAGTGAATACAGAAAATGTGTTTGCCCACGATGTTTGGAATCATAGTTTCACCAAACCTCCCTGGCATAGGCAGGATGGCACCAAATGCCACAAACTGGAATCTTCTCTCTACTCATCTTCCCCCTGGGTCCTTATAGGCTCTCTGTGTGGAGTTATTGGCCTCGTGGTATATGATGGTGAGTTTGGGGCTTCAGTGCTTCGGGAGACACTGTGTTTAAATATGGGCACGACTGGAAGAAATCTGAAGGGCCCATTTAGTTCTGGAAAGTCAGAAAGCCCAAGAGGCTCTCCGTGGCTTCTGGTGAGGAGCCTGTGCCCGGCTCTGATGATACTGCGGAGGGAACAAATCCCATCCCACAAGAGACCAAGGACTTTGGATGGGGACATGAAGTGGGTGAGGGTGAGTCAGCCCCTTTCGCAGCCCTTCTGATACCAGTGCTGTGTGGGAGGCTGGCATTCACAGGAGCCTGCTGCTTTTTCTCTGGAATTCCCTCTTCAGGCTGCAGTGTGGATTGGGCATCAAAGAGTCTGTAAACAAGAAGGACTCAGCGATTTTCTGTGGGTCCTCCTCAGGCACAGCTCTGCTGCTGTTGTTATTAACATTCCTGTGTTGTCCTCTGGTGGGTTTGCCAGGGTGCAGCACAATACATGTGGCAGCCACTATCTTCAAGGGAACTTGGATACTTAACTTTTCTACCAGCTCAGCTGTGAAACTGATGGTGAATCAGGCTGGCATCTGACCCTGGGCCTCGGGAGCCTTGGTGGACATGGGTTGTCATGTTGCCACTTGGGAACCCATGTGGTAGGACAGCCTGGTGGTCTGAGGCCACCAAAAGGACAGAGCCAGTAAGAGGAGGGTTATGGTGAAGATTGTGAAAGAGACAGGGCAAGGGGTGGGGCTGGGCTCAGCTGTTTGCTTCTGGTGACATTCCTTTCCTCTTAGGATCTTGGCTTCCCCTCTGTAGTGGGCTAGGGTGCTCTGAAGACTTAGTGAGAGCATGATCAGGTCTTAAAGCAATGCCCTTCTATGTCTGGATGAGGATTAGCTGTGTCTCCCGAGGTGCTTACAGTGGAGGTATGGTTATCCATGTGGTAGAGTTCACGTGGAGGGAACTTTAAGAGGCTGTTTGGTGCCATTGAGGACATGAGGGTAGTTCTCCTGGGGCCCTAGAGAATTCCAAGAATGCCTTGTTAAGGTCAGTCTTAGGGTTGGGACTAAGCTCAGTGGCAGAGCATTTGTTCCAGCTTAAAAATAAGTAATAAAATAAAATAACTCTGGATTTCCCTAGCCTCCCAGGAGATCTCATGTCCGAGCGTACAATCTGGGGTATATATACGCAGCCTCTGCTGAGCTTAGGTGAGGTCGGTGCCATGCCCGTGAACCACTGCAACTACAAGCTAAATAAACTTGGGTTTATAAATGTTTGTAAACCTTTATAAATGTTCATTATAGTATCAGCAAGTGGCCTAATAAGACCCTTTAGAGATGCATGCTCCACCCAGACCTGCCACTTCAGCCCTCGCAGCCTCCAGGCACACAAAGTGTCCCTGTGTGAGCAGCTTGGCTCTGACCTTGCTCTAGAAGCTGCCCCACTCCAGCAGGAGTAGCAGCTAACATTCTTACGGCTGACATGNCCCCACTCCAGCAGGAGTAGCAGCTAACATCCTTACGGCTGACATGTAAGTGGCATTTGCCCAGCTGGGTCTGCTAGGACAGCTGGCCGTGGTCACTGCCTCCCACACTAGGAACCAGGACCCGATTCGTCTTCACTGTGACCTGGCTGCTGGTCAGTCTCCTAAATCACATGCTGACAGCCAGATGGACCATGTACCCTTCTGGTGATGCTTCTTCTGTCCTGGACAGTCCTGGAAACAAATGCTGAGGGCCCAGGGGTACTTGGTGGGTCATGGTGCCCTTCCCCTGAGTCCTGCAGAACCCCACTGAGCTCATCACAGGCTGGAAGGTACCCCAGTCACCCTGGTTCACATTGTTCTTTCTCTGCAGGAATCTGATTTAGAAAGTAAATGACATGAGTGTCAAGGATTGTGGCCTGTCTGGGGCATGAGAAATAACCCTTAGGCATTGGGGTGCAGGGAAAGGAGGCAGAGCTGAGGAGAGCACCATTACCTGTGTCAACCCGACTTTGGTGGCTTTGATGTGTGCCTGAGAGAATTGGAAAGAGGGAGGATTCTTCAGGCTCACAGTTTTCAGACCATGATGAAGGTGTCGTGGTAGAAGAGTATGCTGGGATTTGAGCTGTTAGCATTATGGAGGAAAGAGAGACAGAGCTGGTGAGGGAAAGGATGAAGAGACAAAAGTACATCCTTTAAACCTTGATGACTCTCCTCCAGCCAGGCCCCACCCCTGATGACTCTCCTCCACTCAGATCCCACCTCTGATGACTCTCCTCCAGCCAGGCTCCACCCCTGATGACTCTCCTCCAGCCAGGCTCCACCCCTGATGACTCTCCTCCAGCCAGGCCCCACCCCTGATGTTTCCATGCCCTCCATATACCGGCATCAAGTCATACATCCCTGGATGATCTGAACTCTTCAGAACCCCAGCCCTTCCCCACCGCCCCACTTTGCACTCTGCTGCTTAGGGAACCAAACCCTCAACCAGAATCCTTTCTGGGCCATTCGGACCATGGCACATTGTCTTCAGACATCAAAGAGCCTTTTGGAGGGTATGTTTGTTAGTTATCTTGTTGCTGTGGCCAAATAGCTGACATAGCGACTTAAGGAAGGTTTGTTTCAGTTCACAGTTCTAGGGTATGCAGCCGTGTGGCGGGAAGTCCTGGGCACACCGTTTCCCCCGGTGAAGTGGCAGAGTGATGGACGTGTCTGCTCAGCTTGCTTTCTCCTTTTCATTCAGTCCAGGACCCCGTGGGATGGCTCTCTCCATAACCTAATCTACAAAACCCCTCACACGCACAGTCTGTTTCCATGGTGACTTTAAAACCCATCAAGTTGACAAGATCACAGAAGGTTTGGGCCTAGCCTCAGTGTCTCAGGGTGCCTGCAGGCTTCTCTCAGAGCCTCTGAGTCGGAGCTGTTTCCAGAGACCACCACATGCTCTCCTTCGTTCTGAATAGTGCGGCTTTTACCCTCTCCTGGAGCCACACTGGGTGGTTAATTTCTATTGTGTTCAAGCCATTCTAAAGGGTGTAGGATGATTTGACCTGAAAACAGTTGCCTCACATTGAGTTCGTGGTGAGTGTCAGGCCAGCGTATTTCATAAATGTTGCCTGACTCAATCCTTATTAGATACTACTTTGCATGAAAAGAAAGAAGATTCAGAGAAGTAGGGACACTTGCCTGAGGCTAGGTTTGCAGCAGCGGGATTAGAACCCAGGAGTTTCCTACAGCAGTTATGGAACAGTAGTTGTTGGCTTTTCTGACATGGGGACAGGGTTTAGACAGGCATTGCCCTGCTAGGTGGGTGGGAGAGACAGTGGTGGCCAGTGCCTGATGAGGCAGCCCCTGGGTCTGTCTTTGCACGGAGCCCTGTCTCAGAAAGGAGGCAGCAGTATTTCTTTCCTTGCTGTAGCATGGCAGGTTTCTGGGGAGATGCCCTTAGATTCATTTAAAAGTCTAAGCAGGGACAGCACAAATTATTAGCATTTGAAATATTTATAAAGTCTTGTGTTTGCATAGGAGGAGACTGACCACAAATAAAAGAAAACCGAAGCGCGCCCTGCACGGAAAGAGGGAAGGGGTATTGCAGGCCTGCTGTGCTTGGGTTTCCAAGGCTGCCACATGGCAGGGGAGGTGTCCTTCTGCAGAGCTGCGGCCTCCTTTGCCGAGGCTCTCTCCACACTTCCACCTAAGTGGTTGCCCACACAGTTCCATACAGGGGACAAACCACAGCATCACTGTTCGGGGTTGACTGGGTGAGGGGCATGGAGTTCTTTAAAACCTGCTGGTTATCCTAAAGTGTTTCAGAGTTAAGGTACCATACAACAGAACAGGCAGCCTGTGTACCTGAGGGAGAAGGCAGGTACTTTCCCCACTTGACAGATGGGACAACTCACGAGGTCACTGGACAAGAGTTCACATCCCAGGTGCTGATCTCCCTGGACCATCAGTTTAATCCGTGCATTAGTGTTGTAGAAATGACTTGAGAATGCTTGCGGCTCTGATGTGTTCATTCATACCTGCATGTTTGTGCGAATCCCTTCATTCATTCACCCATTCATTCATTTGCTCATGCAAGCACTCATTCACCGTACCATGACAGAACCTGGTCAATGAACAGCAGCAAGTACTGACCTAGCCAGAGTAGATCAGAGATGTGGCTTTGGATGGAGATGAGTTTGCAGCTGACCCTGCGAGAGCTGGGGCATGAGAGGGTCATACATCTGGAGAAGGTAGGATACCTAAGAAGGTTGGGGCACCTTCTTAGGGATGCTTTCTGCTAGCAGAGGGCACATCTTAGCTAAGGTGTCTGCAGCATGCACAATGGCCAGAGCTCCTGTAGTGCCGCTGTCTGGGGGCCTAGAGCAGTTTCACACAGCTCCTTTTGTGACCAACCTGGGGACTGCCCCAGCCACAGAGGACTCCAGCAACCTCCGAGAAACCCTCAGGCCCTGAGAATAAAGAAAGTGAAAGTCAGACAGATAGGCCCAGAAATGGTAAGTGTGGGCGGGCCTGTAAGATGCAAGGTTACCTGACCCAATCAGATTTCCCCTCCAAAATGCAGGCTCAGAAAGCTGTCCCAGGTGTGGATTATTGGTTGGGACCCCAGACCCTTTGGTGTGCTGAAGGTTGGGGCAGGTTATGAAGCAACTGTCATTAAGGTAACTGGGATACAAGGTAGTGGGGTGGGGTACACACCGGGCTTCCCTGCTGGGTGTGGGAACAGGCCCAAGAGTAAGAGTCAAGGCCCTTGACCCCTTGGAGCTTTTCTTGTGGTTGGGCATCTGGGCAAGTGGGATCAAGATCAGTGCACTGGGTGGTGACAGACACGAACACATTTATCAGAGAAATTCCATGGCATGCTTCACAGAGACTGCCTGCTGCTGGGGGCATTTTTAATTATTATTTTAATTGATGTGTAATAATTATGCATATTCATGGCATACAGTGTGGTGTTTTGATACATGTGTGTCATGCATCATGATTGAGCCAGGATGATCAGCATCTCCATCACGTCAGGCACCTGTCACTGCTGTGTGCTCAAGTGCCCTCCTGGCTGATCTGGGGTGAAGAATCTGTCCTTGTGAGCTGTGGGCACCCCGAGAACTTAGCCTTCCTGTCGCTCCAGTCTCCAGCACCACACCCCCCAGCTCGCGCCAAGTCTTCTGACTTTACAGTGAGGAAACAAGAGGCCTGAGGGGCTGACAGCATCCTAGGCACCTTTGCTGGCCACCAGTCCCTTGCACAGTCCGCAGCTTCTTTTCCTGGAACACCTTCGACTGGGTGGCTCTGGCTTCTTGCCTCCAGACAGATGGGTCAGGTCCCTTCCTTCTTTCCCCATCATTCATTTTGTGATGTGAAAGCTGGGACACTGACCCTTGCCAGTCCTCACCCACTTTCTTCCAGGCGTGAGCCAAGATCCAAACACATGACACTGCCATCTCCTGCACAGTGCTTCTGGGATAGTGAGAGCCATCTTAGCTCGCTCAACTGTAGTAATGAGGGGAGCGCGGGCCTGCTTTTCGTCCGGCCCAGCTCCCGCACG
>LOEQ01000408.1:571530-584197 GCA_001685075.1 Bramus lutescens | reverse complement strand
TGTAGCAAACTGCCTTCTCACATCTTGGCAGGCTGGAGCTTCATGTGGAAAAGAAGAGGGAAGAGAAGAAGAAAGGGAAGGAAAGATGGAAGCGAGAAACGAGGTAGAGAAGAAGATGAGAAGATGCAAAGAGGAGGAGGGATGGGTGAGACAAGCCAACATGAAAAGGGAGAGGGAGAGGGAAGGGTGGAGGAGAGATGGAGGGAGGGGAAGGGGAGGCAGAGAGAGGTATTTGAGAGTGGCACTCTTCCATTGTATGTCCATCTCTAAAATCCAGTGCCTGGTTTCACGACTGGCTTGACCCTGGGCAGCATGACCAAGACCTCTAATTAGTACCGTGACTGGCTACATGAGAAAAACAAAACACTGTCCAAACCAAATGTGGAACTCCACAAGAAGGGGTAAATTAAGCTGCAGCACCACCTGGTAACTGTGTCCTGAGTCATCAGGACAAGAAAGTCTATAGTGACTCCCTGAGGATGGTCAGCTGAAGGTGACTGCTTCCACTTTCAGGGCATGGGCACCTGCATGGGGATGTGTGGTCTGGCAACTCTGGGAGGCCCCAAACTGGCTGCCCAGAATGTGGGTTAGCCTCAGTTTCCCCAATTTTTAAGTCCTGAAACCTGGGCAGCAAGAGTCTCATCTCAGAGGTGAGAGGTCACAGCAGAGGTGAGAGGCCACAGCAGAGGTGAGAGGCCACAGCAGATTGGCAGGGAAATGAAGCCTAGAGGCCGAGCATGGGAAGCCTGAGGCTGTTCTGAGTCAATGGCCTAGCAGGTTGGCATTAGTTCTTAAGCCTGATTGGTCGCATGGTTGTCTGCTCCCTCGTGGTTTTACCTGGATGACCTCCTCGTTCCCGTAAGCACATGGCTGTGTGTCTCTGTTTCCTGTTGAGTTGAGGACCACGAGAAGACAGCACCTGAGGGTATGCACCATTCCCCACCTCATGAACCCCTCCTGTGTCAGAGAAACAGAAAGGGGCAGGGATTCATTGTTCTCACCACTGTGACAAAATGCCCACAATCCTTTAAGGGAAGAAGGGCTTGTTTTGCTTAGGGGTTCTGTCCATGATACCAGCATGTGGGGGAGGAGGTGGCCCATCTCCTGGACGGGAAGGGACTTGGCTGCAGGAATGCCCCTCAAAACCCCACTCTGCCAGTGACCACTTCCTCCAACCACACCCCACTTCTGAAAAATACCAGAATCTTCTAAAATAATGCTATTAGCTGGCTCAAAACATGGGCCTGGGGGGACACCTCATATTCAGATGACAACACAGATATCTCACATCTACTGGGTCTTCCCAAGAGCTGAGCCCTGTGGCTCCGAGCTCACCACTGCGGCTCATTCTACAAATATGGGACTAAGGCTTAGGGAGGAGCAGTTTGCTGTGAGGAGGACAGCTGTGCAGAGGAAGAGTTGGATCTGTCTCATGATCACCCCACAATCCTCCCATCTACTCGGAGGATGGCCATCAGCCTCGCAAGGAGCCATTCTGGAAATGCTGCCTTGAACCTACTGTTGTGTGAGCATAGAGAGTCCCCTTTGTGTGTTCAAAAACTGTAAGCTGAGCCTGGGAGCTCCCACCAGGAATCATAGCTACTTGGGAGGCAAGGGAATAGCAAGTTTGAGGTCTGTTTGGGCTTCAGAGTGAGTTCAAGATCCGCCTGTGCAATCTAGGGGATGCTATCTCAAAATACAAAACATTGAAAACTGGTCCCAGGATGTAGCTCAGAGGTGCTGGAGGTTCAAGCCCCATCACCAAAGAAACAGAAATAATATTAATATTATATGTATATATCTAGAGCCAGAGACAGTGGTCCATGCCTATAATACCAATAGTTAGGAGTCTAAGGTGGGAAAATTGCAAGTTTGAAGCCAGCGTGGACAACACAGAGAGATTGCACCGTCAAACATCATATATGTGTGTACATACATATACATACATACATACATACATACATGGAGAAAGAGACTGCACACCACTGACAAGTGACTGTGATTGATTGATGTGTTTCAATGATGTGTGTAAATGTACAGGCATGGATCGATATTCACACAGGTGTGGAGACACACACTCAACACATTTGTATAAACCAAGTGGAGTTAATTAAATTAAGACCACAGATGATCTGTTCTGTAGGAAAGATGGTGCCCTGAAGAGGAATAAATCTAGCCAATTATGAGTCTGTGCTGCTGCCACCGTGGTTTCCATGGTTTTTACAATAATCATTGGTCAATCCATGTTTTGTGACAGAACTGTGATTTTAGTGTGTTTTACCCTCACCTGAAGTTTTCTTCATTTGCTCTGTAAATTTTGCCTTTGCAAAACTCAGCAGATAAAGAGATTGCATGTGCAACGAGCGTGCAAGGCACGTGTAATGGTTCCAGATAGTTTATAATTAGTGTCAATCTCAGGTGAGACACGCTGTGATCTGTCCCTGTTGCTTTATTTTGTCAGAAGTCAGTCAGCACTGTGGTAGGTCACTAACAATTGAGCAGATGCTGTGGGAATTACAGAGGTGTTCTGATAGGACTCTGTCCTAGTCAGTCAGGAGGCCAGCCATAGCTCAGGGCTCAACAACTGCCCTGCTGGCCCTGGGGTCTGCCTCTGTGGAACTTGGGATGTTCATAGAGCACCCACTGTGTGCAAGGCACGGGGGACCTTTAACCAGGAGGAGGGCAATGTCCTTGCTCTGCAGAGTGGAGGCAGAGAGCTCTTCCTGCAGGTAGGATGACGGGAAGGCGAGGGTTGGAAGGTTCGATGTGTGGGAGGTGGAGAGAACCATCAGTAGGAGGGTAAGAGGCTTCAGCTAACATAGACTGCCCAGGCTGAGATCTGGTAAAAGTGCCATGCTCACAGTGATCAGATGGTTGCTGCAGAAACAATTGCAGGGGACGGGGTGAGGTGAGGCAGGTGGCTCAGGCTGGGAATCATGATGGAAAGAGATGCTTGCACTGGGCACCATCTGGCACTGCATAGTTGACAGAGTAGAAGATGTCACAAGGAGAGAAGATGAGCCAGGATTCAGGCCTGGGGACAAAGTGGGCTGTGAAGCTGCTTCTCATGGTTGTGCGTGCAGGCATGACAATCAGAGAAAGGACTGAGGGTGATGGGACGGGAGGTAGGTAAGGTCCTTAGTGTCAGGATGGAGATGGTGAGGGATGTTGAATGAGGCTGGGTCAGGTTGTGGAGAGTTTTGGGGCTCTCTGCCCTTATGACTGCTTTAAACCAAGCAGACAGTCTGGGATGGAGGATTCTAAGGGAGCACTGGTGATCAAGTTCTGGACTCTCAACACTGCACAAGATGAAGGGGTCACCTGGAAGCATGACTGTCATCAGTGACCTGAATTCTTGGAGCACACGGCATTCCACTACCATTTCCATGGAGAGGTAGTCAAGAGTCTGTGGTCTTGAGCCTGCTTAGTGGTCCATCTTTGGGAAGCATGGCTATGTTGGGGTGAGCCCAAAGGGAGGTTTGGCTCCCCGTAGGAGTCTGAGAATTTCTGTCCTATTCTGAGAATTTCAAGGAGACTTGAAATTCCATTTCTGAACACCTGGATCCATATTCTCTTCTTTGCTTGGGTTATTAGTTGCCTAGCAACTGCTGAGGACAGGTTTTTAGGGACCACGAGGACTCTTGGCTTCATGTTAGTGTCCTCATTTCCCTTTGGCCTGGTCACTTCCTCTGTTTTGTGCCTCAAGCCACTTCTCTCTACCCTTTGTTTTCCTGGTGTGCAATCACTGTGTGCTCCTTGGGAGCCCTATGGTGTAGGCAGGGTAAGGGTTACCAAATGTAACTCTGGAGCATACATACATACATACCCTTGGTCTCACCCTGATGAAAGGAGAGGCAGGGCATGGAATTGAGGGTAGTTATTCTAGTTCTGATCTTGCTGAAGTAGCTGTGGCACCCTGGCATGCAGCTTCCCCTCTCTGTACCTCTCACATTGATGATCCCATATGGCGGGGAAGAAGGCTCATGAGCTCTGAATCATCAGACATGCCTTCCTGCACTGACCGTTCCCTAGTTCCATGGCAGACATCACTAATTATTAAGGCATTCTTTGGCATTGCCTGTCATTAAGACATCAGAATCCTTAGCACACAGGTCCTGTGCAGCTGAGTCTACAGGAAATGCTGTGGAAGGCAGGCCCTCACAACAGGAAATGCTGTGGAAGGTGGTCTCACACAACAGGAAATGCTGTGGAAGGCAGGCTTAGACAACAGGGAATGCTGTGGAAGGCAGGCCCTCACAACAGGAAATGCTGTGGAAGATGGTCTCACACAACAGGAAATGCTGTGGAAGGCAGGCTTAGACAACAGGAAATGCTGTGGAAGGCAGGCCCTCACAACAGGAAATGCTGTGGAAGATGGTCTCANNNNACAACAGGAAATGCTGTGGAAGGCAGGCTCACACAACAGGAAATGCTGTGGAAGGCAGGCTCACACAACAGGAAATGCTGTGGAAGACAGGCTCAGACAACAGGAAATGCTGTGGAAGACAGGCTCACACAACAGGAAATGCTGTGGAAGGCAGGCTCAGACAACAGGAAATGCTGTGGAAGGCAGGCTCACACAACAGGAACTGCCATGGGAAGGAGGGCTCACACAACAGGACTAAGAGGTTCTTGGTATGAGATTGGAAGCTGTCCAGGAAGCAGGATGGTATTGGCCTGGTAGAGACATTAGAACACTCTCAGATAGAAGCCTCAAAACAGGGCAAGGGTCTGTGGGAAGTGCTTCACCTGTGGCTGGTGAATTCCCACTCATCAGGTACAGTGCTGGGGTTACAGCCTGTGAAGTGAGAACACAGGATGTCACCTAGACACAGGATGTCACTGGATATCGGAGCTTTATGGATGCTTCAAAGATAGTAATTTGTCTTCAGTTATCCAATTCCCACCATTCTAAATTTCTTTATTATTTATTTCATTGCCCAATAATAGGACATAATATTGTGTGTGTAAAGTGTATATGTGTGTGTGATTGTATGTATGTTTTGTGTAGGTGAGTTTTTATGAGTGTATGAGTGTATGTATATGAGTATATTTATGTGTGTGTGTTTGAATGTGAGTGTGTATTATGAGTATGCAGGTAAATGTGTGTCTAAATGTTTATGTGTGTATCCATGTATGAGTGTGTATGTGCATGTGGGTGTGTGTATAAATGTGTATGTGAGTGTGTGTGTACATGTAATATGGAAGTCAGAGATCAACTTTGGGTGACTTCTGCCACTTTATCTTTTGAGACAGCTGTTCACTGATTGGCTAGACTTGCTGACCAGGCAGCTCTGAGGATTTGCCTGACTCTGCCCTCTCTGCTCTAAGGTTCAGACATGCGACCATATCCAGCTTTCCATGTGCTTGCACAGCAGACACTTGAGTGACAGAGCCATTCCCTAGTCTTACAGTGTTTCTTGTTACTTTCTTTTGCTGTGATCAACACCATGACCAGAAGCAACTTGTGAGGAGAGGGTTTGTTTCACTTAGAGTTCCACATCTCGGTCCATCATCAGGGAAAGTCAGGAACCTGGAGCAGGAATCTGAGGCTGGAGCTGATACAGAGGCCATGGAGGGGAGCTGCTTAGACCGAACGAGGGGTACCGAACGAGTCGCTGCTTTCTTATAGAACCCGGGACCATCAGCCCCAGCATGGCACCACCTATAATGGATTGGGCCATCCCACATCAATAATTAATCAAGAAAATGTTCCACATATTTGCCTACAGGTCAGTCTGATGATGAATTTTTAATTAGCTGATTAAGAAGAGTCCCCTGTCACCAAGTGGGGCTGCCGTGTATGTCTATGTTCTTGGTTCAGGATTTGACTCTCCACCTATGTGACTTACAAGGTGCTAAGATGTATGTGTGTGTGTGTGTGTGTGTGTGTGTGTGCACTGTGTGAATGTGTGTTTATGTGTATGTAGGTGTGTGTGCACATGTGCAGGTGTGTCGAGGTCAATTGTCAATCTTGTATGTGGTTCCTCAGGTCCCATCCAACTTGGTTATTTTGAGACAGAGTCTTTCCCTGGGACCTAGGATGTGTTGATCAGGCTGGCTGACTACTGAGCCTCAGGGATCCTCCTGTCTCTGCCTCTCTGGTGCTGGGATTGCAAGCTGTGCAGCAGCCTGGGTTCTGTCTGGTCTTGATATGTGTTGCAAACCCTGCCCCTGGCAAGACCAGGATGAAGGGACAACCTGTGAGCTTCTCATGTACAGACAGGAAGACCAAGGAACAGGTGAGTTTGAGGGTTCCCAGTGTACTTTTTTTCCCCCAATTCGGATGTGTGACTTGCTGGGAGGGAGATGATGCAGCATCAGAAGACTCTACATCTGGGTATCTTGATCTTTCTGTTTCCCAGAAAAGTCTTTATCTTCCTTTGTTCTGAACTTGAATGTGATCAAGCACAAGACTGTCAAGATGCTTGTTACTTGCTTGAGTGTGTGGGACCATGGGCACTAAGCAGAGGCCAGGCTGTGTAGGCCAGGCTGTGTGGGGTGTGTAAGGAAATCGGTCTCCATGCAGGTTGCAGCATGGCCTGGCCTTGTCTTCAGTGGGGCTGAACATCAGCTTGACCATCAGTGAAATCAAGGATGATGATGACAGGTTGCTTAGGTGAGAAACAAGTTAGAGAGAATTTGCAAAAAGAGTGGGAACTGAACATGTAGTCTGGTCTCAGACAACCCTGCTCTCCCCTCCCCCCACATACACATGGATCGCTGCTATTAGGCTGTTTGGAGAAGGCAGGAGAGAGGTTACTGGACCTGAGAGTGACTTTGAAATCTGAAAGGGGAGTAATGTTTTCCCAAAAAGGTCAAAGAAGGAAGACTGAAAGGCAGAAGCGAGAGACATCTTGTTAACCTTCTTTAGGCTGGCTTTGGTTCTAGTAGAGCAAAAAGAAAGTGGAAACGGGGAGAGAAATGAGGGATTTATTCTGTGCCTGGGACATTCCAGCATCAGCTAGCTGAACTACACCTCCGCCTGTGGCCCAGTGTGCTGTGGGCAGGTGACATTCCAGCATCAGCTAGCTGAACTACACCTCCTCCCGTGGCCCAATGTGCTGTGGGCAGGTGACACCCCAGCATGGAAATGCAGGAAGGGTTAGGTCTGTGTGGTTAGGCCACCAGGGTGTTTCTGGGTTGGGGTGCTACTGGGGGCTGGGCTGGTGGAGAGCGGGGGCAGCATTAGGCTTTGGCAAGTTAATTAGGGTTCACAAGTGGAGCCTGTGCACTGGGAGAGAGGACAGATTTGCATAAAGCCCATTTACATAATGTTCTTCGCAAATTACACAAGCCAGAAGGCTTCTGGATGGCAAGAGGGGGAGGGGAGGTGGAAGATGCCTAAGCAGCCCAGCCAAAGGAGCAGGACAAGACCCCTCCTTCGCCCTCTATGCCAATGGCCAGAGCTGTTGCCACTATCGTCCACCCTCAGCAGCCTACACTGTGCCCACCATCTCTGAGGCTCAGAGCCCACAGGGTCCCAAACTACTTCTGGGGTTTAGGGCTTTGGCTGAAACTTGGAGGCTCTCTGCTGCCGTCAGTGTTGGTCCCCACCTCTTTAGTTAGCCTACATGGTCATCCTGGAGGACGGTCACTCCTCCATCACTGGAGGACTGTCCGCTCTCTGGACCCCATCTACCCTCAGGCCCCCTTGTCTTTCCAAAGTTCCATCTCATCCAAAGATCTGGGTGCTGGCCTTACTCTGCTCTTGCTGTCAATCACCTCTGAGACAAGGATCTGACCCCCTCTCTCTTGGGACACTGGGACACTTCCAGGTGTCCTCCCTTTGTTCCCAACTTGTGGTCAAGGGGCCTTTGTTCAGCTGTATTTGAGACTCTCTTTGGTGTGCAGCAGATCCTGGGAGACAGCGTCTTTGCCTTCAGGAATAGAGACCCTGGCCAGGCTTGAGAGCAGGCTCCATCCTGGCTCTAGTACTGCCAACAACAGACCCAGTGTTAGAAACTGTGTGGAAATACTGGGGCAGCTTCCCCCAGGGAATGGGATCGGAGGCTCATGCAGGCAAGTATCTCAAATGATCGATAGTCTGATCAGGGACAGGGATAAGCCTTATAGAATAGGCAATGAATGAGAGTCTCAGATTCTCTACAGAAACAGACCTGGCAGGCTTTGGGAGCCCCTGAAGTTTATGAACAAAGATGGCAAAGGGGATTCATAGCTACTGAGTACCTACTAAGCACTTACCTACCAGACCATAAAGATGCTTCCTGCTCTAAGAGCTGTTCAATTAGAACTTTCTAGATTGTTCTAGAACTTTTGTCTAACACGATCGCCACTGGCCTCAGGGAGCTACAGTAGATCTGACTAATTGAATCTTAGATGTATCACGATTTAATCTGAGCGCTCTCAGGCAGGTGATGGCATACAGCATGTGGATGAAGTGCTTTCTCTCTGTGGAGGCCTGTCCAGGGCTCCTTCCATTGTCCTGTCTTTCTGTCCCCTGTCTGTGACTCTTTCTGATTGAGGCACCCCCAATGAATCTCCCACCTATTCCTGGACATCCCACCCATGCTTAAGTTTAATTTTAGCTGATTCTCTCTCAAGGACAAAGTCTATATTTTTATTTTAATTTATGTCTCCTGAACCGCTTCCAACTTTTACTTTTAGAACTGTCAGGATCGGTGACATGTGGCATTTTAGGTACTTTTCTGCTGGTAGGTCCTAAATCTATTGTCATTTTATGTCACTTGGCAAAATGTACGAAATGCCAGAAGTGTTATAAACAGAGACAATTTATGTCCTGGGTGGGGGAGGTTAAGAGAATGAATGTAATCTAGTTTTTTTCCCCCCAGAGACTTTTTCATCAGTGTGCTAGCTGCAGGTGCCTGTTTGACACCCTGTGGGGTGGATTTTCCCTGCTCTGGGACACAGGCCCAACTGCTGTGGGTCCCTACCCCTGCCCAGGGGTGGTGTACACTAGCCTGGGCACCTAGGGTGGGGCTGTACTTACAGTAGACCCTCCTTGAGTCTTCTGGAGGGAAGAAGGATGAAGAAAGGGAGACATGCATGGGACTTCTAAAGGCCATTGGCCTCCAGCCCCTCTTTCTGGCCTTGCTGCTACCCAAAGACTTTCTGAAGTTCCCTAGTGCCCCATGTGCTGTCTGGCAGAGGCCTAGGATTGCAGCCCAGAGTGTGTGCCTGGGTGGCCTGCAGGGCTCTGAGTACCAACTCCTCTGTAATGGGCTCAGGCACCTGTCCTTTCAAATGCTTACCCTTTTATTCCCCCGAAGATTTTGCTCTCCACTTCACACCTGCCTGCGCTTCTGGCATCTCACACATCCCTGGCGTGACACTAAGCCCAGCTCGGACATGTTCTCTCTGTTATCCCACAGGCACATGAAAAAAATTTAAAGACTAGACATAACTATAGTAGTGTGCTCAGGCCTTTGGTGTGAGCGATGGAGGCCCGGTGGTAGCTCTGATAGTATGCCCAAGAGTTACCATTGCTGCATGTACAAACCAGGGGGCTCCCTCATCTTATTCTTTCCGTGACTCTTGTGCTCCTCATTTTAAAGATGAGAAAACAAGTCCAGAATGGCAAAGCAACTTAGCTGAGGTCACACAGCCTGTGTTTGTACCCCAGGGCTTAGGGATCCCAGAGTAGGCTGATGTTGGAAAGCATAGGGTTTAGTGGGAAGGATCCTACCAACCTCTGGACCCTCCCAAAGCCACCCCCTTGCATCTGCAGAGAAAGAGGCTGTGGCAATAGGGACTGAGCTGGGCGTGGCCTGCAGAGAAAGGGGCTGTGCAGATAACCCTATTAAAATTCATGTGGCTTCAGAAATTCAATGTTGACTCAGGTGCTGCAGATTGGTATGAAAATTCCGAGGAAGGCCTAGTATTGCTTCTGAAATCAAATGGTTGAAGGGCCGCTAATGAGGCAGTCGAGGGCCTTCCCTCACCCTGGGGGACCTGGGCAAGGAGGCTGCATTATTCATGATCTCTTATTTGAGTTTAAACCTCAAGGAGGGTCTGGGAGGGGCAGGGGAAGGGGTGGCAGCTCAGGATAAGGCCAGTGACTACTTGTCCATTGCTGCGTGTTAGCTGGGCCCATGCTTATGCTCCCCTGGATCTTCCCACCATAGCAGTGAGGACAACCAGGGGCACAGATTCAGGGAGGCTTGCTCTGTGTGCTGGGTGTGTGTATGTAAAACTGCCACGAGTCTCAGTTTCTTTTGCCACTGTAAAATGGGACAGTGAGAGATTCCTCTCCCCAATTAGCTCCTTCCTCCTGCTTCCTCTCCCCTCCCTCCCNCCTCCCTCCCTCCCTCCCTCCTTCCTTCTCTCCTTCCCTTTCTTCCTTTCTCCTTCATCTTCTCTCTCCTTTCCTTCCCCCATTTTCTCTCCTTTTGTTTTGGAACTCAGGGTTTTGCTATGTTTCTGACTGTGAATTCACCATGTAGCCCAGGCTAGCCTTCAATCTACAGTTCTCCCACCACAATCTCCCAGGAGCTAGATGGCAGGTATACTCCATCAGGCAAGGCTCTGGNGGTAGAGGGTCAAAGGCTGCATGGCCGAGCTTCTGGTAGAAGTTCCTAGAGTGACTGGGGTCGAGTTTGTGGGTTTGGAGCAGGACTAGCATAGAACTAAAGATGAGGCTGGTCACCCCATCCTATGAACAGTCAGGAGAGTCAACAGAAGGGTGTCCATTGGGCAGATCCACAGATCCAAAGGACCTGTTTGTAAGCACTAGAAGGGGATGTGGAAACTTAGCTACCTCCATCCTGGAGGCCATGCAGTCATTGGCTGAACCCATGTCTCCACGACAGGTTCTGCAGCCATTGATGGAACTGAAGTCTGAGGCCCTGCAGTAATTGGCTGGGCTCAGGCAGCCTTAGCTTTAACCCTCTTGCCCTGAGGTCCTTATACACCCAAGTTTTGTGTTTCTCTCCTCCCTGTCCTCTGCCTACCTTTTGGCACCACCCTTTTCCCTTCTGTCTACCAATCACACTCTTCTGTCTTCCCTAAGCAAAACCATGGTTAAGGGAGCCCCTGAAGAACCAGTCTCCCTTGGAGGAGGAAGGAGTGCTGCCTCCAGGGTGATCTGCCCTCAATGAAGCATCAACAGCCCTTACACCAAATATCTATGAGAATTATGAGAAGCATCCCAGGATTGTCAGCAACCAAGACATTTCTCCATTGCTTGTAGCAGTTGTATGTTTGGTAATTGTGGCCTTTGTTCTGTTGGACCCATTCTGATCTATTTATATGAAAGCTGCAATGATCAACACAAGGTAGTCCCTCACAGCCACTCCAGTTCAGCCAATTGAAAGCTTTTTATTGATGGCCAGACCAAAAGAGGCCTTGATCCCTTGAAAAGTCTTTTAGTGCCTAAATTCAGGGATACAACATTTTAAAAAGGCAAAACCTGTTGGTGCCACGCTCAGGCCTGTGTTTGCCATGCTCTTTTCTCGGTTCTGCTAGATCCCTTCACTTAGGGCCAGGCCCTTTTAATCCTAACTATGGATGTAGGGTCCCTGGTCTACACAGTTGGCTCAGGTGGCTGCCTTTCCTGTCGTCTGCCAGAGCTGTCTCCAAAAAGAGAAAGCTGACTCCAGACCGTCAGCCAGAGGGTGGCTCCTGCCTCGTCTCCATTCCTTCATGGCCTGTATGCAACATGCCCAATAACCAGGACCCCCGGTCCTCTTGGCGCCTCCTGATTATCACTGGGCCATAAAACCCCTTCTCCCTCCCACCAGCATTATCTTAGTCAATGGTCCAAGTGCTCAGAAGGTTAATGCAGGGCCGTAAATTCGCAGTGGGTCGAACAAGTGCAACTCGGGGAGCTGTTCATAAATCTACAGAATGGCTCCAGTTTGTTTATTTAATAAAATATCATTTTATAGAAATGCATAGGGCATGGAGTAGGGCAGAAGTTTGCAGAGGCTCTGGAGTGTGTGCTTGGAGGGTGTGCAGACGCTGCACAGGCCATTGAAGAGCCACACATTCTGTGGTTACTGCAGGCATTCTGAACTCAGGTATCTGCCCTACTTAATGCATCTGATTCCTTCAAATCCTTTAAACAGGGCCACATCAATACCTGAAGTGCAGTAGACAAAGCCCAGGATGTGTGTAATACTGTTTGCTGACGTGGACACCTCCCCAAGATAATCTCCTTCAGTTTGCCCACACTGGGCTGTTAAATCAACAAGATGTCAGACTGTTCACACAGTTTGGGATCAAATGCTAACAGCCTGGGCTCTGCAATCACCAGGCAGACTTTGACACCAAGTTTGTCACTCACAAAGAAGACAGCTGTGATATCCATCTCCTGGCCTCAGTTTCTCTCTCTGCCTCATGGACAGATCATAGATGTTTCAGAAGGTACCACTGGGTTCTGAAGAATCTGTAATGGGCTGTATTCTTCATGCCTACTAGTGCTTATCTATGAGCTTGCAGCCTTGAGGTGAGGTTTTATAATGCAGTCCAGGCTAGCCTTGATTCATCATCCCCCCGGTTCAGCCTCTCTAGTGCTGACATTACATGCACGTCACCTCACCCCACAGTTGATGGGCTCCTAGTCAGGAAATAAAAGGTAATTGGAAGTGAACACTGTGAACAAAGTGCCATAGTCCAGGGAGGCAGTGTGTGTACCATAGTCCAGGGAGGTGAGGTGTGCACCATAGTCCAGGGAGGCAGTGTGTGT
>LOEQ01000408.1:560651-571424 GCA_001685075.1 Bramus lutescens | reverse complement strand
TGCACCATAGTCCAGGGAGGTGAGGTGTGCACCATAGTCCAGGGAGGTGAGGTGTGCACCATAGTCCAGGGAGGCAGTGTGTGTACCGTAGTCCAGGTAGGTGATGTGTGCACCATAGTCCAGGGAGGTGAGGTGTGCACCATAGTCCAGGGAGGTGAGGTGCATCTACTTTTGCATGGCTGTGAACATAAAGGAGGGAAGGGTTATTTTGGCTCATGGTTCAGAGGGCTTGTGTAGACCATGACTCGTTGTCCCTATGTGTTAGGGCACTGTTCACTTCATGGTCAACAGGAAACAGTGTGAGACAGGAAGAAGCCAAGGATGATCTACTGGCCTCCAGTGACCTACTTCAGGCAGCTCAGCCCAACCTTCTATACATTCCACAACCAGGAAAAAACACTTCCACTAGCTGGGAATCAACTGCACAACACTCAGGTTGAGGGACAGTGACATTCCTGTCTGAGGGTTTGCACTGGAGCAGACAGACAGCGTTGTTGCATCTCAGTGTGATGACCAGAAGGCAGCAATCCAGAGTTCCTGTACGTAGTCCAGCTCTTCACTGTGGGAGCAGCTTCCTTGGTCATGTGATTGAACCCAACGATTCCTGGGAATTAGAGACCTTCATACCTCCATGCAGTCCTGAACCTTCCAAGAGTTGTTGAGCATGACCAGCCCAGTGTTCTCAGAGCTGCTCCAGGTTTAGAACAGATGACGTGTGTCCTGGGCTTTCGCTCTGTCAGGGAAGCAGTGACTGCTTGATTGCCCTATTGGAAGCCAGAGAGTCAGTCCTGAACCTCTCTTAACTGGGGTTTAATTTGGCCACAGCTATTGATGATTTAAATTTAATAACAGCTGCCTGATTATGGAGGCTTTGTCTAAAGACTCTAATTCCCCCAGGCTAATTGCTGAGTGTTTGATTAACCTAGTGGCACTTATGAAACTCTGCCCAGTATCTTTCTTACTGGATCAATCCTTGAGCCTCACCACAACCGGGTTCCCAATCTCTGGTGGGGTAATGTGGAGGCTGGGGCATCGTCTGTGGCTAGGAGCTGTTGTGAGCACTGGCCATGGTCTGAAGGGGTTGCCAGGGATATTCCAGGCTTGTGACAGCCTAAAATATCTCCTGACAGTTGTGCAATGTCTTCTGGATCACAGGATCAGTTCCAGTTGATAACCATTGCTCTACAGCCTTTGGAGAATCCAGGGAAAGGGGTCCTGCACATTTCTATCAGGTTTCCTAAGCATTCATTCAGGTCATTTGCCTTTCAAATGTGTGTGTTACTGACATCAAGGAGGAGCTTGGAAGGGGCTGGAGCTGCCTTGGAGGGGAAGAAAGACCACGCGTGACAAGAGGGTTACTGAGTTCCTACCCTTGAATACTTCCGCCTTTGCTGACTGCTTAGCTCCAGTTCACCAACAGATGTGAAGTCCCTGAAGCTCCAAGTGCCTTGCTTTGAGTTCTTCCCTGTCAAGATGCTTCTTCGAGGCAGTACTAAGACACCATGACTGGTCACTTGTGACCTCTGAGTGTGTGTGTGGAAGCCATTTCTCAATTTGCTTCTCACACTCTCTAAATTGTGGAGGAGACTAACCAGTGCTGTCAAGGTCACACTGCTGGTTAGCAGGCCATCTGAAAGCAGAATTGAGGCAACTTTGTAACATCTCAGCCATGCTTCTTGGCGCCTAGAGATTCAGGAGTCAGCTAGGCATAATGGAGGGGGAAGGGCACTGCAGGCTCCCCAAGATCTTCCTGAGCCAAGATGAATGCTAGGGCATACCTCGTCTGTGGCAAACTGGGTTCTCACCTGATTGCCCTGAATTACCCCACTGGCCTCATGCATCCATTCCAATGATCATGATTTTGTGGTTGTGATAGTGGTGGTGGGGCAGCTGAGCCCTGGAGGGAGAGAGCTATTTGCCCAAAGTTGTGTGCCTGGTAATAAGTGGAAGTGTCTTAACCTCCTGACATGGGGGAACATTTGTGGCCAGCACTTATTGTCTGAATGCAACTTTTGCTTATTCTTTATGTCTCTCCATGGTTCAAATGTGCAATGTGAACTTTCCAAGTGGAGGCAGCAGACAGTCACATGGTAGACTGTCCACCACCACCACAGTGTGCATGGACACAGCTCTCAGCTCAGTGGCTGTCACAGGGAATGCATCCAGCAGCTCAACGACAAAAGGCATGCACTAGTTAAACAATACACATGGTGGAAGCAGCCATTAGATAAATGGTGGAGACCATGAATGTATCCATCAATTCAATGGTGGACATGGTGGATTCAGCCATCAGATAAATAGTAGACAAAGTTGAAGGGCTGTCGATTCAGGGTGGACACAGCCATCGGCTAGATGGTGACCATGGTAGACTNCTAGATGGTAACCATGGTGCACACAGCCATAGGCTAGATGGTAAACAAAGCAGCAATGGTCCATTGCTGGTTCACATGTGTATGTCATCTATGTCCATTCATCAGAACTGCTGTCACCCATGCTAACAAAATCTTCTTTAGCAGGGATGTTTCAGCCCAGGTCTCTCCTCAGGTGGCATCTAAACTGAGAGAGGTGGTGACATTAGTAAGGTCTTGCTTTTTCTCTTTCCTGAGGCCACTGTGAGCTTTATTGGGTGAAAGGCTGTCAATGGATTCTCACAGCCCAGGCGGAGGTCTGCCCTGCCTGCCATGTAAGCCAGCAGGATGGTTTCAGCAGAGACCTCTCATTTGGATTTTAACCATGGCATTTAGCATGGTGCTCACTCTGTCGTCCGAGTTGTTCTGAGAGCAAGGAGGGCTGCAAATATCTTCATCAGATTGTATGTAACTTATGTTTTTTTTTCACTCTAGCATGGATGTAGTAAATTACATTTTAAAAAAATCCCAGACTCACAGTGGCAAGGTCTGATGTAACAGTGACAGGCCAGGTAGGCCTGTGTTTTGTGGGAAATCCACCTGCCTCGGTAAAGGACAGAGAAAGGACACTGAGGGAGCCTCATCCCACATATGAAGGGGAGTGGGAGGGGGCATCCTTCAGCCAGAGAACCAGAAGTCCTCGTAGCAGAAGCAACTGAAACCTGAAGGTGATGAGACACTTCCTGATGCTGTGGGAAGACTTGGGCATTGTAGTTGGAAAGATGTGGGACTGGTACCCGGAGACAGCTCAGTAATTAGGAGCACTGCACAGTCTTGCGGACTACCATGGTCTTGGGTGGCTCACAACTGCCTGCAACTTCAACTCCAAGGGATCTGACACCCTTTTTCTGAACTTCGGGGACACGGACCCTCATGTGCACATATGTCCTGACTCATACAGAGACACAATTAAAAATAAAAGAAATCTTTAAAAAGAGGTGTTTCAAATGCAGGCTGCCAATTCTCCATGAGCATGTTTCCTCACCTGATAAATGGGTGTGGTAGAGAAACATAGAACCCACCTCACAAGGTCATGAAGAAGTGAAAGATGGCTGGGCATAGAGGCGCATGCCTTTAATCCCAGCACTCAGGAGCCAGAGGGCCGATCTCTGTGAGTTCAAGGCCAGCCTGGCCCACATAGTGAGTTCCAGCACAGCCAGCCACAGCTACATAGTGGGACTATCTTGAAAATAACAAAAATAACAACAATAACAAAAGAAGGGGCTGTTCTTTCAGATAACAGTATGAGATTTGTTGAGATGCAGGAGATGTGGTGGTGTGGCTCCACCTGCCGGAAGTGGGTCAGAGGAAGGCAATCCCAGAAGACTTCCCATAGGACAATCCTGTTAGTGCTGAGTTTGAAGTGGGGCAGCAGATGTAAGATGCTCAGCACGGTGCCCGATGTTCACTGTGTGCCCAGAAAGCCCAAGAGAGACACTCAGAAAAGGGAATGTAGTTTCCTAGCCTGGGTAGGGACCAGGCCCTACCAGTCCCTTTGGAGCCTGAGTAGGCTCTGCCTTTAGGTCCCTTTCCCTCCTGCTTTTCATGTAGCTCCATGGCTGGTCTCAGCCCCTCTCCTTCATCTGACATGATAGGGGAGAGATGCAGAGCCAGGAAGAGGGGCTTGAAGAAGATGGATGCAGGCACTGTTGCCTCGGCAACCACAAGATGGGCAGGAGGCCCACTGCCAGGAGTGGTCTCTGCTTTTCCTGGATTTCCAAGCTTTTTGGGGAAGGCAGGAGGTCTAGTACGGACCTGAGGACATAGCCTTGGCCTTAGGAGACAGCTGAGGAGCTAGTGCTATTTCTGAAGTCTTTCTGGATCTATGGCCTTGTTGGGGAAGTCCTGCTGACCCCTACGCTGAAAGATGGGAACCAGCACCCAGGAGGGATGTGGAGAGGGCAGGTTTCCTAAGCACCTACTATATACCTGGTATGTACAGCTGGCTTCTGACCAACCCATTCCCCTCTCCAAGAGAGTTTGTGGTCCCCAGGGAGAAGAAAGCATTGTGGGTAAATTCTAGCTATAGAGAGATCATGGCTTAAATCCCGTCTCTTCTTTTTCCCACTTGGGAATCAGTACATGCCATCTTCTGTCTCTGGGTCTCAGTGTCCTCATCGGCAAAGCAGTTGAAGTTGGACAGTGCTACATACTGCCACCTGTGCCACCTGCCTCACCATGTGGTGGCGACTTCTAGATGACAGGGTAAGGTATCTGGAGGCATACCTGGAAGGTCAGACATTGTGTCTTACTTGTGTCTGCACAGGGCTGTGTGTGGGGGGGACTAATGGTAGTGAAGGCTCTTACCTGTAGGATCTGCACCGTGGTAGCTTCCCTACCAATAATCTCACAGGAATTCACAATAGCTACAAGGAAGAGAAAAAGAAGATCCAGAGAGGTTGCACAAGTCACCTGAGACAACACAGCTGGTCCACGGCTGAGATGGGACCTTGGGACCAGGTGGCCTTGCTAAGCAGGGAGTGGGCATGATGATGCTGGGGACTGGGCCCAGGGGCCTTGTCACAGAGATATTTGGTCCTTGATTCCCCACTTGACTTCTGGGAATCTGAGCAGGCAGAGGAGGCTGGTGCCTGCTGCAGTCCTGTGCCTCCTACTGTGTATTGTGTGTGCAGGGCAGATGCTTCTTAGCATCAATATCCATTTCTGCCTTTCCTGCAGGTGCCCCAAGTCTTTTCCCCAAGCCCCATGTCTATGGGATGTGTGTTCTTCTAACTGTTTTGTTGTCTCAAGTCGTAGGTTTCAGGAATGACTGGAGCAGCAGGGCTGGGTCTAGTCCCATCCTCCGCATGTGGCACCCAGCTTCCCCAGTTCATGCCATCTACAGGGATCAGCTCCTCACACTGTAGCCCATGTGTCTGTACAAATTCCACGCATTCCAGAGAAGGAAGTAAGAGAAGGCATACAGGAAGAATTCTCGGGGACAGTAAGAGAGGAATAGAGCAGTCCAGAGGGATCCAGCATGGAAGATGGCCAAGGAGATCCAGTGTATATTGAAATTAAAATAAATCTTTGGTGTGTGTGTGTGCGTGTGTGCATGTGTGTGTGTGCATGTGTGTGTGTGTATGTGTGGTATGCATGTGCACACAGGGGATCAGAGGATGGATGACTTGTAAGCGTTAGTCTTCCTTTGTGGGGTGGGTGCAGGGTCCTCCCTACTTCAACCCTCTCCTGGTCTCATTGACAATCTGTGCTCATTTTTGTTCTGTTCCACACATCTTCTGGGAAGTGTTCTTCAGCCCTTCACCCCAGGCACCGCACTCTGGAAAGCTCTGGACAGTGAGGTCTGCGTTCCCTGAGCTGCACAAGGCCTCGGGGTGGGGAGGGGAGGACACTAGCTGTGGAAGTTACTAGTTCCCTGGCTTTGGCAATAATCTGCTTAATGTCTTGTGTCAAACTAATTACTGCATAATTACCTTTTTTAATAACAGGTACTTTTAATTGGTGCAGGGTTAAACAATGCTGTTGTAAAAATCGGTTGTTTTACATTCATGGCTCCAGTTTATGAAGGGCTGGGACATAATATCAAACACTCCACAGAGTCTGTGGGGTGCGTGGACGAGGGCCCTGCTGATCCTCCCGTCTGTGGGGTGCGTGGATGAGGGCACTGCTCACCCTCCTGTCTGCAGGGTGCATGGACGAGGGCACTGCTCACCCTCCCGTCTGTGGGGTGCGTGGATGAGGGCACTGCTCACCCTCCTGTCTGCAGGGTGCATGGACAAGGGCACTGCTCACCCTCCCGTCTGTGGGGTGCATGGACGAGGGCACTGCTCACCCTCCTGTCTGTGGGGTGCGTGGACAAGGGCACTGCTCACCCTCCTGTCTGTTGTCTGCTTCACTCTCAGAGATGGGCTCTGTGTTACACTCAGAGAAGGGTGACAGAGATGCTCCCAGAGGCCTCCAGGTAAACTGAGGCCAAGAAACCCCACCTGAAGTGGAGACTGAGCTTACTTTTCTGCCCCAAGGTTTTTTTGGTCTTTGTTTCAAAAGATTTATTTTAGTGTGTGTGTGTGTGTGTGTGTGTGTGTGTGTGTGTGTGTACGCTTCTATGCACACTTGCAAATCGGTTCCTGTGGAGCACAGAGAGGGCATCAGATCCTCTGGAACAGGGGTTGTAGGAGATTGTAAGCATTCTGACATGGTGTTGGAACCTGAACTTGGATCCTCTTGAAGAGCAGTACGTGGCTCTCAACTACAGAGTTTTCTCTCCAGCTGTGGCCCCAAGGTTTTCAAAGGTGCTGTTGTAATAAATCAAAAGCCTGGAGCAAGGACTGGGTTTGATCAGCTAGCTCTACAGCCCAGCTCTGTAGACTCAGGGTGGGGGTCTCACCCTCTTTGGAAGGTGGCTTCATCACTTATAAAAGGATAGGGCTGTGACAGTATCCGTACGTGGGTACTGCCAAGATCAGGTAGACAGACATCGGTAAGGACATGGGGACTGGGNGGCAGGACACAGCCACTCCTGAGGGTCCCTCTCAAGGGATTGTCTCCTCGTCCTCCCCTGCAGACCCTGGGTGCCCTGTGGATAGAATCCCTCATGTCTTGACTGAGAAAGTGCACATACTCATCTCATTACAGCAGCTTTCTGCATTTCATTAAAATGCTGACAGGCCATTTCATAATAATTTATTAGCACAGAGTCAATTTTTATTAATTACGATCATTAATTTATCAGTGTTCCCGTCATCTGAAGTTTGGTCAGAAATGAAAGGCAAGAAGCACAGAGAGAAAAATAGGGGAAATAGTAGTTGGAGGGAGTAGGGTGTGGGAGGCAGGGAGGGGCCATGGTATGACAGGCAGGTGACAGCAGGAGGCCTGACACCTTGGGAAGCCTGGCCAGTGGGCTCTGAGGCACTGGGGTTGTAAGCATGGGATCCCTGTTGAGTGTGGAGGCCAAGGAAGTTTAGGGATGGTGTGGACTGAGCGTCACAGACCTGGGGACCCAAGACCTCCAAGTTCCCACTTACGTTGCTGTCAGTTCAGCCTGGTGCTTCCTGATAGCCCACCCCATCTGGGGACTTGTTTTCCTGGCTGATGCCCACCTCGTTCTTCAGGTTATCAACCGATGGTGACAGCGACCCAGTCCCGACTGTCGCTCCACCTCCAGAACCCACACAGCAGGAACCTAGTCCTGACTGTCACTCCATCTAGAGCCTGCAGAGCAGGAACCTAGTCCCAACTGTCGCTCCATCTGCAGAGCCTGCAGAGCAGCAACCTAGTCCCGACTGTCGCTCCATCTGCAGAGCCTGCAGAGCAGCAACCTAGTCCCGGCTGTTGCTCCATCTCCAGAGCCTGCAGAGCAGCAACCTAGTCCCAACTGTCACTCCATCCCTAGAGCCTGCAGAGCTCCCAGCAAAGGCTTATGGAGGATATGAACAGTCACCCCTCACCCCTGCTTTGCCGTGTCTGGTTCTGCAACAGAGGCCCGGAGAGGCAACCAAACCTAACAAAAGTCACAAAGAAAACTTCAGACTAGGAAGTGGACCTTCTGAGCCATTGACCAGGAACCTTTAGAACCTTCAGAACCTCCTCCTGGGTTCTGGAAATTTCTGCAGCCTAGCCTTTGGGACTGCTCTTATTCATCACGATGTAAACCTAGACAAATGAAACCCTCAAACCAAAAGTTTGGATTGGAAACAGCATAAATTGTCTGCCTCTGAGCCCTGGTCTTGCTTTAGGAGCCTCACCTTCATCCCAGCTCCATGCCTGACCCTTTAGGTGGGAACTCCTTCACACACTTCACTGCAGAAACCCCTGGAGGAGCTGAGGAAACACACAGGTGCTGGGGTCCACCCTGGGCCCGGGACTCTCGTCACTGCTGCTAGGCTGCCGGAAGCGTGGAGCTCTGCCCTTGGCGCTGATGGCAGGGCCCTGACTGACCATTGTTGTCCCTTTGTCCCACCATCTGTGTGGCAGTTCTCTTTCATCTCATCTTCCTGTTCCTCCTCCCTCTCCCCATCCAACTCCAGGTCACACAATTGGCGTGCACCTTTGTAAGAAGCCGGACACTGGCATCACAGCTTTCTGACCATCACCACTGTAAGGCCTGTGCAGTGGGGTGGGTGGATAGCTTCCTCCAGAATCTGGTGTTTGGGCTTTGATAGTTAACTAGCCAAGCTACCAGCCTTAGAGAGTTCAAAGGACCCTGCTGGCCTCATGGCTGCCAGGTGACCTTCCAGGACTGGTTTCCTGGGGGCGAACTACCCCATTCTATTCTGCTCTTAGCACTTAGGGCCTGACTTTGATTTGGCTTGAGACTTAACCACCAATGGAAAAATCCAGTGGAATCAGAATGATGGTCCACACACAGTCTCCAAGAGTGCCCGGTACAGAGAAGCCCAGAGGTTGGCTATTTCCACTCTTGAGAAAGTCCTGCATCCTTCTTGTGACTCCGGGTATACTGCTGACCTCAGTAGCCATGCTAGACCCCCCCCTGAGGACACAGTGCAGCCTGCCCACAGTCCCCGCCGAGCCCCATGTGCTTGTGTGACATCAGAGGCTCCCAGGCCAGGCCTGCCAGGTGGCTGTGTTCTCAATGCCCTCAAAGCCCAAGGGCTTCTCTGGATAACCCAGAGCCCCCAATTCAGCAGGTGTTCTTTTCACTAGTAACAGGAGCTCTGAGTTTATGCTACAGTGCCTGGCAGGATGATAGTGCCAGGGCCCTTTGAGAGGAGTTCTGAGGTCAACCTGTTCCTGTTTAGGCTCCCGTCCAGGCAAGCGTCACATGTGGGAAGGATTGGCGATTAATAGCTCATGATTGCTGGCACTCTTACCTGGCCTGGGACAGCCGACAAGAGTCAGGCTGAGGACAGACGGCTGCTGTCAGATCCAGACATGACCCGGGTTGGCTATGGCATGGTGCTGCAGCCAGCCCCAGCATCCAGCAGACAATGGCTCATGGGGTCCTTCATGGTAGGGGAGACTATAGTGATATTTTATTTTATTTTTTTTAATAAAAAAAGCTTGCCTAAAGATCAGAAGGGCAAAGCTAAGCCACTAGAGGTCAGGCAGTGGTGGCATACACCATTAGTCCCAGGATTTGGGAAATAGAGGCAGATGGATCTCTGTGAGTTTAAGGCCACCCTGGGCTACACATGATCAATGCAGAAACAAATTCAGGTGGTGGTGCTTCACACCTTTAATCCCAGTCCTCGGGAGTCACATGCCTTTAATCCCAGCACTATAGGGAATATAAAATGAGAGGAGAGAGAGGCTTTGTCTGCTGAGTCTGCTTAGGTTGCTTTGTCTGCTTAGTCTGTGGTCACCCAGCCTTGATAGAGGTGAGACTTCTCTAGTGGCTCGGCTGCTTTGCTTTTCTGTTTTTCAGGTTGAACCCTGATATCTGTCTCTGGGTTTTTATTATTTGTGCTACAGGAGACCAATAGTTGTGAGGCTTAGGCTCCATGGACAGGGTAGGAAGCAGGGAGTGGGGTTCAGTCTGATGAAGCCAGAGGTTGTGAAGCCATGGGTCAACATCTTCAGGTAAGGAGCACTGCTGGGCCCAAGCTCCACAGATTAGAACTCTGGGGCTTCAGGCAAGGACTTAACCCTGCTTAGCAAGTTCCACACATGCAGCAAGCCCTCTACACTTGGTCATAGCTCCCAAGCACAAAAGCTCAGAACCCTTTCCTTAGGGCGAGATTGTGCTGATACCCACATGAGTAACATTACCCACAGAGAAGAAGAGCCCAGGAAACAGTGGTGTTGGGAGTTGGGGCAGCACTCCTTCATGTTTTGTAGCTTCTTCCACAGTTTCCAGATGCAGAACAGGTGATGGGTTCCTGTGCCCATCACCCAGTGCTTACATAGAAGACCCTGGGGCATGCTGGTCCAGAAGGACAGGTGCGGGTTAGGACTCTTGAGGTCCTGACATGATTCACAGAGGAAGAGAACACTGAGTGAGTGATAGTCCTCTGAGTCAAGCAGCCTATATTGAGAGCTCAGCTGTGCCCATTTGCAAAAGATCATCCTGACGTACTTGGAATCGTTGACATACTCCCCCAACAGAAGTTCAGAGTAGGGGTTGAATATCTAGCCATGCCCTACCACTTGACAACACTGCCTGTAGATTGGAGGGGATGGAGTATATAGAAGCCAGGGTAGACTAAAGCAGGGACTAGAAATATATACAGGCCAAGAGATTTAGGCTTTATAAAAGACAGTGGTAAAAAGATCTGAAATGATTAAGGAAATTATTGAAACTGATGAGCAGGGAGAAAACATACAAGAACAGGATTTAACATGGCCAGTATGTGTCAGAGTCAGAGATGACTTATCCAGGGTTTTTTTTTTATTCAAGACAAGGTTTCTCTGTAGCTTTGGAGCCTGTCCTGGAACTAGCTCTTAT
>LOEQ01000408.1:492955-508870 GCA_001685075.1 Bramus lutescens | reverse complement strand
AAAAAAGATGGAGCTGACAAACTCAATCATGGGTGAAAGGTAAGAATTCTCAGGGATCTCCTACGGTCTCCTGTATTTTACCTGTGATACTGGAGGCAAGGAGTGGAGATTTGACATGCCCAGGGATAAGTGGGGACAGAGGCCAACCAGGAAATATATAAATAAATATCCTAATGACATGGGACCCAGCAGGTCATATATGTGCACAATGTTTTCCCAAATGATTGCAGTGTTTTCTTTTTTCTTTTTGTTTTTTTGAGACATGATTTCTCTGTTTAATCCTGACTGTCCCGGAGCTCATTTTGTAGATCAGGCTGGCCTCGAACTCAGAGATCCACCTGCCTCTGCCTCTGCCCCTGAGTGCTGGGTGCAACACCACAGCCAACTGATTACAGTGTTTTCAACATTATGTCCTTATGTTGTACAGTACCACATACAGTGAAGATATACAATGAAAATACAAAAAATTGAAAACTTAAATTATCTTTCTAGAAAAGGAAAAAAAAAGGCTTAAATCCTGGCTCTGAACATTTGACACTGGAGGATATAGAGCATCTTCAACTTCAGTTTTTCAGAGTTAATCAATATTTTGCTTTGATAACTATCATCATTGAAAACCCGCTTCACACAAATCTATAGTACAAAATGACAGAAGTATATTTAGGACCATTTCAGAAATTGTTGGAAATTTTCTCCTAATTACAGGGCAAAGTTAATGATCTTTTTAAAAATAAAACTGATGTCAGTGACTCAAACAGCAGGGCTTTTAAAATATATATATTTACTTTGAGATAAGATCAGACTATGTAGCCCTTACTGGCCTGGAACTTGCTGTGTAGACCACATTGGCCTCAAACCCAAGAAAGCTAGCTGCTTGCCTCTCCTGAGTGCTAGGATTAAAGGTATGGGCCACCAAACCTAGTTCAAACATCAGTTTTTAAAGTCAAACATTTTAACACAATACAATCTAAAGATAATAGTAATTTTATACATGCTGAGGAGTGAGAGTAGGAAAATATTAAAAGTTTTGTTAAAAGATTTTGTTGCTGTAATTAATAATTGAACAATTATGTTTCTTTTTGTTGTTGTTAGTGGGGTTTTGTTTTGATTTTTGCTGATTTGTTTGTTTGTTTGAGACAGTCTCAAGTAACCCAGGCTGCCTTAGAACTTACTGGGCAGCTGGGGATGACCTTTGACATCCTAATTCTCTGCACTGTACACCTACCAAGTTTGGAGATTGTAGGTATGCACCACCATAATTGACTTTAAATTATTGTCTTCTATAAGAGCAGAAAACTTTGTATGTACAATAAAAAAAATGTTGTTCATAACATAAGCCTAGGCATCTCTACTTTGACTCACAATGTTTCAGGTAGTGGTAATGACATAGTATGCCATGATGGCATTCAAGGTGCAAAGGATGCTTTGTATTCAGAGCCAAGACTGCAGTGAGGTTGTACAATATAGCATGGATGAGGGCTGCCAGAAATACCTTGGCGTTCAAAAAACTTCTACTCTCTCCAAATTCTTCCTGACCCCCATATTCAATTATGCAGTCCCATGTGGGTTTAAGAAGTTGGACTTTGTTAACAATCCTAGCACTGGAACTTTCATTTGTATGTATGTGTGTGTTTCTCTTTGTGTATGTGCTTCTTGTACTTTTTCTCTGTTTGCTTTGTTTCCTTTCTTTTTTTTTTAAAAATAATTTTTTAAGGAGAGAAAGAAGGCATGGATTTAGGTGGGTGGGAAAGTAGAGAGGATCTGGGAGGAGATGGGGGGAACCGTAATCAGAATATATTGTATGAATAAAATCTATTTTCAAAACAAACAAAAATGTCATATAGGATATTCAACATGCTAGTCTTGGGTGAAAGATGAAGGGAGTAATTTGGACAATGGAGGCTGAGGTGCTTGTAGCTCATAGAGGAAATGTCCAGTTGATTCTGAGAGAATAGCTCCAAGTAGGGACCTAGACTCTCCCCTGCCTTGTGATTAGGGCTGGTTATAGAGAGAGAGGAGAGGCTTGAGCAGGAATCTGGAAATGTCCTTCCAGATGGAGCAAAGCAGCACTCACTTCTGTTGGAGATAGGAGCACTTCCACCCTGACAAGCTTGGACAAAGGAAAGTGTGGGCATCTGCTTTGCCAGTTTTGTCTCTGGTTAACAAAGATTAGATTAGCACAGTATGGTAGCAGTAAATGTCACCTGATCTGGCCTGGGGTGCTAGACACCAGCTGGTGGAATTGAGTCCAGCGGCTGCTCCTGGAAGGGCAACAGTTAGCAGTTTGGTTTCTTCCCAAGGTACTCCTGGGAGAGACCAAACATTGTTTTCAGTGCTATTTCTCCATGGCTTTACCTGCTAACTTCACTTTTACTTTGAATTACACCCATTTTACACCCCCCTTTTTCCTTTCTGTAAGTGAAACAGCTCAGTGAGGTTGACATTTACCCTTATCTGACTCCATATGGATAGGCTGGCCTATTTTGCAGAAGTATTTGCTTAGAGCCCTGTGGTTTGCTCAGGGTTTCTTTTCATTGCCTGAAAACTTGTAAGAGTCTTGCCTGATATAGTTCTCATTAGTAAGTCAAAAAATGTTTTCCCTGTTGATCTTTCATCACACATTTTCAAGTGATGTTTAATTTTATTTTTGTTGTTTATCTTTAATCGTTATCGGTGTAGAAAATTCCAAAAATATGTACAGAAAATAGTGAAAAGACTCCATGTTCCTGATTCCATCTCTAGCAAGTTGTCAGCAGTCTGCCACTTTTTGCTTAATTTGCCCTTTACTCAACTCTTTTCTGTACTATTCTCTTTTTTTAAGGTTTATTTATTTATTATGTATACAATGTTCTGCCTTCATGCGTCCCTGAAGGCCAGAAGTTGGCACCAGATCTTATTACAGGTGGTTGTGAAGTACCATGGGTGCTGGGAATTGAGCTCAGAACCTCGAAGAGCAGTGTTCTTAATTGCTGAGCCATTTCTCCAGCCCCTCTGTACTATTTTCAAGCAAATCTTGGATTTTTCCCATACCAAAAAAAAGTCTCCCTAGCCCAGGCTGACTGACCTTCTCCTGCCTTAGGCTCCCAAGTGTTAGAATAACACTTGTGTACTGCCATGCCTGGCTACCAATGATTCTTCAAGAAGAAAAGTATTGTGGAAAAGGCCATTGTTATACCTCAGAAGCTGAGCAGCTTCTGAGTTTTTAACCTGGTCTGTAGCTTGTCCAGGTACCCTGTTATACTGAGTGGTGTTGGGGAATATTATTTTCAGGTGTGTTACTTTTATTTATGCTGCCTTTGATTAACTGTAAAGCTGTGATTCTTTGCCTGTTTAAAACACCCAAAGGTCCCAATAAAGAGGTGAACTGCCAATAGCGAGGCAAAAGCAAGGATAGGCAGGTCTAGCAGGCAGAGAGTATTAAAAAGAGAAAGAGGAGCAAGAGGAAAAAGGAGAGGAGGATATTAGGGGCCAGCCATCCAGCCAGTCACAGAGTAAGAAGGAAAGGAAGGTATACAGAAATAGAGAAAGATTAAAAACCCAGAGGCAAAAGGTAGTCGGGATAATTTAAGCTAAGAAAAGCTGACAAGAAATAAGCCAATCTAAGGCCGGGCATTCATAACTAAGAATAAGCCTCTGTGTGTGATTTATTTGGGAACTGGGTGGTAGGCCCCCCCAAAAAAGAGTAAAACATCACACAGTAGAGTGGATGAGGAGTGTGAAGGCAACCATGTGGCCACAGCCCTAGAGTTTATCTCTTCCTAAGACTAGAAAGTAAGGATGGTTCTTTAATACTGATATTGTTGGCCCAGGTAACTTTCTGTTTCCCACTGACATCCTGTGTCTTGTTTTATTTTATTTAACTTTTTTATGTGCATTGGTGTGAAGGTGTCAGATCCCCTGGAACTAGAGTTACAGTTTTGAGTTGCTGTGTGGGTGCTGAGAATCGAACCCGGGTCCTCTGGAAGAGCAGCCAGCGTTCTTACCTGCTGACCCATCTCTCTATCCCTTGACCCCCTGAATCTTATGATACCTTCAGACCTGAGGCCTCAAAAAGTCAGAGGGCCAGTAGATAAACCATAATAAGCTAGAGAAATCTTCCTCTGGAGATGAGTCCATGAGACTGAGTGAACTATACAGCAAAGATCAGGCTGTGAACAAGAATTCAAATGCTTTAACATCCATGTCTTATTTTTATAATTGCTAGACTTTTTTTTAGCAGTGTCTCCTTCTGTTTTATATGTGACACCATTAAATGACTGAAGTAAGCAAAAAAGACAAATGATTTTTATACTGCTGTGTTCTCTTTGGAATATGACATTCTTGCTTTTGTTGGCTGCATAGCTTTGGGGCTGAGTTGGAGTTTCTGGACCCTAATTGCACCTTGCCTGGTTTGTTTCAGTTGAGTGAGTGTCGTGTGCCTTTATTTCCTGTCTCTTGCATCAGTCTGTTTGTGAGAGTGTACTGAGAGGTGATTAATGGGAAAGATAAACACGTGCTTATGGGCTGAAAGTTCACCCTGTTTCCTGCGGTGTCTTTGGTTTAGTGAATTGTTTGCTGCCTGCAGATCACATCTGGTGTATGTCTGTGGTGAGCATTGGCTGCTCTTAAAGCAGAGTCAACATATGATAAGGCTTGAAAGACTTTACTTCACAGGAGAATCCCAAGTGACAAAAAGATCAGACCAGCGGTCTGTCATCGCGTGCCTCTAGCGTCTAGAACTCTGCATACAAAATCTTGTTTGACCGTTTCCCTCCTTTTTGCCCTGGAGTGTACAACTTGATTGTAGCTGTGGGGATTTGCTGGCAGTACTGCGTTATTGAGCAGCATCTCTGTGTGTTCAAGGTCAGCCAGAGCTGCACAGTCAAACCCTGTCTCAAAACAAAATTTTTTATTAGGACTTTTTAAGAGGCCTTAATTTTCTGCAAAACAGATAATTTAACCATATCAAAAATAGTTTCTTCATTTATAATGCTACTGTGAACATCTTTGTACAAATAGCTCTTCCTGTATTTTATACTATTTTAAGCTAGATTTTACGGAAATACAGTTAGTGGATCAAAGGGAATCAACACTTGAAGTCTATAGGATTGCCACAAGCTGCTATGGGGTGTTTACTATCAGTTAGCATCAGTTATGAATCCAAAATATGGCCTTTCCTATTGGAAATATCTAGGTATCTGACAACAGACTATTAATTTCAGATTTTAGAAGTTCCTCTGGTGGGTGGACTGGAGAGATGGCTCAGTTAAGAGTATTGACTACTCTTCCCGAGGACCTGGCTTCAATACCCAACATACATATGGCGATCCACAACTATCTGTAACTCCACTGCCAGGGCCCCAGTGCCCTCTTCTGGCCTCTGCAGGTACTTTTTATGCATGTGGCACAGAGACATACATGAAGGCAAACCACTTATACATATAAAAAATAAACATTTTATTAGACTTATTTATTATTTTATTTTGTATGTGAATGTTTTGCCTGTGTATGTATATGTACCATGCATGCTTGGTGTCCTCAGAGGCCGGAAGAGAGCATCAGATCCCCTGGAATTGGAATTATGGATGGCTGTGAGCCACCATGTGGGTGCTAGGAGTCCAACTTGACTCCTCTGCAAGAACAACAAATGCTTTTAACCTCTGTGCCATCTCTCCAACCCCTTCTACCTAGTCTTAGTAAGAATTGTAAGCACTTAACCTTTGTGCCTCTGTGTGTTTCCTGAAGTGCCCTCTCATGACTTAGCTAGTGCAGGCTAGCCTTAGTTTGTTGGTACAGCTTGAAAGTTGGTCCTGGGGTGCCGCCAGGGCCTGACATTTCAGAGCCCAGCTGATGATGCTTCTTGTTCTTTTGCACAGATCCAGTCCTGCAGGTCCCAACACACGTGGAAGAGTAAGTTTCCTCATCTCTTTAGTATTTCCTTTTAATTTATCATCTTATTTAGTTACCAGGCACAAATACAAGTTTAAAGTGTAGCAAGAATTTTTGAGACATAAAAATTTTCTAGGTGGGTGATTGTTAGAAACCTCTGGTCCTTGGGTGAGGAGGTCAAGTAATATTAAAACGAGTTGTTTGAAGTGGAATTTTTTTTTCTGAGACAAGGTTTCACTATGTAGTTCTGATTGTCCTAGAGCTTGCTGTGTAGACCAGGCTGTCCTCAAACTCACCGAGATCTGTCTGCCTCTGCCTCCTGAATGCTGTGTTTAAAGGCATGCACCACTATGCCTGGCAACTTGAGATGGAACTTAAATTGAGTTTTGAACTAGATTCCAAAGTCAGAATTTCTCTTTTTAAAATTTATTTATTTATTCTCTTAAAAAATATATATATGGTTGTTTTGCTTGCATGCATGTCTGGGTATCAGGTGTGTTGCTTGGTGCCCACGGAGGCCAGAAAAGGGCCTCAGATCTCCTAGGACTTGAGTTACAGATAGTTATGAGACAGTATGTGGGTGCTGAGAATTGAGTCTGGGTCCTCTAGAAGAGTAGACAGCTCTTAACTGCTGAACCATTTCCTCCCTGGCTCTCTTTCTGTTCACTGTATCACATCACAGAGAGGAAAGGGGAATGTAACCTGCTGTTAGAGTGTGTAGTGTTCAAGGGAACATTGTTGCCTGTAAGAGCCTGAAATGATGGAACAACCCAAGTTGAAAAGAGATTTGATAAAGAATTCTTCATGGCATTAATCATAGTTCCATCTTTAGCACATTCACCTGGCAGAGGATCAACTTGAGTCTTCTTGTGGGATGTTACTGACAGACCTTACTCTGTATCCCTGACAGGTTCTCTTATTTAGGCTTTTAGAGTTTGTTTTTATTGCTATAATTTAAGAAATAAAAGTATGTTGAAAATGACAAATGGATATGAGCAACACTAGTTAGATTTCGTAGATTTTTTTTAATTAAAAAGAGGAGCTGGAGAGATAGTTCCGCAGTTAAGAGCATTTGTTGCGTCTACAGAAGATTTGGTTCAGTTCCCAGCACCCACATGGTAGCTCACAACCATCCATAACCCTGGTTCCAGGAAAGCCAAAAGACATATATGTGGTACATATACATAGCAGGGGAGGTGTAGGGGTAGTTAGAAGGGAGTGTGGAAAATGGATATGATCAAAACGTTACATATGTATTTATGAAATTTGAAGACTAAATAAAACTACAGACTTGGCCTGTTTATACATGAAACAGTTGCTGCTAAATATTAATTGTTGATGTTCATATACAGTAGACATAGAAGTTGAAAACAGACTTGCTAAGCTCTTTTCATTTATTTCATTGTCATCCACAGTCCCTGACCAAAAGACAGTTTACTTCTGTGGCTTCATATGACTTTTCTTTCTCGGGTTATTTTTCTCCACTTAAGTAGAATACATGCCTCCATGGATTGTTTTATTTTTATGTGGCTGAAGTTTAAAAAAGAGTGGGTTAAATTGTCTTATTCTCTCTCTCTCTCTCTCTCTCTCTCTCTCTCATCCTCCATGTTATGACTTTATATGAATTTGATCATTGATCATTATGGTCTTTTGTTCTGTGTCCTGGGCTATAGTTTATAATTGACAGTTATTATTTAATTTCTAGGCCTGCTTTCCTCCCAGATCCCAATGATGGCAGTCTGTACACACTTGGAGGCAAGAACAACGAAGGCCTTACGGTGAGAATATTTAGCTTCTTTGTATACTCTGGATTCTTAACTAAGTCCTTATGTGCACCTGCAGGTGAGACCACCTAGGAGCTTCATACAAATTGCTGGGAATTCTGATTCAGATCATGTGGTATTTAGGGAAATACAATTGAAATCACAATACCACTCCTACCCAGTGTGCATATGATGACTGGAATATCTAGCCAAAGAAAGAGAAACCTTGTGTTTGTGGAGATGCCAGTAACCAGAGCTCTGTCCACTGGGAGATACAGGCAATACAACTGGCTCAGCAGCATATGTGGCAGAACCTACAACCCAGTAACCCCTCCCAGACGTGGGCTCAAGAGAAGTGCATGAGTATGTTCTCCCAAAAGCCAAAAGATGTTGTGTAGCATGTCTCTACTTCTGTGCAAAGACCAGGACCAAAAACAACTTGGGGAGGACAATGTTTGTTTCATCTCAACAACTCTCAGGTCACACTCTGTAACTTAGGAAAGTCACAGCAGGAACTCCAGGTGTGGGAACTGAAGCAGAAATCATGCAGGAATGCAGCTTACTGGTTTGTACCTCCTGGCTTGCTGTTTGCTTTCCTGTACACTTCAGGACCACATGTTCAGGGATGGTACTACCCACAGTGGGCAGGACCCTTCCATATTAATCATCAACCAAGAAAATGTCCCACAGACTTTGCCTGTAGGGCAATCTGGTGGGGGTATTTTCTCAGTTCAGTTTCCCTTCTGAAACGACTCCAGCCCGTGTCAGGTTGACAAAAAAAAAAAAAACCAGGACAATTGTTTATTTAATCATACTGCTTATTATATGTAAAATATAGCTAAATACATCAATAGTAGAATGGATAAATAAATTATGAGATAGTTGTTCAGTTGAATGTTCAGCTGCAAGAGCCAACAGTCTACAAGTGCATTCAACATGGATCTGTCTCTCAAACATAACACTAAGTAAAATATGACAGAACAGGCCACATACTGAGGGCTTAATTTATATAAATCTCAAAACCAAGAAAAACTACATTCTGTTGATTTTGGAGTAAACATAATAGTTACCCAAGAGAGTTAATAATGACAGAAGGCCCAGAGGGGCTTCTAGAGAGCTAGAATGATATGGATGTTAGTAGCAGATATGTTTGCTTGATGTACATTACTGAACTATGCTTACGTGTGCCATTCTGGTTGTATGTTATACTTTACAAGGAAGTTTTGAAAGCCTTCATGTGATTCTAAGGTGCAGCCAAGGATGAAAACCCCTGGTCTAGACCCTTGAGTGGACTCTTGTGGGCTCTCAAACTTATATTTTAAAATTAGATTTCGAGCACCTGGGGCAGATACAGACAGAAAGGCAAGACTAGGGGTGGAGCTGCATGCACTTCACCCTCCACATGTCTCTGCATTGGTTTCTCTCTACATAATGTAAAACATATCTGTGTTTTAAGCATTTTGTTTGCTAGATGTATTGTGGAGTGATCGGGATAAATCATTTCATTTGAACTTCTTGTTAACCTATCTATAACTGTTTTCCCCACGTTAGAGGTATAGAAACTGAACCTGGACAAGACAAAGACTGTACAAAGGCCAAAGCTCCAGGATTGGTGTTTGTACTTAAGGAGCTGTGCTTTTTCAAGGATGCACTCTCAGCTGTGATAGTATCTGTCTTGGAGCACAAGACTCCAGAGTGATTCCCAAAACATCTGCCAAAACTCTAGTAGATATTACTCCATCTTGCTGTCATTTTCCTTTTTCTAAGATTTAGTTTGAATTTTGGAATGATGAGAAAATCCAAATAGTTAATTAGTATCTATGTCTCTGTTTATTTTTTGTTTTTATTTTTCAAGATGGAGTTTCTCTGTGTAGCCTTGGCTGTCCTAGAGCTTGCTTTGTAGAACAGGCTGGTTTTGAACTCTAGATCTACATGCCTCTGCTTCCTGAGTGCTGGAATTAAAGGCTTGTGCCACCATTCTAGGCCAGCTCTGTTTATCAACACTACTAAAAAATCTTTTCTTCCTTGGAGAAAAGGTGACAGTGTAATAGAAGCCTAACAGCAGGTAGCTGCAGTTTCAGGGCCTGTTCCAAAAATAAAGTTCACTGAAACAAGCAGTGGCCAAAAGGGCCACTCAGAGGTCAGCTGTGGGCTCAGAAGAGGCAGTTTTATGATGAAATGTGTTGAAATGTTGGGAGTTCTGGGAGTTTCTTTTCCTGGCACCTACCATAACTTCCTTTTTATAACCCAAAGGCTGTTTTCAGTAGAGAATTACTTACTAAATGAAACACTAAAACCCAGACCTTTGTGTTGTCCATGTAACCATTCTCCTTTCCTTGAGCCTTGACTTTCTTCTAAGTTGCTTCTTTTCAGCATTAATGTCATGATCCTCCCATGGTAAAAGTCATTGTCATTCTACCTAGCTTGGATATCTTTGGGTCAGTTTTTGAAGACATATTTTTTTTGTTGTTGTTGTTGTTGTTTTTTGAGACAGGGTTTCTCTGTAGCTTTGGAGCCTGTCCTGGAAGTAGCTCTTGTAGACCAGGCTAGCTTCGAACTCACAGAGATCCGCCTGCCTCTACCTCCGAGTGCTGGGATTAAAGGCGTGCACCACCACCACCCAGCTACTCTCCATATTTTTGTAATCTTCTAGAAAAGGTTTGTGGAACCCTCAGGGAATACCTGGACAGGAAACCTGAGGGACCTGTGCATCCTGTGTCAAATAAATGAGTTGGTGTACAGAGTTCAGAGACCAGGGAGCCTAGAGGCTGTTGGAAGTAGATGTGGAAGCCGAGGACCTCCTCCTTAGGTTCCAATTAGAAACCTCCATCTGCAGTGTGCTCCTCTGTTTTTAGAAGAACTGGGTAACAGAAACAGCATGCTTGGTAGAATTACAGCAATTTCACAAGACTTGGTTAACTTATTTTTTTACATTTTTTTTAAAGAAACTTCCCTTTACCATCCCAGAATTGGTTCAGGCATCCCCATGCCGAAGTTCAGATGGAATCCTCTACATGGGTAAGAGTTCCCATTTTCTATTTTCTTTTTAAGAAAGAGCTCTCCCCTTCTGAGGAAGAATTGACATCATTAATATGGTTACTCATTTAACAAGCTTTTAGCTTCTGGGTTGGCCTACTGCTGTTATTTCATGATTGCAACATACCTAGCTGCAAATGAATAAAATTAAATTGAGTACAATAGTCTGAGCTAAGGAAGGGAAGCCAGATCCTGCCTATTAATTATAGGGCTTTCCTAGTATTTCCTGCTATCAGAATATTTGGTAGAAGCAGCACTTAGCAGCTTTACGAGATAAGCTGTCTTCATACCTGTGGGGTCACACACAGCTTTCAAATCATCAGCTCACTTGCTTTTCTTTAGCACATTGCTGCCAAAATGTCAATAAAGATGCATTTGTAGCACAAAGGAGAACTGTATTTATCTTGAAATTCTAGTAGCAATAATAGCCTGTGTTTATATAGCAGCTTTCCTTTTGAGGAACTGAAAGTGCTTATTGCCTATTCATGCCTCGGGAGATCTATGTACATTTTCAAGTCTCAAATGCAGGCCAGTTTTTTAAGTTTTGCTAGGGACACTCCTGCATCCTTGTATGAACCTTTCAGAATGAGGAACAGATTCAGACCAACAAACCTTCCTTCCGCTGGGCCATGCCCTGGGCCCATATAACCATCTTCTGATTGTGTCATTGTTCTCTATTGGTCTTCCAGCAATTCATCATATGTGGTAAACTTAGGATATTCTGTTTCCACCATCTTTGTGCCATGTCTTAATTGAGTTCACTGAGTATATTTATGAGCATGATAGTTATTCAATCCATCCCTCATAGCTATAGGTAGATTATACACATTGCAGTGGTCCTTGAAGTAACCAGATGTACGTCACATAGATAGAAGGTATTAATGGTCATGGTTATTTGTTTATAATTTATTCTCTATATTCAGATCTTTTTCATTTTAAGACCTTATTGTTGAGAATGGTTAGAATCCACAAACAAGTTGTACCTGTGTGGAATCTAGTGTGTTACATCTGTTACAGCTAAGTATAGCTTTAACAAATTCTGGTACCCTGTGCCCTTGTCTGGCATCTCTGTGTTCTGCTTCCATGGGAATGTGAATGTAGGAAACATCTGTTAAAGTAGGAAAACATAAATGTCCAGAGGCATGGCTTACAGAATAGAAATGTACACATTATAGTTGACTGTGTTGGCCTTCAAATACACCATACCATCTATACTTTAGATACATATACTAAATGTTTTCTTAAAAGTGTTTATGTGGCTTTGCTGTCTGCGTGTTCATAATCAGCTTACCAAGGCAAGAGGTATAACTTGTGACCTGGGAATAGTTTACTGGCTAGAAACAAAGGTTGAAATAACTTTAGCCTCTTTAGCATCAGGTTACAGCAACTCTGCTGACTAGTCACAGGTACTAGCTAATTATAGTTATGTGCTACTTCACATGTGTGCTAATTGGTAATTGGTAAGGATGTTGAGGAATATGTATCATAGGTACCAGGAGAAGAACCCCTAAGTGTGCTTATATTTATATAGATCTTCATTTGTGGGGAAAGGACAAGCAAGATTTTTCAAAAATTTTTTAAGCTTATTTATTTTGGGTTTTTTAAAACAGGGTTTCTCTGTAGCTTTGGGACCTGTCCTGAAACTAGTTCTTATAGAACCAGGCTGGCTTCAAACTCATAGAGATCCGCCTGCCTCTGCCTCCCGAGTGCTGGGACTAAAGGCATGCACCACCACCGCCTGACTAAGACTTTTCATATTTAAGATAGTTATCCAAAGCAATAAAACCCAACTTGAAAGTTAAGAGAACTTTTTCATATTACAATTAGATTATAAATCTTAGAGAAATGTTTATGTTAGGTTTAGGTTATTAAATTAGTATAGAACTCAGGGGCCCAAAGAGTTATTAAGTTCACATTACTGGGCTGGAGAGATGGCTCAGTGGTTAAGAGCACTAACTGCTCTTCCAGAGGACCCAGGTTCAATTCCTAGCACCCACATGACAGCTAACAACTGTCTCTAACTCCAGTTCCAGAGGATCTGACACCTTCACACCAATGTACTTAAATTAAATTAAACAAATTTTTTAAAAAGTTCACATTGCCATTTATTTTGTCACTTCCAAAGCACTAACTTGACATTTCTAACTTCCTAGGGATTTCAGGCCTATTTCCCAGCACAGAGAGGATCTTGAATAGTTAAAACTGCTACCTTATTGATGCTGTTTATTTCTGCTTGGGAAGGGTATTAACAGTGTATTCACTAACATTCCAGGTAAAAAGCAGGATATTTGGTATGTCATCGACCTTCTGACTGGAGAAAAGCAGCAGACCTTGTCATCGGCCTTTGCAGATAGTCTCTGCCCATCAACCTCCCTGCTGTATCTTGGACGGACAGGTAAGAAATGAGTCTTTGTTAAACAACCTGCCTGTTTCTAGAGTGAGTGGAACAAAACTCCTCAACCGACCTCTGATACTGGATTTGTTCTCCAAAAAGTGGCCAGAGTTGCCCTCTCCAAGCAGCCAGATTTCTCAGACTCTTCAGACCCCAGGGAATGTAGTCTAGACTACCCTGAGCCCCATCATGCAGGGGCTGTTGCGCTTCCCTACTTGAAATGTTTTCAACTGGGTATGCTACCTACTGCTCTCAGTATAGCAGTTCTGTGTTTAAGGACTCACAATGGAATGGCTTTCTCTACCAGGTGTGCCTGGTTTTGCCCTTCTGGCACATAAATGTCCCTTCATTTTCCACAATACTGCTCAAAAGTTCCCTCCTTTGCAAAGCTATTTTCCCAGCCTTCAAGCCCCCACCTTGTTCAGGAATGTTCCATTTTACTCTTCTATTCTCAGCCGACAGGCCTGCTACAGCAGCCATCCTCCCCTTATTTATTATTATTATTGATTATTATCAAGTGTCCTTATTTCCAGCTGTTGGGACTACTTTTTATCAAGTAAAGCCTAGCTTCACGCAGGTGTAAACACTATGGGTCTCCAGTAGAATTGGAGTAATGGAGGAGTTTGGACATGCTTTGGCTTTAAATGGAATGTGTGTTCTTAGTCCAAGCCACTGTTTCCATTATCTATTGCCATGTAATAAGCTGCCTAACCTAGTGTCTTAAAGTATGGCCATTTTATTGTTCCTAATTCTTTGACTAAGGAATTAGGAAGGGCTCTACACAGAAATCCGTCTTTGTTCTTCATACTGGGATGACTCATGTCTGGAATCTTGGTTCAGCTCCATGTAAACTTCCCCCACACATCCATATGGAAAGCCTGGACTTCCTGACATGGTTGCTTCTTGGGCAAATGTGAATGTTAGATTGCCTCATAAGATCTGAACTCGGAACTCCCACAGCCTTACTTCTACTTCAGTCATCGATCAAAGTAGGTTATTAGGCAGGTCTAGAGCCCAGGGTGAAGACAAAGACTCTCTCTCTTGATAGAAAAAGTGGCATGCATATTACAGGAAAGACGTGATGACTATCCTCTGTTCAGCATTCTTACATAGCCTTCCCTCTCGCTACAGTAATGTGAACTCTTCCACATACAAAATACATTCACCCCCTACCAAGATCCCCAAAATCCTATCATAGCATTGGTCTCAAAATCCAATGTCTGGGAATCTGCATCAGGCATGATGGCACATGAGGATCTCTGATCTGGAGACCCATGAATTAAAAAGATTGAGCATGGTGACCCACACCTGTAATCCTAACATGTGGGAGGTAAAGGCAGGAGGATCAGGAATGCAGTGCTAGCCTTGGCTGCGTGTGAGTGTGAGGTCAGCCTGAGCTGTATGAAACCCTATCTTAACAAACAAATGAGGGGCATAGGGGAGGAAGGGTTCTCGCTCTTGTACTTTTCCCTCCATCTACATGATGTACAGTGATGAGACAAGGTGGCTGTAATAAACATTCCCATTCAAAAAGAGGTGAGCAAAGGGTAGAGGATGTGACTCAGTGGTAGAGAGATTGCCTAGCATGTATAGGGTTCTGGGTTTAAGCCTGAGCTCTGAGGGGAAAACTAGCCCCCAAAAAAAGGAAGGGTGCTGATCCTTAGTAATTTTGAAATCCAACCAGGCATTTGTTTTCAGGTTCTCCTATCCTGAGGTGCAGAAAACATTTACCTTGTAGAGCCAAGTTTTACTCCCAGACATTGGTTCCCTCCTGTATTGTTCTCAGTGGCTCTTGATTCTATCCTTTGAAAGAAGTGCTTCCTTTTTCATCAGAAATGGCTAGTTTAGGGGCTGGAGAAATGGCTCAGCAGTTAGGAACACTGGATGTTCCTCCAGAGGACCTTGCTTCAACTCCCAGCACCCATATGGTGGCTCACAATTGTAGCATTAGTCCTAGCAGACCAAATGTCTTTTTTTGTCTTCCTCGGTACTGCACACATATAATGTACAGATAGTCAAGCACACATGCACCTAGAAGAAAAACGAATAAACATGCATATTTTTAATTTTAAAAGAAAAATGCCTTTTACAGTTTTCTCAATCTTTTTTTTATTGAAAGTAGGGAGTCTAGAGTCCACCTCCTTATATTATCTGATTATTGCACTAATATTACTCCTTTAAAAACTTGGTGGGTTTCCCATGTGTCAAATTGCAGTTAGTCCCTTAGATAAAGGCCCTATCACAACTGTCCACTTGAGATTGTGGGAGTGCCCTGGCCAGCATTCTTATGACTAGCTAGCAGAGGGTTTTCCAAGGTATCATCTTAAATCTTTCTTAGGTCTCTAAGAAGGGTTTTATAGACTCACCTGAGTTTGATTTTAACCTTGACCTGGAACCTTTTTCCCCCCTGCTTGGTAACTCTGAACTTCATTTTTATTTTACTTATTTGTTTCCTTTGGTGTTTGTTTTTTCAAGACAGAGTTTCTCTGTGTAGCCCTGGCTGTCCTAGAACTAATTTTGTAGACCAGCCTGGCCTTGAACTCACAGAGATCCATCTGTCTCTGCTTCCTAAATGCTGGGGGCTCTGAACTTCCTTTTCAGCCTTTGGTTTTTTGAGACAGGACTTCTCTGTAGCTTTGGAGCCTGTCCTGAAACTAGCTCTATAGACCAGGCTAGCTTCAAACTCAGAGATCTGCCTGCCTCTGCCTCCTGAGTGCTGGAATTAAAAGCATACACCACCACCACCATTTTTTCTTTTTATTTATTTTTTAACGCTTTTTTAAAAAATATTTATTTATTATATATACAATATCCTGTCTGTATGTCTGCAGGCCAGAAGAGGGCACCAGACCTCAT
>LOEQ01000408.1:474777-484841 GCA_001685075.1 Bramus lutescens | reverse complement strand
GGCTGGTTTATTCTACATTGTCAATTACATCATTTGTAACTGGTACATATCCCCCATTTTCTTCCATATAGATTCTCATATAGTTTTATATAATTTCTGTTAATAACTTCTTGGCATTCTATATGCATATTCTTCCTTGTTCTTAGTACCCAAGAATCTGAAAACGGCCAGGAAGTGGTGGTGCATGCCTTTAATCCCAGCCCTCAGGAGGCAGACATAGGCAGATCTCTGTCAGTTTGAGGCCAGCATGGTCTACAGATTGAGTTCCAGGACAGGCTTCAAAACTACAGTGAAATCCTATCTCACATCCCCTCCCCCAAAAATAAAGAATCTGAAAAGGGCCAAACATTAGAGTACATGCCTGTAATCCCTACTCTTGTGAGATGGAGAAAGGAGGATCTAGAGTTCAAGTCCAGCCTGGGCTGCTTGAGTGCTATCTCAAACAAAAATCTGAAAAGGTGTCAATGGAGCACTATTGTAATCTGAGGGAAGAGCTTCCCTTGTCCCAGGACCTTTGAGTCATGCTTTGCTTATTGAGCCAGAGCCACAACAGTCCCTTTAGGGGAACAGTGGCTGAGGGGATGTGCTGCAGCACCTAATGAAACTCTCCTGCAAGCCCTCCAACTCATCGTATCCCATCTCCTCAGCCTCGAGGCAGCACTCTTCCTTTGCTGGAAGGTCCCCAGACAGATGGTGTCACCATTGGAGACAAAGGAGAGTGTGTGATCACCCCCAGCACAGACCTCAAGTTTGACCCTGGAATCAAAGGGAAGAGCAAGCTGAACTACTTGAGGAATTACTGGCTTCTTATAGGTAAGAGTTGCTCTTTGCTGAGTAACATGCTGCCTCTTGGTGGGCAAAAGTCAACCCTGCTGCTGGCTTACTGCTACCCTTCATTCTAAATGCTATGTGCGCCCTGTCCATTTCAAGATGGCTTAGACCTGGGAATATTTTTACTTCCAAGGAATTAGAGTTCCAGGTTACCTTATTATGTCTCAAAAGCAGTTTCTCTAATGTTCCAAGATTCAAATACTTGGTGTAATTTTCAGGCCCAGAATGTCTGCTGCCTGTTCCTCACAGTGACCATGTGAGGTATTTGCTCTTATTATCTCCACTCTATAAGTAAGAAGGCCAAGATTGATCATATGGAATATGAATGAATGTGTGTAAGAGACTGGACAGGACAAGTTGGAAGACCGAAGATGTCAGGACCAGAATATGAGGAGTCAGGATCTGCAGAGAGAAAGCTGGTTGTGCTTGCAGGTCTTTTGGAAGACCTGTTCTTTTTCCTTTTGATTCTTTATAGCTGATTTTATATTGTTATTATTATTAGTTAATGTATTTATTTTAGTAAATAGGGAAAAGAAAATGGCACAAGAATTCTTTCCTTTCTTTACAGAAGTAGTTTGGGAAAGCATGCATGAATGGACCCATGTTGAAGGGAGGGGGAAGCTAATTGACCTGAGGTCATTAAAATTACAAGGCTACTGAGTTTTATGTACCAATTAAGGGTCCATAAACCGCCTGGCAGTGGTTAAGAAGTGACACAAAGGAAATGTGTATGAAAGCACTAAACACTGCAAGAGAATTCTCCATGGCAGAGTTACAAAGTGAGAGCCCTTTGAAACCCTTTACATTATCAGAATAGGCTGACTGGGAAGCCCGATAAAGTTCCAAGAGTTAGCTAAGTAAGGATCTCACAATTCTGAGGGCCTCTTTGAGAAACTCTATAGCTGATCAGCTCAAAATAAGGCAACAGGGATATGTATCAATCTTCTCATAGACCAGGGCTGTGAGTTGTACCTGTTAATGTCAAGATATGGCTTTTGGTTCTAAGATAGCCCACCTGTACATTCATCTTGAAGATAAAATGGACCTCATTAAACCAAAAGGTGTGGTCTGTTGTTGCTTTGTTTCCCACCACAGCAGTGACTTTGACCTGGTGTTCAGCATCACCTAGTGCTTTGTGAAAGAGGCATGAACTGCCACTGGAGACCAATGCAGGAGTTCCAGACAGAAGCTGGTCCTGTGCCTTTTGCTTCAGAGTCTGAACCTGTTTGCTCAAAGACAGATAGTTCACAAAGACTGGGCACTATTTATATAAAAATGTTTAAGAACCTTGTGATAAGTTTGCAAAATGGTTGGTTCTGAGTGCACACCAGGATATTACTAAACACCCTTCTTCATCAGGAGCCTGTTAGAAGGGTTTCAGTGACTTCTCTAGCTGTCTATTGGTAGGGGGCTTTGCAGATATACAGGGCTCTGAACAGTAGGATTGGGCCTACCAACAGGGGATGCGTAGATAGGTTATTGAAATACAGGATGGCCTATGGAAGGACAACCTCATTTCTCTTGGTCAGTGATCTCTTGTTGGTTGACCTTGGTGACCTGTGATTACCCACATTCAGATTCCTGTGTCCATCACCAACTCTGACTCAGAGTTGTGACACAGGCAGTCAGTCACATGTGGGGACCTTCTGTAGAGCAGAGTGTGCCTCAGCATGTGACAGTAGACAAGAGAAACTTTGTGATGGTTCTGAGCCAAAGTAGGTTCCCCTTAAAAAACCATGTCATACTGTAGCTAGAGAGACCTGAAAAGATTGAGGTCAGATGAGAGATTAAAGAGGGACTTCCCAGATCAAGAAATGCAAGCTCTGTCTAGTTCCTGTCAAGTTTTACTTTGTACACATGGTAGACAGTCTCTAATAGGTTTCAGACTGTGTTGGAGAGATCACAGTGGGGGCTGAGGAAATGAGTCAATGGGTAAAATGCTTACTATGTGAATGTGAGGAAAGGAACACATATAAAAGTCCAGGTATATATAAAAACACATATAAAAAATAGAGACAGGTGAATCCTGGGATTCATTGGCCAGCCAATCTAGTTGAAACATAGAGCTCCAGTTTCAGTGAGATACCCTGTCTTAAAAAATAAATAAATGATAGCAAGGCATAGAAGCAACTGAGGAAGATGTGGTGATGCATATCTTTAATCCCAACACTTGGGAGGCAGAGGCAGGCCAATCTCTGTGTTTGAGACCAGCCTGGTCTACAGAGTCAGTTCCAGGACAGCCAGGGCTTCAGAGAAACCTGGTCTCGAAAATACAAAACAGACAAACAAAAAAGCTGAAGACTGTTTTCCATATTCTGCCATCAACTGATAAAACTTTGAGACAGAGTCTCCCAGTGGCCTGAAATTCACTGACTAGGCTAGGCTAACTAGCCAGCAAGCTCCAGTGGTCAACCTGTCTCCATCTCTCCATTGGATTACAAGCATGTCACCAGCTTTACTTACATGAGTTCTGGGGGTCAAACTTGGGTCCTCATGCTTTCATAAGCAACTTTACTGACTGAACTGACCTTCTAGTCATAAAATTTCTATGGGGGTGGTGGTTTTGGATTTTGTTTGTTTGGGTTTCATTGTGAAGTTCGGGCTATCCTGGAACTCACTGTGTGAACCAAGCTGGTTTTAAAACGCACAGAGATCCACCACCTCTGCCTCCCAAGTGCTAGGATTAAAGGTGTGTGCTACCACACCCTGTACAATTTCTGTTTCTGTGCTAATTCTCTAGTAGCTGGCTTTCTCCTTTTCTCACTGTGTAGATACGGGATTGAATTGTAGGAATTCCCCCTCAGCACATAGAGACAGTTACAGAAATCTTGTGTTGAGAACTACCACTGCCTGGGAACTGTTCTCATTAAAGATTTCTTTCCTCTTGTAGGACACCATGAAACTCCTCTGTCTGCATCTACCAAGATGCTGGAGAGATTCCCCAACAACCTGCCCAAACATCGGGAAAACGTGATTCCTGCTGATTCGGAAAAAAGGAGCTTTGAGGAAGTGAGTGAGGAAGTGGACTAATGGCTCTAGCTTTCCTCTCAGGTGGGAGGGGGCTAGATTAGTCCATCCCAGTTGGAAAAATCCCAGCATGAAGGAGCTATAGTAGAACTATCCACACAGATGTTCTCACAGCATACCTTGTCCTGAAGCCTGAGAGGGCAGGGTGGAAAAGGCCTCTGAGCAGAAGCTGGGAGCTTCAGTTGAAAGTCCCTAAGCACTCAACTTTGTTAATTCTCCTCCATCCCCTCTGCTGGTACTTTCTATTGGCTGTTCCTGGTCAGATATTAGAGGGTTGGGAAGACTTTTTTCCTGGCCTGTATGGCCAGCAAAGGGGATTTGGAAGTTTGTGAAGGCGTTGGTGAGCTAGCTATTCATTCCTGGACCTCTTGCAGCTCCACTAAGTGGAGAGGGGTGATAGAGAAATGGCCCAGACCAGGGGAGGCTTTGAAGAACAAGAGCTATTGACATGGGCCATCTGTAGTCTTAACAAATCATTTGAGAGACTTAATTTATTATTTATTTGTGTTTTTCAAGACAAGGTCTCATTATATAGTACTCCTGGAGTTACAGGTGGTTGTGAGCTGCCTGATGTGGATGCTGGGAACCAAACCCAGATCCTCTGCAGCAGCAGTACATGAATTTAACCACTGACCATCTCTCCAGCCCCACAACTGTCTTTTTAAACACTCTTGAGCAGTTACTATCTAAATAAATGTCCTCTATCACATGCTCAGCACACATTTCTCAGTCTCTTGCTACATACTAAACAAGCCATACTCCCCATGCACTGTGGGATACACTATAAGGGAGGCATGAACAAAAGAGGTATGTATCTGAATGGACTCAGGTAGCGACTGGAAGGGGAGAGAAGGGCATCAAAGGCTGATGTCTTGCAGGAGAGAGTGTAGTGACATAAGCGTGTGGAGAACCAGTGTGCAAGGCTAGGAAGCTGTCTGTTAGCTTTGTTGAGCAAACAGGAATACTAGCTTTTTGAATACAAATCAATGGTTTTTCTAAACTGTTCCAGGAAATCTCTAAGATTCTGAGGAACTTGGAGGGAAGCTACAAAGCTACATGCTTATCTGATTTGATTTAGAACTTCTAAACAAGCATTTCTTTTTTTTTTGTCTATTTATTTATTTATTTAAGTTGTTGTTGTTGTTTTGAGACAGAGTTTCTTTGCGTAGCCCTGGCTATCCTGGAACTAGCTCTGAAGACCAGGTTGGCCTTGAACTCACAGAGATCCTCCTGCCTTCCAAGTGTTAGGATTAAAGGCATGTGCCACCACTGCCCAGCTAGCATTACTTTAATAAAGGCATCTGATTCTTTTCCCTAACTTTGGAAAAATAATAGATTCTTGAATAAATTATTTTAGTTTTTTGGGAGTTCTTAAAATTTAAAAGCAACCTAAGGAAGTGGCTTTATTGCTTTGTTAGGTATACTAGCTACATGCCTCTGTGTGTGTGTGTGTACATATACATACATACATATATACATACATATGTACAGCTTTCTTGGTATTTTGGTGTGTGTGTGTGTGTGTGTTTCAGTATAGGGTTGTACATTATGTATAAAGAGACCAGAAGACACTGGGTACCCTGCTCTGTCACTCAGCACTTTATTCCCTTCAGGCAGTCTCTTACTGAATCTGGAGCTAAACGGTGACCAACAGGCCCTGGTGATCTTCCTGTCTCCACCTCACCCACTGATGGGGTTACAGGTGCACATACCACTGTATTTGACTTCTGGTGTGTGTTCTTGGGATTTGAACTCAGATCTTCATACTTGTATAGTCTTGCTTTGTTTTTGTGGTTGGTTTGTTTGTTTGTAGTGTTGGGATTAAACCCAAGATTTTCTGGAATGCCCCAGTTAGCTTCATTTTTCAATGTGAAAAAGTATCAAATTGATGACCAGCTTTTCACTAGGATTTTTTTCTATAGTTGATTTAGGTGATTTTACAGTTTTCCTTAAACAGCAAATCTATCAAAGGAATAAGATATTTGTCACTGAAAATTTTAAAAGAATGTCAAGCTCTAAATGTATTTCCAAATATTATTTTTATGAAATCTCTGTGTGAACAATGACAGCATCACTGCAGAATTGTATGATTTCTCAGAGCAACTGCTTAGAAAGAAGCAACAGTTATCTGGGCCATCAGACTTTTGATGAACTAGAAAAAAACATTGAGTATAGTCCTACATTTTAAGTAGACATGGCTTCTCTTGAGTGCTGACTTCATCTATAAAGCTAGACATTTAGCAAATCTCTTCTATACAAGGTTATCAACCTGGTTGACCAGACTTCAGAAAATATACCAACCACTGTACCACTGTGTCTCAGGATGTGGAAGAGAAGCTGGCCCATGCACCCGCCAAGCCTGAGGCCCCTGTGGACTCCATGCTCAAGGACATGGCTACTATTATCCTGAGCACCTTTCTGCTGGTTGGATGGGTGGCCTTCATCATCACTTACCCCCTGGTAAGGCTTGACCCTTCTCGATGCCTCTGTGTTCTGGTACCTCTCTGTCAGTCACTAGGTGTCAATGGGGGCCACACAAACGCAGTCAACGTGTTTCATAATTAAAAGTCAATATTTGAGCTAAGAATCATGTTGCACTCCTTTAATTATAGCACTTGGAAGTTTGAGGAACTACATAGCAAGTTCAAAACCAACCAAGGCTATATAGTGAAACCCTGCTTTTAAAGAAATCAAAAAAAGAGAAAAGGGGAAAAAGAAATATTTGCTTATCTTCAAAAACATTAGCCATACTAGCTTCTCATAAAAGGGCAGCTTTGTAACTAAATCTTAGTGTTTTTCAAGAAAGGTCTATAAAAGCTAATGTATAATCCTGCCTAAAGTCATTTTAAACAGTTAATTGTATCTTGTTTTTTAAAAGGAAGGATAGCAGATTACACTATGAGATCAGCTAAAGTGTAAAGGGTGGTGTGTTGAGTCCTTTCCTCCCTAGCTGCAGATAAGTCAGCAAAAATGAGGGTGTATTTGAGTAGGTTAGACCATAGTCCCTGCAGCAAATTGTTCAAGCCTACAGTACTGTCTCCTGAAAACACAAGTGCACAGGCAGCTCACATCTCTATCGAGTAGGGAAGACAGACTTTGTAAGCTTTTTTTCCCATGGGCAAAATACAGTTAGTTACCTATGTTTTTAAAACCTCATACAGTCCTATGAGGTCATTATTATTTATTCTCCGTCCACAGAAGAAGAAACTAAGCTCAGGGAGCCTATGTGCCTTCCTGGGGTACTAAGCTAGTAGGCGCCACACCCAGAACTTGGACCCTGGGTTCAAAAAGAGCTAGAAAATTCCCCTCTAGTCCGCTTCCCATGAACAAGCAAGAATAATTGCCAGCCGCTGATGCTTCTCATGATGAAGCAAAGCTTCCAGAGTATTGGAGAAGAGGGTTCTGTGTGGCAGCATGATGAAACCAAGTCCTGAGGAGCAGGACCTTAGCCAGGCACCATCATTCGCCCCCACACTACCTCATTCTGGACCCAACTTCCAGCCTGCCTTCTAGTTGAGGCCATCCTGCTCTAACCTCTGTTCAGGCACAGGATTGTGGACCAGGACTTGCCCCCTGCCCACCATACTCCATGCACCTTTCTTCCCATTTGGCTTCACTTCTACTGTAACTCCAGGTTTTCTTAAAAGTCACTAATTTCTAAGATTAAGTAGAAATTTCTCCACTAGTCCTCTTTCTAGCACAGGATCCCTTCAGGTGCTCCTTCTAGTGGCCACTTAATCTCACCATCACCCTCCAGAGGTAGACTGTGGGTACTACAGAAGAGTAAAATTACTAAAGCAATTCTGTCTTATGGCTTCTCTTTGACCTATAAATGGAGACTGTTATTTTATTTTCCAGCCACCCAGACCCAAATAATCACACAAAAACTATATTAATTATAATACTGTTTGGCCAATGGTTCAGACATATTGGTAGCTAGCTCTTACATCTTAAATTAACCCATCTTTATTAATCTATGTATTGCCATGAAGCTGTGGCTTACCAATAAGGTTCTGGCATCTTTCTCCTTTGGCAGTTACATAGCATCTGCCGGATTCCACCTTCTTTCCTCCTCTATCTCTGCTTGGATTTCCTGCCTTGCTATATTCTGCCCTGCCATAGGNATGGAGACTGTTATTTTATTTTCCAGCCACCCAGACCCAAATAATCACACAAAAACTATATTAATTATAATACTGTTTGGCCAATGGTTCAGACATATTGGTAGCTAGCTCTTACATCTTAAATTAACCCATCTTTATTAATCTATGTATTGCCATGAAGCTGTGGCTTACCAATAAGGTTCTGGCATCTTTCTCCTTTGGCAGTTACATAGCATCTGCCGGATTCCACCTTCTTTCCTCCTCTATCTCTGCTTGGATTTCCTGCCTTGCTATATTCTGCCCTGCCATAGGCCAAAGCAGCTTCTTTGTTAACCAATGGTAATAAAACATATTCACAGCATAGAGAAGGGAATCCCACATCATCTGGCCTTGTGTCTTAGGGTTCAAGTAAAGTCTGCCTGCCTCCTTGGCCACAGGGAATACCTCTCCCTGTGACTTGTTTCCCAGCTACGCTAGCCTGGCTGTGGGTTTCTCTTCACAGAGCATGCATCAGCAGCGCCGACTCCAGCACCAGCAGTTCCAGAAGGAGCTGGAGAAAATCCAGCTCCTGCAGCAGCAACAGCTGCCCTTCCACCCACATAGAGACCTTACTCAGGACCCCGAGTTCCTGGACTCATCTGGCCTCTTCTCAGAGAGCTCAGGCACCAACAGCTCCAGCCCATCCCCCAGAGCCTCCAACCACTCACTCCACTCCAGCATCAACCCCTCCCTGGAGCAGGATGACGAGGGTAAAGACAGTTCCCATAGTATCTTTGAACATCACTTGGAACACAGAACAACAGGTCATTCCTGAGGGCTCTCCATGTTCTTCCCTGGCTTCCTCCCATCTATAGATCTCTGTGATAGGGGGCTTCTGTCCCATTCATGGTATCTTCTGTTTGAGGGTCTTTTTCCTCCCTCTTTCCTCTACAGGGCTATGAACTGCTGTTAACCAGAGGGAAGTTTCCCATCTGGCTTAAGTGAATTCCTGAGACCAGCCACTGGCCAAGTTCAGAAGTGAAGCAGTGACCTACTTTCTTCTTGGGGAATGGGCTTAGCCAATGGTTAGGGCCCATATTCTGGGATATTGCCACAGAGATTGTGAAGGGGCATAAGAGCCCCTAGTTCTAAGCAGTCTCTTTCTTTTACCTGTCTCACCGTACTGAGACATTTTAGATATGGATCTTTGAGGTAGACCTTTTATCATTTTTGCTCACCATTAACTAAATATGAGACTCTACAGAGAATCCTTTTCTTTTTTTTTCAAGATTTTATTTATTATGTATACAACATTCCTCCTCCATGTATGCCCACATGCCAGAAGAGGGTGCCAGATCTCATTACAGATGGTTGTAAGCCACCATGTGGTTGCTGGGAATTGAACTCAGGAGGAAGAGCAACCAGTGCTCTTAACCACTGAGCCATCTCTCCAGCCCCAAGAATCCTTTTCTTTGGGAAAGCTTAAGAGTCCTGAGTTAATGTAAGGGCAGAAACAGAATGTAGGACTAGGGGGCAAAATGCTGGGGAGGAGGCAGTGACCCTGGGCATAATTGAACAGTGGGTCTAACTAGCTCTTGCCCACCAGGAATCTGGGTATTTGGGCCCTCTTAAATCCCATGTCTTACTCAGAAATCAGGAAGCTTCAAAGTTCTTTAGTTGATGTCTGTTTAAAATGACTGCTTCTCTTTCCTGTTTTGTTCCAGATGAGGAAACTAGAATGGTGGTTGTTGGGAAAATTTCATTCTGCCCCAAGGATGTCCTGGGCCATGGAGCTGAGGGCACAATTGTATACAAGTAAGTGGTGTCATCCAGTCCCCCAACTTTGTGAGTGCTTGTAGGATTGAAGTTTTAAGTGCCAGGCTCCTGGGACATAGCAGGGTCAAAGTGGTGACCAAGGCAAAGTGAACCTTACCTGCAGTGAACTCCTACATAGTCTTAGAGTTTCTGTTGCTGTGGTAAACACCATGACCAAAAGCACCTCGGGAGGAAGGGGCTTGTTTTACTTCCACTTCCACATCACAGTTCATTGAAGAAAGTCAGGATAGGAACTCAAGGCAGGATTTGAAGTAGAAGCCATGGAGGAGTGCTGCTTACTGGCTTGCT
>LOEQ01000408.1:460773-474764 GCA_001685075.1 Bramus lutescens | reverse complement strand
TAGCCTGCCTCTTATGTACTCCAGGACCACCTGCCCAGGGGTGATACCATTGACAGTGGGCTGGGCCTTCCCACATCAGTCACCAGTTCCGAAAATGTACTTCAGAATTGCCTATAGGCAAATCTTATGGAGGCATTTTCTCAGTTGAGAATCCCTCATCCTAATGACTCTAGTTTGTGTCAAGTTGACTTAAAGCTATTCAGGCCACATGGTAAAAGAGATGTACGTAGTCACTTTAGGTTGCTAGTGGTTGGCCAGGGCCTCTGGGTCTTGACGGTGGGGTGCCTGATACTAGAAGAAGCATTGGTGACTTACAAGGCTGATCTCATGTCTACAGCCCAATGTGCACTAACCAAACTCAGTTACTTCTTGTCCTACAGAGGCATGTTTGACAGCCGCGATGTGGCTGTGAAGAGGATCCTCCCTGAGTGTTTTAGTTTTGCAGACCGTGAGGTCCAGCTGCTTCGAGAATCAGATGAGCATCCGAATGTGATCCGCTATTTTTGCACAGAGAAGGACCGGCAGTTCCAGTACATTGCCATTGAATTGTGTGCAGCCACCCTGCAAGAGGTGGGTCTGGGTGGCCTTCTGGTGCCTGGGGTCAGTGACAGCTTTGCCACAGCCATGGCAGCCTCTCTCCCACCAACTGGGGTGTGTTCAGGAAGTATCCACTTACTATTTTTAAACTTTGCTTTATTAACTTTATTGAAGTTACTGTACAGCAACTTCTGCTCATCTTAAATGCATAGTTGGTGTATATATATGTCCACTTAACCACCAACACAAATACAGAGCATTTTTATCACCACAGTCTTTGTGAAGTAGTCCACTCAGCATTCCTGGCCAGTTCGGTTGCAGTTGGCGAGTCTCTTGCTCCCTCTCTTCTAGGGAACCTAGTAGGTTCTTCCCATCTCTGGTCATTTGCTGGTACAGGCTTAGAAGTTGCTGGTTCATAACTTCAAGCTGTCAGAGCATTCCACAAAATCCTTTTGCTCCATATTCATACTCACCCAGAACATTCCAGTATCATTTGGGTTCTCCTATAGGCTTGCCTATGCCAGGAAATGAACCTGCCTTATTATCTTCATTGTAAATTAATAAACTGGAGCTTTGTTTATGAGTTTAATTCAGCCTATGACTTTAGGGGGTCTGTTGAACAATATGAGTCAAATTGAGAATGTTGTCAGTAAAATGAAATTGAAAGAAATGATATAGACCTAGAAGTCCTGAAGGTGCTGTGCTGTGACCTTGCCATTGTGCCTCTTGCAGTATGTGGAGCAGAAGGACTTTGCCCACCTTGGCCTAGAGCCCATCACCTTGCTTCAACAGACTGCCTCAGGCCTGGCACACCTGCACTCTCTCAACATAGGTAAGAGAATTCTCTTTACCAGACTAAAGTCCCAGATGGGGGCAACTAGCTGGCCTTCATAGGAGAAAGGAGTGTGTAAGTCTCTTGACAGGTTATGTAGGAATTTGAGGGAGAACCTTAGGTAACTGAAAACCAAATGTTTTGAAGATTGCAGCAGATACTTAGGAGTCTGACAAGGACCCACAACCCCCTGTAGGAAGCTGGGGTTACTCGTGGTAAGCTCTGAATGAATCTGAAGTTCTCTTCTAGTTCACAGAGACCTGAAACCCCACAACATTCTCCTCTCCATGCCCAATGCACATGGCAGGATCAAGGCCATGATCTCTGACTTTGGCCTCTGCAAGAAGCTGGCCGTGGGCAGGCACAGTTTCAGCCGCCGTTCAGGGGTACCTGGCACTGAAGGCTGGATTGCCCCAGAGATGTTGAGTGAAGACTGCAAGGAGAACCCTGTAAGTAAATGGGAATGTTTTTAAGAAAATCACAGTGTTAGCCTATTAGTTCTCAAGCTGTGATGGCCCAGGCACACATGGCTATGGAATGACACCCCTGTAACAAAGGACTTTTCTGTGAGCTTCCCTGTTGTTCCAGGTCCTGATAGATACATGAGAAGACAGATGTGAGCAGCTGTCTCTTACCCAGCTCTTCAGTCACTTTCTAACCCCTTCTCCTTTGGGAACCTGGAGAGAGTCCAGACTTGACTCAGATGAGCAGACCTCCAGTTTTCATTCAAGTTTGTTTTAAGAATTTGTAGTCCTGCGGAAAATTGAAAGGACCTATGTGCTTTCATCCAGAGTCATTGTTAGTACATAATGTGGATTTGCTCTCTCTTCCTGTATTTACCTGTGACTGGGCCATTTGCTATAGGGAGCCTTCACCCCTAAATGTTGCAGCGCTTGTTTCTAAGAGCAGTGCCTTCTCCCACCACCTTGTTACAGCTGTACAGTCATCAGTCTTCCCATCCTGTCTCCTCACACACAGTCCATGCTCACTCCCCCAGCTAGCCCTCAAGTCCTTCACAGCTAGTTTTGTATTCCAGGACTCCGTTGAATTTGACTGTATCTATAAATTCCCAGCAGCCTCCCTACCTGTTTTGTTCTTTGATGCTTATTCTTTTTTAAAAAAAAAACACATTTTTTAGAATTTACTTAATTATGTGCATTGGTGTGAAGGTGTCTGGAACTACAGACAGTTGTAAGCTGCCATGTGGTTGCTGGGAATTGAACCAGGGTCCTCTGGAAGAGCAGCCAGTGCTCTTAACCACTGAGCCATCTCTCCAGCCCATTGACGCTTATTCTTAAGAAGTTCTTGAATGCCCCATTCTAGGCTACTTTGCTTGTTTCATCATGACTGTGCTTCACAACTCTCTCTGTTCTTTGTATTTCCTATAAGCTAGACGTTAAGTCTAGAGGCTTGATTAGATTAAAGAGAAATGTTTCAGGTGAATAGATCACGGGTTGAGGAGGAATGTGATGTTGGATTGTGTTCTGATCGGTGATGCTAACTCAGGGCACCTGGCAGAGCCAGTGTCCCAGGCTGTTAGCCCCAAGCCCATGACCTTGACATCAGTCAGGAACCTGAAGCAGCACTACAGTGTCCCATGCTGTTCTGAGCAGTTCATGTTCATCATCCACTTACCAGATTCCCTTCAGTAGGGGCTGGAATGAAATCAGGGTTGTGAGCAAAGTGATAGCTGTCTGAGGCCTCCACTCTGCCTTTCTTTCAGACCTACACAGTGGACATCTTCTCTGCAGGCTGTGTCTTTTACTATGTCATCTCTGAGGGCAACCATCCATTCGGCAAGTCCTTACAGCGGCAGGCCAACATCCTCCTGGGCGCCTGTAGCCTTGACTGCTTCCACTCAGACAAGCATGGTGAGCATGTGGTCTGGGTGGTTATACCTTTCACTGGCTGTACTGCCCGTTGGACCTTGTACAGAGTTGCTGGAGGCTGGCTAAGATCATCCTTGGAGTACTGAGACGCTGACCTGGGGAAGGCGCCCTCTGGAGGCCTCTCTTTCTTAACTTGTAACAGAGAGCCTTACTGGCATGTGGGAGGACCTGTGCTCTGTAAAGTGGACTGTTGTGTGAGGGCCACGGTTGCAAGACACAGTCCATGTCCTGTAGGATGAAACAGGTTCTGTTCTTGATCTGACTTGGACACACAGCATGTGCTTCTTCCTGACTGGGAAGTTTACTAGATTATATTAGATCATCACATCCCAGCACTGCTATGTGAAAAGATTAAAACAAAGTAATTTTTTGCACCAGGCGATGGTGACACATGCCTTTAATCCCAGCACTCAGGAGCCATAGATAGGCAGATTTTTGTGAGTTTGAGGCCAACCTTGTCTGCAAAGTAAGTTCCAGGACAGCCAGGACTGTTAAACAGAGAAATCCTGCCTCAAAAAATAAACAAACAAACAAAAAAGTAATGCTTGTTTTGCTTATGAGGTTTTTTCCCTTATTCATTGTAGAAAAACACATTAGCATAAAGCTCCATATTTTTTAACTTTTTTATTGTTTTTATTGAACTATACAGTTTTGTCCTCTCCCCTTCCATCTATTCCCATGACTTCCACACTCCCAATTTACTCAGGAGATCTTGAAAACCCCATATTTTTATTATACAGGGATGGATATCTGCTATCAGTGCCTTTGTATATGTTATTATAATTGATTATCTAGATATGTATACTTACTTTTTAAAAAATGGGTCCAGGAGTGGTGGCATACACCTTTAATCCCAGTACATGGGAGGCAGAGGCAGGAGGATTTCTATAAATTCAGGCCAGCCTGGTCTACAGAGTGAGTTCCAGGACAGCCAAGGCTACATAGTAAGACCCTGTCTCAAAACAACAACCTAAAGATGGTGTTAATGGATTGGCAAGATGGCTCAGCAGGGAAAGGTACTCGCTTGTAAGCCTGATGACCCAAGTTTAATCCCTGGGAACCCACCTCCATAGTAAAAGGAGAGAACCAACTTCTTACAAGTTGTCCTCTGACCTCTGTACGTGTGCTGTGTCACACATACATGCCCTTCCTCTATACAAAAAAAAAATGTAAAAAATGGGGTGTTTAAGGCTAGAGGTTATGGAACATACTTGTAGTCCTAGCACTTAGGACACTGAGTTAGGACAACCCTAAACTTGTGACCAGCCTAGGATACACAGGGAGCTCAGGTGAGCCTGAGCTGATAGGCCCCTGGAGGGAATGGGGATGGAGTTAAATCATTCATTTGCAACCCAGCTCATTTTTCAAATTCATCTTTTTGGTTCATTGTTTGTTTGTTTAATGAGTCTGGGTCTCTTTGTATAGCCCAGGCTAGCTTCAGTTTTCTTACATAACTCATACTGGTCTCAAAATCATCATCTTCCTGCCTCAGCTTCCTGAGTACTGGGATTACAAGCCCATCATGCCTTACCTCAAATGTCATCCTAAATCCATCTGTATTCAGCCCTGGCGTCATTTTAACAGCTCATCATATCTAGCATGTAAGCCTCTGGTTTGGTGTATTTTTAGTCACTACTTTTTACAAACCACATAGTTAAAAATCTCTTATCAACTGATGTTTGGTGTGAATTCATTATTTTATTAGTATTCATTCCTGTAGCAGAATCTTGTATCAAAAGGCATACAAGGGCAGTTGGTAAAATGCTTACCAGAAAAACATGAGGACTTAACTTGCATTTGGATCCTCAGCACCCAGATTTAAAAAAAGTCTTCTGTCATGCATCTGTAACCCCAGTACTGGAGAGGCAGAAACAGGAGGATTCTTGGGCAGCCAGTTTAGCTGAATTGGTAAGCCCCGAGATCAGTGAGAGACTCTTAGAAAACATTAGGTGGAGAGCAACTGAGGAAGAGATTTGACATAAACCTCTGACCTCCAGCATGCACACACATGCAAACATGTACACATATATACACATATGTACAACAGATACATACAAATGTGGGGGACATGCAGATTTTCAAGGTTTCTGAGACTTCATTTAGCTATAGGTTGGAAATAATGGGTTTGTTTTCTTCTTTAGAGGATGTCATTGCTCGTGAATTGATAGAGAAAATGATTGCAATGGATCCCCAGCAGAGACCCTCTGCAAAGCATGTGCTAAAACACCCATTCTTCTGGAGCCTGGAAAAGCAGCTCCAGTTCTTTCAGGTACCTGTGTCTGTTTCTCCATCAATTTTTTTTTTTAATTCCCAAGACAGGGTTTCTCTGTATAACAGTTATGACTATCCTGGAACCTACTCTGTAAGTCAGGCTGGCCTCGAATTCACTAAGATCCACTTGCCTCTGCCTCCCAAGTGTTGGGATTAAAGGCGTTCATTACCACCACCCAGCCTTCCATCAAATTCTTAATTCCTTCCAAATTCTGAAAAGGTAGAAAGAACAAAGAGCAAAACAAATGACATATAGAGTACAGCCAAGAGAAACGAGATTGGCATTTGTGTTAGTAAATTCAGTGTGCCTATCATTAAGGGGATGTGTTAGAATCACATGATACAGAATGGATAGTCCAGCAGTGTCCATCTGAATGCTGGAGAGACTGAGAAGTCAGTAGCTGCTCAGTAGTTATATTCTGTGCTGAAGAACTGAAAGATTTCCTAGAGAGCTCCTGGTGTTAGTCCACAGTGAAAAGCTGAAGAAGAGGGTGCCGATGTCAGTGAAGGATGCAGCAGCAACAGACCGGGATAAGTGTTGTTATAGCGAGAAGCAAAGGCCAGCAGGCTAGACTGCTTTCCCTCGGACCTCTGTATCTAGCCACCTGTCAGAGGGTGCTGTCCATGCCGGAAGAAGGTCCTTTGTGGAGCTTCCCTCACAGACACACAACCCCAGGCTTGTGTTTTAGTTGATTCTAAATATGATCAAGTTGATAACTAAAATTAACCATCACATTTTGAGTTTTTTTCATCTCTCTTTTGTTATGGGGGGGATCTCTGAAAGTTTGTCCCAATGAGTGACAGATGTATCTGCTCACAGGGAAAGTCAGTGGATCAGCATAGTGAGCTGCAGATATCTGCAGCCTCGCTTTGAGGATGCTGTGGCCTGAGCCTAAGAGGAATGCCAGTTTGCTTACAGTCCACACGCCAGTGGCTGACCTCTAATTTAGTGTGGACCAACTCCAGTGCTAGTGTTCCTGACTCTGACCCAGTATTTATTGCCTGTTCTCCCTCACAGGATGTGAGTGACCGAATAGAAAAGGAGTCCTTGGATGGCCCAATAGTAAGGCAGTTGGAGAGAGGCGGGAGAGCGGTGGTGAAGATGGACTGGCGGGAGAACATCACTGTCCCCCTGCAGACAGGTGACCGTGCTATTTCTGTTCCATTTCTGAGAACTTGATATAGACAAGGCAGTTCCAGCTGTTTGAGTTCCAAATCCCACTTCTCAGGTTTGAGACTTATTTGAGCATGTCCTTGTGGACTTGGCTACATGGATACACATTTATGTTTATCCCTTAGAGTGACAGGTTAATGATAGTGTCATACTCTAAGGTGCCATTTCTGATCTGGATGAACTTCAGATGAACACCACCTTTATTTTAGATCTAAGGTAGCATCTTTTGCAGTGACTGAGATTCACGCTAATCCAACTTCAGGACCCCAGGAGTTTTCTTTTAAAATTTACTTACTTAACCATTACATCCCTTATTGTTTTTCTAGATCTGCGAAAATTCAGAACCTACAAAGGTGGCTCTGTCAGAGATCTCCTCCGAGCCATGAGAAATAAGGTAAAGGGCTTATGAGTGCTTTGGGGGAGGTGGCCACAACAGATATCTCCTCTATTCGTGTCTAGGTATTTTTTTTTTCATACTGGATTTCACCTTGTAGAGGCTGGGCAGCTTCAGCTGGATTTGACAAGTGTTTTAGTTACTTTTCTGTCACTGTGAAGAGACACCCATGACCAAGGCAGCTGAAAAAAGGAAACATTAACTGGGGGCTTGCTTAACAGTTCGAGAGGGTGAGTCCCTGACCGTCATGGCTGGGAGCGTAGCAGTAGGCAGGCAGGCATAGTGCTGGAGCAGGGGCTGAGAGCTGCATCCTGATCCACAAGTTGGAGGTAGAGAAAGACTGGACCTGGCATGGGCTTTTGAAACCTCAAACCCCAGTGACACACCTCCTCCAACAAAGCCACACCTCCTAATCCTAAAAAGTCCACCAATTGGGAGCCACACTTTCAAATATATGAGCCTATAGGGACCGTTCTCATTCTAGTAACCACAACAAGTCAATGCCATGTCTCTGCTCAAATTTCCAGAGACTTTAGAATGCAGGGCTAAGCTCTAGGGACCAGTCTCTTGGGACATAGGTGTTTCATGATCTCTGCTGATTTATGGTACCCTCAGGCTGCTTGACAGACACCTTATAAGCACTGTCTAACAGGGACCTTCTGGTAACTTTCCTATACAAAGTCAAGTCTTCAGAGATTTGGGGGAAGGGTTTCTCTGTGTCCTCTTGGAGTCCTGGCGATGCTCTTGACCTGTGAGCCACTGAACAACCTTCACTTAGGGCTGACCCCAGGCGCAGAAGCAGCCTTCAGTCCTGTTAGGACAAACACTACAATTCTATGACCTTCATGGGAGGCCTGTGCTCCCTTCCAAATGGCCAGCCTCATAGTGAAGCTACAGCTGCTCTCCTTAGGCTGAGCCTCACCCACTTTGAGCTCTACTTGTGAAGGAGGAAAGCCTACGAGACAGCAGAGATGTGTTGTTGGTACATGAATCTTTCCTTACAGAGAAGCCCTTAGCACTGTCATCCAGCTGCTAAAGCTGTGTCTCTCTGCTCATTCACAGAAACACCACTACCGAGAGCTCCCTGTGGAAGTTCAGGAGACGCTGGGCTCCATCCCTGATGACTTTGTGCGCTATTTCACATCACGCTTCCCCTACCTCCTCTCTCACACCTACCGAGCCATGGAGCTGTGCAGTCATGAGAGACTCTTCCAGACCTACTACTTGCACGAGCCCACAGAACCCCAGCCTCCAGTGACTCCAGATGCCCTCTGAGCTAGGGCAGCCCCTCTAGTGTGATGGCCCCAACAGTGACCGTAGGCCTGATCTCTGCAGTCCATAGCTTGCTGCCTCTGGGATTAGCAGGAAGACTAAGCTTCTCAAACCAAGTGCCTTGAGCTGCTGCCCTGCAGCCAGAAGAAGATAATGCTGATCCTAGGAAGCGGGAGAGGTGGCCCCTCATGACTACAGAAAGCTGAAACAGTGTGGCCCTAAAGTCTTGTAGTCAGGGTTATCTACAAAGGTGGGCCTGTCCCAGAGGCTGCAAGAGGAGCAGCATCAACCTTTCACTGGATGAACTCTCTTCCACGTATTTTTCTTCCTAGAATTCCTGTGGGATGGCAGTTTGGGGCCTTTCAGTGATGGAGTAGAGGAATCCTGTTTTGCCTACATGCTAGGAGCAGCCTGGTTGGGGTGCAGCAAGTGTACCCTCTGCTGGAAATGGTTTGAGAGATTCAGGGTGCTAAGGAAGAGAATGTTCAGAGGTGTTCTTGTTGATATAGGAGGCACCTCCAGGTTACTGGTAGCCTGTATTGCCTCGTGCACCAAGTTGTAAGTGTGGGGCATGGAGTTAGAGACTGGTTAGCAGTGTGTGTGGACAGCTGAGCTGTGTCTGGGAATGGAAGATGAAGAGGACATTCAGTTCTAGTTGCCGTGCTGGCCCAGCACAAGTGTACTAAACAATAGCTCCTGATAGATTGAATCCTGGCCATGTGAGCCAGAGATGAAGAATTCTCTGGCCATCAAGAAGGCAGCTAAGACCAGACAGGGACAGAGACAGGTCGTCAGGGCCAGAGGGGACCAACGAGAGGGAACCTCCCAGCACACGGAGAGGCTCAGAACCAGGAGGTGAGTGATATGGACCCTCTGCCCCAGAGCCCAGCAGATTAGCACACAGATTGTAAGCCAAAGCCCTGGGGATAGAGAGCCAAGGCCAGAGCCACCATAGGCTTTTTTTAGGCCAGATTTTACATTTCTGGCAGATATTAATGAGTGTGTTTTGGTCATATTGCAGAATGCTGCATTTGCATAAGAAGTTAAATGTAGCTTGATGCTTGTGAAGAAGAAATATAAGATATAATCTGTTTTGTGTAGTATCGAAAATCACCATTCCCTCAAGAAAGTATAACATTCTCTAATGCTGAAGAGTAAGACATCTTGCAACACTGTGTAAATGTATTGATATCAAAGTGATTCTATCAGTACCGTTTTTCTCTAAAATTAATTTTTAACTTTAGGTCTAGTCAGAATTTACTGTCTTCTCCCTCCCAAGAGCCTTTGAGGTTAGTATGTAGTCAGGGTCCAGGGGGTTGGATTCTGTGTAGACTCCTTGAGCCAGTGTGGCCTCTGACATGTAGTCCTGGTGAGCTGAGGCTTGTTCTGTTCTGTGCTAAGAGTAGCCTCGGCAACTCTATGCACTGCACTGACTGTAGTCGTGGTCACTGCATCCCCTGAGAGGTCTTCTGGTGTGCTGGTACAGGGCCACTTACCCAAAGCTTCTCTGCTGCTTAGAATTTGATTTCCTTACTTTCATGGTGGCCAAAGTGAACTCTTTTAACCTCCTGCATCTTTGAACCTCATGGGTAACTCTGTTTAGACCTTGGAATTTCAGCCCCGTGGTTGACTTCCTGCTTATCTCTTACCATAGCACTTTGCCAGTGGGCCCAAGAGGGGACAGCCTAAGACCAATGGCAGGAGGTGCAACCAGTGTGGTCTAACAGGCTTGCCTCTGAGACTGCTGCCTACCTTGTTCCTCCTGGCTGAGTTTCCCTTTGGGAAGTGTTGAAGTCTTTTATAAAGGCCCAGCATGGTGTTACCTCCCTGTCTACCTTGGGTCAGCTTTTCAAATGTTCTTGCCACTTATCAGATCAGTTTCTAACCAATCAAATTTCCAAAAGTCCTCTATTCATTGTACTTATTTGTAGAAACTTTCTGTAGAGCTAGATAGGATATGAGACACTTGGGACACAGAGTACAGAAAGACTTGTGCCTTTTAAAGCCTCATGAGAGTCATTAGCACACAGTGTCAGGGCAGAAAGAAAACTCAAGTGGGTAGGAAGAGTGTATATTTGGGTTTGCCCCACTTGTGCCTTAAAACTGTCCCATCTCAAAATCAATCAGCTGTGGTCAGCTCACCTCTGTGTGTCCTCTAGAAACCAGGCAATTGTTAGCTCTCCAGGTGTGTCATGAAAACACTGGGCATCTAGGATGCTCAGCAAGAGACACTGGCTGCCTTCAGGCCAGGCCAGCTCTGTAGCATTGTCACATCTTCAGAGGTTGCTAGGATCCCTGGAAAGATGCCCAGCTGTCTCCAGGCACAACATCTTCAGCTTTAGGATGGAATTAAGTTATGTCTGGGATGTTTACCTTTGTTTAAACTTTGTCTTGTGTTGAACTTTAAGTTTAGAAAGTATGCTGTGTCATTAGTACCAAAGCACTTGCACTTTTTGGAACATAGGTGTCACTTGGTAAATCACTAGGCCATCTAGAGACTGAAGGTGAACCCCGGCAGAGGTGTCTCCTGCTCTCAATACAGCAGTAGCTGTAGGCTCTTCCCGTGATGCACTACAGAGAAGGTGGAGGTCTGAGGTCAGCAGATAAAGCCAAGTGCTTTTCACCGACTTTGAAGATAGGCATGAGACTCTCCTCAGAGCCTTTACTTTCTGGAGGTTTTGTGTACATGTGATTTAGTTAGCTGCTGAAGCTCCTTTCCCCAAAACGAAAGGCTAATCGATTAGCTGCTGCTGTGATCTGCAGAGCCACCCCTGGCTGCAGACTCTCCTGTGCTGGCCTCCTGCTTGTCATCTGCAGGGCTTTGGTCCTGCATGGCTTCCTGTAGGTCCCACTCTCCAGCTGTGCCAGGATTTTTCCATCTGCCCCTGGGTCTGCTCTTGGTTCATTGTCTTCATTGCCACGGTCCAGATGTGCAGGAAGAGCTGGAAGAGCAGCCGCAGCTGCCCTGGAAAGAGCCTCTTGAAATTCCCTGCTTGCCCTTCTCTGTGATTGGTTTTCCAACAGTGCTATCCTTGCCCATCACTCACATCTAGAAGCCACAGTGTTGGCCACCAGGGGCCTTTCATCAGCTTCTCCTCCTGAAGGTTATCAGACTTCCAACTGAGGTCTGAGTTCTTTTAAGCCAAAGTGCCTGCTCTCTCCCCATTCTTGGTTTTCATTATGGACTAGTGATTTTCCATGTGTAATTTGTGTTGCTTTGGGCACTTAGGTCTCTTCTGTACTTATTAGAAAGCCGCAGAGGCACATCTATGTTGAGCTTCCCTCTGGAGCAACCTTAGCCACACTGTTTGCCAGAGTCCTGTCGCCTCAGCTCTGTTTCCCATGTGTTTGGTGGGTATAGTATTCCTTCCCAGTTGTCCCTAAAACTGACGGCGGAGTCACCACTCACTAAGCATTGTCAGCCAGCTATGTGGCTTTCCCACACAAAGACCTTGTGTAGTTCATTTTGCAATGACCTATTTATTGAATCTATTTATATTTATTTAATTTTTACTCTGAAGTATATCTGGTTACAATTGCACTTGCTTAAAGCACATAAGATCTGTTGTGGACAATACCCCTGACCATTTTAAAACTGGAAAAGTTACACTGTATCCTGCCACCTTATGATAACCTTGTCTTTAAAGGGTGAATAATTTGGTCTGGGTAAAATGTTAATTTTTAGATGATTTTTAAAAAAATCTTGTGCCATGTGTCTTCTGTAGACAGTTAATTTGTTTAATTGATGTGTGCTGATTGTGTGATTCACTCCTCTATGGAAACTAAAATATTCTTTTTAGCTTTATATTTTATAAACTGCCAGATTGTACATCTATTCTGTGTATTTTTAAAGCTTGTATTATGAGGGCCGTTATCTAAGTTAAACAGTTATTTTTGTACCTCCTGTACAGTTTTATATAATTCTGCTCATTGATGAAGGTGACTTATGCTGAGCCAACCACAAATAAAGGTAGTTTTAGATTTGGGAGTTGCTTTGCTTCTTAAAGACTAGAGTCCTGTGGGGAGCCCGGCCCACCATCTTCTTCCAGGGGTGCAGCATCTGAGTGGCCTGAGCAGCTAGTTAAACTGTGAGAAAGAAAATGGATCCCTGGTATCTACGGCTTGGTTCCGGAGCTCGAACATCCATCCTCCTTGGGGGCTGTTGAGGAAAAGACTGCCTCGGAATGTTGCGGGGGATTTCCTGGATATTATTTACCTGAATTTCAGGAGGGTGGCCCATTGGAAATGACCTGCCACGTATTTGGAATTAGACTCCCAGTCAGTCTGGGGTATGTGTGTGGTGAGTAGGATTCTGGACCAAGATACCTGGGAAGAGAGAACTTGTGATTGACTCCACTAACAGCACTGGGGAACTAGGACAGTCTGACCTGGCACATGTTAGCAGCTCCTCACCAGACAGCTGTGCCCCAGGGATGTGCTCCTGCAGCCTAAGGTCAGTTTAGTCTCCCCATGTACTTTCTCGTCCTATCTGGAGAAGCCATGGAGCCTCCTAGTGCTCTTGCCCCAAGGCAGGACTGTTCACACAGTACTGACCCCAGGATCCCACAGGTACTGTGTGAATGCTAACCAGCCATCCCCTCCCACTTCATGCCTTAGGAGCCTAGGAGAAGGTCCTGAGACTTGTGATCATTTAGTACTTCAGAAGGACCCAGCCATATCTCCAGAAGACTATAGTGATATTTTATTTGCATTTTAATAAATAAAGCTTGCCTGAAAATCAAAGTGCAAAGCCAGCCACGCTAGTCACCCATACATGCCAGGCAGCGGTGGCACACACCTTTAATCCCAGCACCCACGCTAGTTAGCCATAGAGGCCAGGTGGTGGTGGTGGTGCACGCCTTTAACCCCAGCACTGGGAAGAAATATAAGGCGGAATGAGACAGGAATTTGCTTTCTCTTTAGTCGGAAGATTTTGTAAAGGTAAGTGCTCCCTAGTGGCTGTCTGCTTTGCTTCTCTGATCTTTCAGCTTGAACCCCAATATCTGTCTCTGAGTTTTTATTATTTATGCTATAGGAGACTGAGACCAGCCTCTTCCATGGTCCATAAAAGCCTACTGAAGTTTGGTCCCCACAAAGACACTACTGAGAGGTAAAGCCTTTGGAGGTACATGGAGGGTACAGTTAGGTCATGGGAGTGTGCCCTTAAGGGATCTGGGCTCTTCCTCTTCTCTCTTTTCTGGTCACAAAGTGAGTCTTCTCTCTGTTGGCCTCAGGGTGGGTAGAGAGGCAGCTGACAGGTAGGTCTGTCCCCCAGAACTCTATGATCTCATTATGGTCACTCTGTTCCTACCTCCATCCTGGTCTCCACTGCATCCCAGAGTAAGAATCGGGCATGAGTTCTCTGGAAAGAGCAAAGGAGGCTGGGAAAGCCAGTGTCCAGCACTGTCTACCTCCACCGTGGGAGATCGCAGTTCTCATAACCTTCCCAAGATGGGAGATTCTCCCACCACAAGAAGAGTGTCACTGCCAGGCACAACCACATACGAATGGCTGTGTTATTTGCAGTTATTTAGTCAGGTACTACTCACTAATTGAAAAAAAAAAGTAAACAAACCCTGTAAACCAAATGCTTGTTGGATTTCTCCATTTTTTGAACAGCCG
>LOEQ01000408.1:442323-454479 GCA_001685075.1 Bramus lutescens | reverse complement strand
TCCAGGACAGGCTCCAAAGCCACAGAGAAACCCTGTCTCGAAAAACCGAAAAAAAAAGTCTACGAAGGAGATGTTAGCATGAATGAATCCCATCTTATAGACAAGGGAGTGGAAGCATAAAGAGATTGGATGATTTCCTAAAGTCACACAAGGCAGGTTTGGCACAAAAGGTCTTCCAGGGAGGGTTGTACATATCTAAGAGAAGAATTGTGTACTAGGGGAGGAAGCTACTTGGCTCAGTGGCTAAGAGTGCTTGTTGCTTTGCAGAAGATGGGAGTTCCGTTCCCAGCACTCTGATGGTGGCTCACAACCACCTTAACTCTAGGACATCCACCATCATCTTCTGGTCACAGACACATAAAAATACAAAATAAAATAAGTCAGTTTTTATTCAGCTTTACGAGATACTTGTTGTTCCCCAGGGAACCAATGTACTCTCCCATCAGTAACTGTAAAAGTTATTATTGACCCTAGAACTTCTCCAAAAATTGACCTTTAGACTTCTTAACTCTGCCAACTTGGTAGATGTGGTTTTTATCTTGGTTTACTGTTGAGCTAAAAGTAATGTCCTCTTTCCTTTGACATTGCTTTGTGCACGCAATTATCAATGATTTAATTAATTTATTTTTTCAGTGCTGGGAATGGAACCCAGGACCTGTATGTGCCAGGGAAGCACTCTATCAATTGAGCCACAGCCCTAGCCTCTCTTGTTTATGATTGACAGTTGAAGTCTTACCTAATACCTTACTCCAATGACAACACTCTCCTATATTTTGTCAGTGTTTCTAAAGTTTCCCTTCACACGTAAGTACTCACTGAGAATGGAATTGAGTTCTCCAGTTGATGTGATGTGGGGATACCGTTCCCCTCCCCGTCTGGTTGACCAGTTGACCCAGCCTCACATAGCAGACCTTTCTTTTACCCAGCTATCTGCAGTGTCGTCATTGTCATGTGTTAGGTGTGTGTCTAGGTTCTAGAAACTAGGACCCACTAACGAATCTCCCTACCCCTGTATTAATCTTTTGTATTAAATCTCAATATTCTAAGAACAAATTGCTTGTCTTATTCTCCCCATGTGTCTGGATCATCTTATCCTTCCCATGTAAGTGGATCATCTTATTCTTCCCACAAACACTTTCAAGTTCCATCCTTATTGGGATTGACTGGGATTTCGTTGACTCTGTAAATCAGTTGGGAAAGAAATTACCTTTCTTTTCCTATTTTATTACATTGCCACAGCACACATACAGAAGTCAGAGCACAGCTTATGGGAGTCAGTTCTCTCTTTCCACCACATTGGTCCCAGGGGTCACGCTCAGGTCATCAGGCCTGATGATGTCAAGCCTTTTGAGTCAGCTGTCTCAGCAGCCCCTACTCAGATTTTTTATTTCTTCTCAAATTGAGACTAAAAAGTTAATTTTTCTGAGATTTGGTTTACTTTGTTCCATATTTTATGGTACACATTATTTTATAGTCTCCTTTATTTTTTATTGTTGCGTAAGAGGGTTGAGAGTAGCCCAGATTGCCTTCAAATTCACCATCCAGCTGTCTCAGCATCTAAGTGGTGCCAGGATTATACAGCTGAGCCAGCACACCTGGCTTTTGTTTGCTTGGTTTTCGAGACAGGGTTTCTCTGTGTGGCCCTGGCTGTCCTGGAACTCACTCCTGTAGATCACGGGCTTGAACTCAGAGATCCACCTACCTCTGCCTCCCAAATGCTGGGATTAAAGGCATGGGTCGCCACCACCCAGCTTATTTTTCCTTTTTTAATTGTGGTACTATACATACAAAATGTGCTGTGTACCCATTTTTTTTATTTTCAACCAAGCGCGTTCACATTGTTCCGAGATTAATCTTCGGAACCAATCTTACAAAATGAAACTACCCCTAGGAAAACTCCCGCTTCCCTTCCAAGCCCCTGGCAGCCTCCCTTCTCCCTTCTGTTGTGTGAGCTCTTTTTATAACCCTGCTGTGTTTCCATGGTTGTTCTGGTAATGGCTGTTTGCTTTCTTTTTGAGCCTTGTCCGGAAGTTTCCTCTGGCCTTCTGCTGCCTGGCGTGTCCCTCCCAAGGGTCTCCAGGGAATCTGACCTTCACAATGACTTCCTTTGCCCCTGCTCTGGTGGGCTTCATCAGCTACCCACAGCTGCCTGTCACTCATAGGGACTTCACTCTCTCCTAGGTGTGTGACCTTGATCAAGCCACTTAGCCTCTCTGTGCCTCAGTTTCTCCTAGGAGATGAGAAGTAGAAGTACTCGAGCTTGTAGAGTTTAGGAGTAATTAGTTAATAATTATAGAGTGCTTTGACAGTGACCAGCATGAAGTGGGTACAGCTGCATGCCCCCAAGACATTTCAACAGTGACAAGCCACGTGTACAACAGGGGTCCCAGAAAATTACACTGAAGCTGGAAAAGATTCATACCACCTAGAGACACCATAGCCATCCTAACACTGTAACTCAACGCATTGCTCCCAGACCCCTGGTGACATTAGTGCCAACCTACTGTACTGCAGTTGTATTCAAATATAGCATGCCCAGCTGTGTACATCAAGTATGTAGTCCCCTGTACCATCTAGGCGTGAGTGGACACACTACGATGCTCACACAACCACACATTGCCTAATGACGAGTTTCTCTAAACTTGAACTACAAAGTGAGCTCAAGGCCAGGATGGACCCCTTAGTGAGGCCCTGTCTCACCATGAAAAGCACAAAGAGAGCCTAGGGGTGCAGCTCTGAGCACTCGCCTAGCATGTAGGAAGCCATGGCATCTCAGTCACCAGCACCCCCAAAATGAAAAAGGACTTGTTCCCCCCTATATGTAGTCTGTGTTGCTGTATTACTATCACCACTATTATTATTATTTTATTATTATTACTACTATTACCCACAGGAGGTCAGTCCCCACTTATCACCCAGACTCTTCCAGCTGTCCTGTCCCCTGTCCTCAGCATTCTGTCACCGTCATGTGAGATCAGAGCCCCCCCTGCACCCACTTCACTTCTCCCCACTTCTCTCTGCTTACTCTGCCTTCCCCTTCCTTCTGGCATGATTCCAAAGCTCAGCAGCCTCACACAGGGACTTCCCTGGATCCAGCTGTTAACATCAGCACTGGATAGCTGTACACAGCGTTAGGAGAATGGCAGGATGCCATAGTACTCTCCAGCCCAGGAACCCAGGTCACTGGTTGAGCCATTGAAGCTTCCTTTGCTTGACATCTGGAGTCTGCAATGGTCTGGGAACTAGCCTTGCATCTGGCTACTTGACCTCAGAATGAGCCCCCAAAACCCTGGGACTCCTTCCAGATAGGCCCTTTCTGGGATTCCACCATGACACCAAGGAGGCCTGCTTTTGCCCTACCTGTCCCAGAAGATCTAAGGACTGAGAGAGTAAGGTTGGTTATATGGTGAACACAACATCCCACGAAGGTCTTCTTTCCCATAAAAACTCACTGCCTGTGGGAAGAGCCTGCCTGGAAAACATTAGGTTCTAGCTTTGCCAGACGAAGGCCCTGCTTGGATGGTAGATGGGCAAGAAGTCACCAGCTAACAAACCCGGAAAAGGGCCTAGGATTTGGAAATAGGCTGTAGCCAATCTGTTTCCTGACCTTCTAGACCTGGGCCACTGCAGACCACTGTGGGCTGCCCTTCTGCAATCTCTGAGTCCCATGTGGGCCCAGCATTGGCTCAGTTAGGGCTAGGCTTCTCTCCTGGAAGCTAAGCAAGACATTAAGGTGTGCAGACATATGCAGGACATTAGCCGGAGATGGCTATGTGACTGTGTTCTTCTAACTTTGGATATTCTCTTACCAGAGAGGACTGTAACAGAGGCCCGGTGGGATTCAGGGTTCCCCAGATCTGAGCCTTGGAGGCCTCATTCTGCCCCACGCACAGACAGAAATTCCACACACGCACACACATGTAAGGGCGTGCACGCATGCTCTTGCACCACACCCACTTCCCTGAATATGAGCCCCCCTTGCTCTCCTAGCCCTACACAGGGAGCAAGCCACGCAGGAGGGCCGTGTTACAACCCTGCTTATCAACTGCCTCCCGGCTTCCTCTGCCTGAATTCTTGAGGGCCTGAAGGCTTGGGAGCAGTCCTGTGCGTAGACTTCCTGACTTCGGATAATGAGAGGAAATGAGATCACTCGTGCAGAGAAAACCACGGATTTCAGTCCCAAGCTCCGGCCTTCACTCCCCGATCTGTGGTGTTCATCTCTCCACCTCACTCCAGGCAGCCAGCAGCTGAGCCCCTGGAGCCGATAGACCCCACCTGAGATGTCTTCTTTTGCTTGCCGGAGCCTGCCTGTAACCCTTCTTACCCTGCTCTGCTGCTCAGGTAAGCGCTCCCCAGGGCTCCCAGCACGTGGCGTCTTAGAGTGGGGAGTTCCGCACTATTCCTTGGGCTTCAGGTTGGGGAGGAGGGCATCCTGCTACAGGAGCCTCTCCACCATGGATCTGGAAGACTGAGACAGCCTGGCTTGGGTTGCCCATGGCCTCAGGCAGTGGCTAGGATCATGGCCTCTTGGTTACGGGATGGAGCAAGCCCAAGGCTCTGAGAATGTTGATGCGACAGGCTGCCAGGGTTGCGTGGCGAGCAGTGAGTGGGTAAGAAGGGGTGCCAGGGTCTAAGCGAAGAGATGAGAGTGTGCCAAAGGGGCCTAGTGAACAGCAGAGGGCAGCAGGGGACGCTGTGCTCACTGGGACAACAAAATGAAAATGAAACTTTTTTCAGTGGGTCAAGGAGATCTGGAAGGTCACCGCCACTACGTGCTGAGTGCCTTGTGCCTTAGTCAACGTGCCAAGTGCTTGCAAGCTTGCTTGCACTCAGGACCCAGGGGAGGGCACATTAGCCCTCTTAATGGATGAAGAAACTGGGGCTCAGAGAGAGGACACATCTAACCCTAGGCTGCACGGACAGCACACTGGCAAATGAGTTCAAACCCAGTACTGTCTACATGGAAAGCTAGCCCCTCTTTTGCCTGTTATTTACATACCACTAGCTGATGGCTGAGTGGGCTGAGGGACGTAGAGAAAACAGGCCATGTGTAGGGGCCCTGCTGGCTGGGATCTAGGACCTTCATGGTCCTCACAGAGTGGCAGTGAGCACTGAGGGTCCCATCTTTGTATACCAGATACTTTCCAAGTATCTGTCGTGCACTGGACTGTGTGGTCAGCATAAAGAGAAACAGGCAAAACTCATGCTCAGCCTTCTAGAAGCTTCAAAATGTTTACAGAGCATCAACATAAGTTATGAGCCATGCGTGCAGCAGCTCCTTCTCACGGTAGCCTGTTGCTTCTCTGGCCTTGTCTCTAACATTCCTCTTCCTAGCTAAGCTCCTGCCATTTTGGCTGTCCATTGCTTCAGGAGAGCAAGCTCCCACGGGCAGGTCTGGGAGCCAGCAGTTCCCAGTATCTGGAACTTGCTCCCACAGCACACGCAAGGTTCACAGCCTCCTTCCATATTTGCCCCAATGTCATTATCATTATCTTTTCTTAACCATGTTATTAAAAGTGGAGTCCCTCTGGACAGTGATGGCACACACCTTTAATCCCAGCACTCAGGAGGCAGAATCAGGTTAATCTCTGAGAGTTCGAGGCCAGCCTGGTCTACAAAGTGAGTTCCGGACAGCCAGGACTGTTACACAGAGAAACCCTGACTCAGGGGAAAAAAAGAGTCCCTCCACCACCTGCCCCACGCCTTTCCCTGGAGCTCACCACTACCCGAAGTGCTTCCTGGCTGTTCTCTGTGTTTGTGTGAGTTCAGAGATTTCCTCCATTCTTAGAGGTGTCTTCATGACAGAGAGAACTTTGAACTGGAGCTTAATGCAGCGAGAGAGAGGCTTGAGGAAGACTGACCTAGTGCCTGTGGACAGAGGGACTGGAGGAAAGAACACAGGAAGTCCCTGAGTGGCAGCCTCTGTAGGTCTGATGGGGAATGGTGCGGAGTCATAGAGATCCCTGAGGGCAGGCGTTGGAGACATTTGCTGCCTGGTGCTTTTGCTCTTCCAGGGTCTGGTGAGAAGGCGTTCGAGGTCCACGTGTCGTCCGAGAAGCAGATAGTAGAAGCCACAGGCTCTTTGAAAGTCAACTGCAGCACTAGCTGTGAGAATCCGCAAGTGGGTGGTCTGGAGACCACTTTCAGTAAGAAAGTGTTGGAGGAACACCCTCGAGGGAAGTGGAAACAGTTCTTAGTCTTAAATATCTCCCAAGACACGAGCCTCCTCTGCTACTTCACCTGTGCGGAGAAGCAGCATTCAGAGCATCTCAATGTCCGAGTATACAGTGAGTGTCTATGCCTGGGTCTTTACTCCTCAGGGTAGGGCCCACATCTACTATACACCCCCACATCTTCTCAGTGACAGCTCCTGGGCTTCCCATCATGGTCCTCATCTCCTCCGGGTTCCTGAACCACAAGCAGGTCAGGTCTGTGGGCTCAGGATCTGCTTACACCCTTGGTTGGGCTCCACAGGTCCTCCTATACCTCGGAAGCAGACCACGCAGGTTTTGATTCTTCCTCCAAGAACGTCAGTCTAGCCAGGGTTTGCATGGATCTGGAAGTCAGTTCCTACCCCAGTTCTGTCGCCAGAACACTCCATAAGCATCACAAGCAGTGGGGGAATCAGGGAAGCATCGTGAGATGGAGGAGCTACTAGAGAATACCAGAAAAGTGGGAGAAAATGGAGCATTTCATCATCCCAAGGACCCGGGGCAAACATGTGAGCATTGTGTACACGCCTGCCAGGATGAGCCAGGATTCGCTCAATCATAGCTCCAGGTATTTCCCTGCTACCAGTTAACAACACTGACGGATCAAAAGCTGGAAAGGTGTTCTGAGTCCTAGGTGGGGTGAGGATGGGTGGAGTAGTTTAAGCGGAAACCAGGGTACTGTTGTAGTCCTTACTCAGTGGATCCGCAATGACACTGGTCACGAAATCGGCTGGAGGAGTGAGGCAAATGTGACTCCTGCCCGGGCTTCAGGAGGAGGTTCAGTCAACTCCTCAAGGGTCCACACATAGAGAAGCTCCCTTCCAGTGCTCCAGGACAACCACCCAGCTATTTAATCCAAAAATTTGTGTTTGGTATCTGGAGGGGATGGAGACAGGCCCAGATGTTTTTGTATATCTTTCTAGCTGGCTCTGCAATCTGGATCTCCTCTCTGTAGATCCCTTCTCTGTTTTCCGAATCATGATCACAGAACTATCACCCAGATCATCCTCCACCATTACCCTTCTTCCTCCTCTTTCTTCTTCCAATGAGCAGGCCAACGCCCAGCCAGCTCCCTCTCTCTCAAGTCCAGCTAGGGACCTGGGATACCAGGAAATGGGCCCTGGCCAGGTTGGGCCTGTAGGGCCACAGTTCCATCCTGAGTGGTCTTCCTCCTTTGTCTCCTACAGAGCCTCCAGCTCAGGTCACACTGAAGCTGCAGCCCTCGTGGGTGTTTGTGGGAGGAGCCTTCACCATTGAGTGTACGGCAGAAGCTGTGAAGCCCCTTGAGAGCCTCACCCTCAGCCTGCTCCATGGCAGAGAGACCCTGCAGAACCAGACCTTTGGGGGAGCTGAAAGTAACGCCATAGCCATATTCAACAGGACAGCTCTAACAAAGGATAGCCTCAACTTCTCCTGCCAGGCTGAGCTGGACCTGCGGCCCCATGGTGGGTACATCATCCGCACCATCTCAGAGTCCCAGATCCTTGAAGTCTTTGGTAAGGAGATGCTGGACCCAGAGGGGCAGAGATGGCATCCCTCTTGGCACCGTGGGGAAAGAAAACCCACAAGCCCCACTCCTAGGTAGCTTGATGTGTATGTAGAATCCTGAGGGCTTCCTCTTACTTCCTGATTTACTGGGTCTCTCTCCAAGCTCCAAGCTGAACCCGAACTTTTCCAGAAACCAGGAGAGCTCAACTAGTGGCCGGGCCATTATTAAGCTGTGTCACCTTGACCGTGGTAGTGAGTTCTCTCTAACTATGGCCCCTTTCTACAGCTTCCCCGGAGCACTGCTGGTCTGTGACTCTTGGTGGCCAAAGCCTGTTATAAATGAGCTTGTTTGCTTGAAGCTCACTCAGCTCCGCCTGACGAGGGACCTAGTATAAACCTGACCATGACACCCTCCAGGCCATGGCGTTGTTGGGTGTTTTTTTTTTGTTGTTTGTTTGTTTGTTTTGTTTCTTCTCTTTTGTCTTTGGGGGTCCGCCACCCAGCTCCCACAGAGCATTCTTTGAATGCCTGGTCTTAGCTTGGCTTATTTCTAGCCAGCTTTTCTTAACTTAAATTATCTTGTCTACCTTTTGCCCCTGGGCTTTTATCTTTTTCTATTTCTATATATCTTCTATTTCCTTTTTTGTTGTTGTTGTTTTGTTTTTAGAAACAGGGCTTCTCTGTGTAGCTTTGGAGCTTTTCTTGGAACTCATTCTGTAGACCAGACTGGCGTCAAGCTCACAGTCTAGGTGGACGGAGACGGAGGACTCACGACCCTAATTTCCGGTGCACCGCCACCACCCGGCCTTTCCTTTTCTTCTTGTTCCGTGTCTGGCTGTGTGACTGGGTGGCTGGTCCCCTGCACCCTCCTCTCCTTCTTCTCCTTCTGTTTATTCTCTCTAGTCTGCTAACCCTGCCTGTCCTTTCTCCTGCTTAGCTATTGGCCATTTAATTCTTTATTAGACCAATCAGGTGTTTTAGGTAGGCAAAGTAACAGCTTCACAGAGTTAAACAAGTCCAACAGAAAAGAATGCAACACATCTTTGCATCATTAAACAAATGCTCCATAGCGTAAACAAATGTAACACATCTTTAACTAATATTCCACAACACCCTGGTGTCCAGGCTCTACATACTGGTCTCAGGAGCTGCCAAAGAGGGGTAGCTGCTCTGCCTGATATAGCCTGGAGTGCAGACCACCTTTCTCTTCTATGTCACATGGGGGCAGACACCTTATACCTCTTCTCTCTGCTACCAGGCTGGCTGTGGAATGCTTGAGTGGCCAAGAAGTGATGGGTGGACTCCCTGGGGTGCCTGGCACCTGAAAATCTCTAAATGAATTGCTTCTTCCCTCCCCAGAGCACACGAATGGCAACCAGATGGTCATCATAATCGTAGTGGTGTCAATACTGCTGTTCTTATTTGTGACATCTGTCCTACTCTGCTTTATCCTCGGCCATCACTGGCACAGGAGGCGGACGGGCACCTATGGGGTGCTGGCTGCCTGGATGAGGCTGCCCCGAGCCTTTCGGCAACGTCCTGGGTGAGCCGATGTTCCCAGGCCTCTGGTGGCTGCTGGAAAGCAACATGGTGCCTTCAGGGTCCAGCACTGGCTGAAGGACTCTGGCAGTGGCACAAGACACTGGGGACATTTCCTCTTTTTTTTTAACCTCAATACAAATACCTGGATTTCACCCTGTGCCCTCCATTTCTGCTCCTGGGATAACAGACAGCACCTGTGACAAGGAAGGTACTGTGACCTGCTCACCTCGTTGTCTCCTCCGTGCTTCCCATCTCCCTGCTCTTTCCTCTGCAGCCCAGGCCCCAGACATCTACCCACACCATTAGCAACTGATTTCCTACTGAGGTCCCATGAGGAGGAGGAATTTCTGTATGCACATGGCCCTGGGGACCTCAGGCTGTTTCTGGTTGAATCAGGACTCAGCTCTGGCTCTCCTTTCTGCCAACAGAATCCAGGGAAAGGAGGCCCATGGAAGCCGAGTCCGCTGCAGGGGCCTCCTGAGCTGGCCTTCTTCCCCAACCATGCTGCCTTCCAGGGGCTTTAAGGCATTTGGAGACACGAGCCATCCTCTTCTCTCATGCCCTATTTCAGGCCCAAGGGGACTCCACAGAGGGGAGAGAGGGGCAAAGACCAGCTGGGGCTCTGGTATCAGAGCCTTGCTCCGGTCCAGACAGAGAACAGGATCAATCGGGTTTAAGTGGCTTCTGGGTCAGGGAGGAGTTTTACAGAGCTTTCACTTCCAAACAGGCAGATCGAGACAGCAGTGGAGCAGAGAGCCTGCTGCCCCAGGGTAGACGGCTTGACTGGGAGGGGGTGGGTAGGAAGGGCTTCAGCATGGATGCAGAGTCACTCCAGCATGCTGAAGCAGGTGAGGCCTGATGATGATCCGTCTTCATGGCAGGCTCTCAGCATCATAGTACTCTAGGGAGACAGAACCCTCAGCTTGCTCCTTCCTGCCTTGGTGGATCCCCAAGGAGGAACATAGAATGGGACGAGGCAGTGGTTGGCAGGAGCCCCCATCCACAAAGGCACATGGTCCTTCTGACATCTCAGTCTGCCCCAGGTTAGGTCCCAAGGCTCATCCACCCATCCCTTACCTGAAGCTGGGGGTACATCTGCACCAACAGTCCCTGTGGCACTGGGGGGTGGGGGTGGGGGCACATCTCTCCTGAGATGGGAGAGACAGAAGAAAGACCCTGTCAGAGGCCCAGGGTGGCTTTTGAGGCTTTACCCCACCCTCAGTCTGCTCTTTCAGCCTAGATCAGGGACCTGATCACGTCCAACCCTCCACCCCCAGTCTCACTTACACCTCCCCTTGCCTGGAGGCAGGCGGCTGGTGCTGAATCCTGGGTGCACCCTGCCAGGGAGGTTGATGTGGGGGAACAGGGAGGAAAGAGACTGGCCAGAGTGCCATGGGGCAAGGCAAATAGTGATGGTGGAACACCAAAGGCTCTTCTTGCTCCTGTGCCTCCATCTCTTCCTCCACCTGTTCCTGTTGGCCGTCTGTATAGACCTGGGGTGTGCAAAGTGGAGGGGCATGGTGATGAGCTCGGGGTCAGCCCTCCCTGACCCCACTGCCCCGCCTCCTCCACCTCCTACATTATTTTCTGCACATCGTCACTGTCACTGGTTGTAAAGGCTATACTGTTTCGTGAGCTGCGCTTGCATGCAGCCAAGGCACTTTGGAAATGCTCATCCCATTCCTCTGCAGAGGGGAGAGCTGAGTCTCTAGGAGATGAAACGACTCCTCATCGAAGAGCCTAATTCATCCATGAGAGCAATCTGCCTTTGTTCCTGCATCTTTGTGCATCCCTCAAGGAAGGGGATGTTCACCTCAGGCCTCAGAGGGCCTAGGGGTGTGAGTTAGCAGCCCTAATTCAAGATCTCCACCTCCCTAAACTCCCCAACTAGCTCCTCCTTGAACCCCTCCAGGTCTCCCAGAGTCCCCTTTCCATTGGGTCTTCCTTTCTCAGACCCCACACCCCTTACTCCCTCCATCCTGGGTCCAAATCCTACCTGGTCCTCAAGGGCCTGCCCTAAGGCCTTCTGCAGTCCTCCAAGGAGTCTGTCTTCTTCCCTCCCTCCCTTTCCAGATGTGCAGTAATACCACATCTCTGCACATGCCTGTCACAGCCTACCTAGCCAGTCCCTTATCCATTCTTTTGTTCAACAAATAGCCGTTGAGCCCCTGGGACTTGAGGTACACAGAGGAATACCTGGAAGGAAAACCTTGAAAACAATGTCTGAGTGGTAGTGGAGATTTGGAAACTCCCTTCCTACTAGAAGCTGACACCAGGCCTTGGCACACAGGAGATGCCAAAGGGACTGAGCCGGACAGGGTGTGGGCTAGCTTTCTGCTGCTACTCTATGCTCAGTCTTTTTACTCCAGGTGGGGGTCCCCCACATAGAGCCCACCCTGGGCCCCACCTTCACACACCTGTGGGCTGGGCCCCTCTGGCCCCGGGTTCAGGGCTCCTGCCACCATTTGACTCAACAGCAGCTGGTGCAGCTGGGCATTCTGCAGCATCACGAGCTCCAGCAGATCTGGGGAACAGGTTTCAGCTGACCCACCCAGCCAGCCGCCACACAGACCCATTCCCCCCCTGCTCCCACCTCCCCCGCTGCACAGCATTTATACAGGAGGAACAGAAAGGAGGCCCCAGGGATGTGTGCCAGCGGGGTGTCGAGGGAGTGACCCAGGGAAGTTACCTTCCTTGACACGGCTGGGTTGAGGCAGAGGAGATGGGACAGTCCAAGGAAAAGGCTGTAAGATGGTCACCCAGGGCTGGGGACATGGGTGGGGATTCAGCTCAACCAGGCAGAAGAGGGGTGAGGCATGTCAGGAGCCTCCCCTCTCCCCGCTCAGTGTCTTTGCACCTCATGGCCTCCTTCCTCCTAGTCCAGTCTCTTCCTCTTGGTTTGGGACCTCCCCCA
>LOEQ01000408.1:409819-431910 GCA_001685075.1 Bramus lutescens | reverse complement strand
ACGGCACCCAGGGCTCGTCCGCCACCACTCCGCTCTGCTTCTGACCAACGGTGAGTACTATGCCTATCTGTGCCACCCCAGCATGGTACCCCAAGGGTGGGTCACCCCAAGAAACAGATGACCCTGGTCTCAACCCCAGCATGGTTCCAAGGAAGTTGCCACTTTGCTCTGGCACCACTGACCTCTCCGCACCCGTTCTGATGTCTGTGCCTGGACCCCACGCTGCCTATCTGCCCTGTCAACCCTCCTTGTGCCCTAACCCTCTATGTCCCCAGACTTGCCTTCTCTGTCCGGTTCTCTCTGCCCCTGCCTAGCTGTCCTTCCTTGATCAAGGGTCTTCATTCTGGTCATAAATTCTGTTGACTAAAGCTTAGCTCCAGGCAGGCATAGGGTGACCCAAAGGACGGGTCCAGGCTGGGGTTTCTTCAGGAAGGGACATGAAGGGGAACCAAAACAGTGAGTCGGCTTGGCCTGTTTGCTGAGGCCAGGAGAAGCAGGCGGAGGAGAGCGGCTGGAGGCCGGGTGGGGGTGGTGGCGGCCTCTTTGCTCTATTGAAAGAGGAATCCATGAGATGCCAGCAGAGGACACATCCCGGCTGCCACCAGCCTAGGCTCTGCCCCCTGTCCCGCCCTCCTCCAGCCCTCTCTGCCAGCCTCAGGCCTCTTTTCCTGGCAAATCAAGGGGTGGGGGTGGGCAAGAGGTGTAGCCCCACATAGCAGAGGGGGCCCAAGGGGAGCAACCCCATATAGTTAGGAGGGATGTGGGATGTGGAGCCAGAAGGTGGCTTTGAGAGGGAAGATGGGGTCTCAGCACTTAGGGAACTCAGGGGAACGAGAGAGTCCTGAGGTGACTTGAGGACACACGGTTTCCCAACCAATGTAGGCCAGGGAAGCAGTGTCCAGCAGACCCCAGCCCTCTCTGCCCTAAGGACAGACCCCAAGACAGGGTGGGCAGTAGCGGCTGGTAGAGGAGAGGTTTGACACCGCTTGGAGAGGCTAGAGCTAATTGGACATCCAGGTGTTGTTTATCAGAAGGGTCAACTTACTGAAAGTTATGAAGGGATCCCAATCTTAGCTGGACATTATACACCTGTAATCCCAGCACTTGAAAGGCTAAGGCAGGAGGATTGCCATGAATTAAAGGCCAGCCTGGGCCACAGACGACTTCGTATAGGTAGAGACTGAGATCTCCAGGTCAGAGCAGTGGGGCTAGGCTATGTCCCAGGGCTTAGAGCATCTATTGTCAGGGAGGCTGCCCCACTCCCCCACCAGGAGGGGGGCTTCCACCTGCTCCCTCTTCACCCTTTCTTGCTGAAGTCTGCACAAGCACAAATCACTCAGCAGAGCCCGGGAAGGCTGGAGGCCTGGGGAGCCTTTGATGAGGTCTTGCCAGTGAGAAGGTTGGGAAGTTTGGGAAGAGAAGGGGCTGAACTTTGGGGAGATGTCAAGAGCAACGGATGTCGTCCATCATCTGCCACCATAGCTATGGCTGTGTCAGGAGGACCCTATCAGTGGCAGAGGCTGGGTGACATTGTGTGTGGTAGATCTGGGGATAGCATAGGTAGGCTGTTTCTTCTAGGACCCTTCCAGATACTTCTGGGGTTACCTGCAAGTCCTCTGTCTATAGCAGGAGGCATCACCCTCTGTGGTAGTGATGCAGACAGGGGAAAAGCTAAATATCCCAGGACCTTTGAACCTGCCACATCAGGCAGAGCATCCAGGCAGAGGTAGGAAGCCAGGCCTGAGTCCCCACACAAAGTCCAGGTCACAGGGAACAGAAACCACAGGCCTTGTCTCCAGTGATCTCAGAAGCCCACCTCCATCTATAGTCCGGGCACCCCCAAAGGATTATGTGTAGGGATTTAGGGAGTTAGGAGAAGGTGGATGAGGGACCTTTGGTGGCCCAGCATAGCCCTGCTTGTCCTTTCTGGTTTGGAAATGCATATGCTTGGGAACTCAGGACTGACGATCACCTCCCTTGTTCAAAGATGTGCAAATGAGAAGTCTGCTCCAGTAACTTCTCTTGAGAGGATCTGTCCACCCCAGACCAGGACCTGACTCAAACACAGCCCAGCCGGCACTGGAGGCACTGGATCTCCTGGTGAGATGCTAGCAGTCGGTCCTGATGAGGGCTCTCTGCCTTGGGGGCCAGAGAATCCTGGCCATCAGAATAGCAAGGAAACATGGGTCAGCAAGGAAGTGAGAGGGTAGAGCTGCTGAGGCCATCAGCGTTCATGGAAGCCTCCAGGAAGAGGCAGAATGGAGAAGAGAGAAGGGGCTGGAGATCCCAGAAGCAACTGTCCCTTGAAAGATGTGTCTGGAGAGCAGGAGTGAGACATGAGGGGACAGAGGCAGATGTGCCGGTGACAGCTTGGCACTTCATGGATTGTACGGTAGATTTTTTTCAACACCTTTTCATCAGACACTTGGACACACAGGTCATACCGCTTGCCCGGGGCACACTGTAAGGGAATGGCCAGGGCTCAGTCCACAGTGGTCAAGGCCCCTGCTTTCTGGGGAGGAACTAGGGTGGGACTGAGTCAAAACAGAGCTTTCCTGGAACTGTACATACTTTAAGTGGTCCAGGCAAGTTCTGGGGCTCTGGGTCAATCTGGTGACTCTTTCAGGGGTCCCACTGTGGCAGGAACAGGGCAGGTCTCACTGTGGTTCCCTCTGAAGGTGCTGGGGGACCCAGGTTTCTTTCACCTTTACCCTCACTCCTGGCCTTCGTGTGTGCGTCCTGTTCTGCAGCATCAGCATTGGCTATTTTTGTTCCCTGCTGTCTTCAGTCAACACCCTGTGTTGAGGGTGGGGAGGGTGGCTGTGGAGGGAGGGGGCTCCAGGAGTCCTAAAGGCCATAGAGTGGGCAAGGTGGGAGGCAGATGGGGCAGTGTCCTTGTCTCAGGGGCCTCTGCTAGAGTCCTGGCCTAGGAAGGAAGGGTAAAATCCAGGAGTCATTGGACTCCCCTCATGGGTACTAGCAGGTTATAGCTTGTGGGTAGCAGTTTAGCCTGGTGGTTAGGGCAAGCTGAGGGCCCAGTTGTCAATCCCAGTTACTATATAATGAGCACCCGGTGGGTCACTTACCCTTTCCATGCCTCATCTATCAACAAAGTGATACCGACAAAATCATAGCAAGGATTCAGCGAGTTCACGGGCACTTTGTGCCCAGAGCAATGTCTCAAGGGCAGTAGGGAAGCACTTGTTAAGTTCATTGTGTCTACACAACAAAATAAAACCCCTCACCACAGGGGTGAGAGAAGGAAAGGAACTACAGCCTCAGGGAACCCTTCAAAACCAAGATTTGGGGCCTGAGGAGATGGCTCAGTCCATAAAGCGTTTGTTATGCAAGCTTGACGACCTGAGTTCGGATCCCCAACACCCATGTAGAAAGTCAGCTGTGCCTGTTATTCCAGCACTAGGGAGGCAGAGACAGGAGAATCCCTGGGGCTTGCTGCTCAGCTAATCCGGCTGAATCAGTGAACTCCAGACCCCAAAAACCAGGACACCAAATAGTGACCTCTGACCTTAACCCACACACATATGTACATACGTATATGCATGCATGTATGCATACACCACACACACTCTCTCACACACACACTGAGGATGGGGAAAAGCAGGGATGTTTTTTATCTGATCTGGTCTCCCTAAGTTGGGGGCCTCTATAGCATGGGCTGCGGAGACCTCCACCTAGGTTGCTATGAGGGTTTAAATAAACAAGGCCAAAGGTGTCTCATCAGAGTCCTTTGTAGAAAGGTCTGCTGTTGAGATTGGCAGGGTTAGAGGGGAGAGGAGAAGACCTTCCCAACATAACTTCTAGGGAGCGTCCCCAAGAGCAGGAGCTGGAGGCAACACAGGCTGCCTGAGGACAGGGGCAGTTGCCAGAGCAGAGCCTGTCAGCCTTTCTTGCCTATCTCAGGTGTTGCCGGGTGGCCGATGGCCACAGTGCCTGCTCCCAGGGCTTCTGCAAGGCCTGTCAGCTTGCGCTTTCCATGTGATGGAGGCTGATAGCAGGGGTTATAGCACTAGGTTGGGTCTGGAATTCTCTGGGTTCTAGGAGGGACAGAAGGAGCAAGGTACAGTATAGAGAGGCTGAAGGGAGAGCAACAGAGGCAGGGGAATTCCTGAAAGGAATTACCCAGGATGAGGTGCCATGGTGGTGGAGGCATTACCACACACACAGAGACATGTCCAGAGCAGGTGAGGGGCTCACACACGACTACAGTGTGTGCAAAAGGCAGTTTGGGGAGGGACCACTACTGTATGCTAGGTTTCTCAGTGATTTGAGCTAACAGAAGGCAGGAAGCCCTGGGCTTGGATAGAACGAATCAATCTTACCACCCTTTGAGCAGATGGGAAATGAGTCAGAGTTGAGTGTGTGTGTGTGTGTGTGTGTGTGTGTGCGCACATGCGTGTAAATAGGCCATAGTGGGAACTGGAAAATGAGTCATAGAGTTGATAAGAGAGACAGAGAATGGAGAATGGATCATACAAATAAGCTATAGTAGAGATTGTGTATATTGGTTCCAGTAAAAATAAACTTCAGTTAGGGATCATGATGCAATCCTGTAGTGAGTTCAAAGTCAGTCCAAGGCACTTATAGAGACCCTGTCTTTAAAAAAAAAAAAAAAGAAAAGAAAGAAAAGAAGCAAATATGCAAGAGGTTCCTTGTCAGACTGTTGACTGCGCGCTCCCAGCCCCTGCATCCAAAGCACAATGCCCCCAGAAGCCAGCCATCCTTCCAGGCCTGCCAGGTGTCCACCACAGCCACAAGGGGCTTCGAGCAAGACCCCTAGCCTGCCCTTGGAGGAAGAGCCAGGCCAGTGTAGGGAGCCACTGTGCTGTGTAGGTCAACTATGCCCAGGCCAGTGCCCTAAAGGGCTGGAGGGAGGCCATGTTTATAGGAGAGGGAGCATGGGGTTGGCATAAAAGAAAGCTGTGTTCAGATCCTTAGCTGGGACAGTAAAACTGGAGCATGTGACACAGGGCCTGGTGCACAGTGTACAGATGAGTGTGTCTCTGCTGTCTGTCCATCAATGGACCTGGGGGTCTGGGGGCATGACTCGGTGGTTCCACACCCCTCCTAGCAGGCACTGGGCCCTGGGTTCAGTCCCAGCAGCACATACGCCAGGCATAGTGCAGGTCTATAATCCTAGTACTTTTGAGGTGGAGGCAAGAGGATCAGAAGTTCAGGGTCATCCTTGGCTCCATAGCAAGTTCAAGGCCAGCCTGGGATACACAAGACCTTGCCTCAAACATAAGGAAAAAGAAAGAGTGGGGGAGGCAAAAGGGGGGAGGAGAATGGAGAAGAAAGGGAAGGTAGAAAGGCAGGAAGAGTAAGAGGGAGAGAGGGAGGGAGGAAAAGAGAGAGGGAAAGGAAGGATTTAAAGCTCAGGGCTGGAGGTGTAGCTCTTCTGGTAGCATACCTGCCTAGTATGCACATGCATAAAGCTGGGGGTTCAATTCCCAGCATGCACTGAGCCAGGCACGGTAACATAGGCCTGTAATCCCAGCACTTGGGAAGTGGAGGCGCAAGGATCAGAAGTTAAAGGTCATTCTGGACTAGGTAGGGAGTTCTAGCCTAGTCTGGGTTGCTGAATTTTGTGAGATCTGTGAAGAAGAAGAAAAAAAGGACTCTTCTTTAGCTGCCTCCTGACACTCTATGCAAGTCAGATGTGCAGGCAAGTGCCCCAAGATTTAGGGCCAGAAGAACCAATCCTTCAGCTCCTGGGGCGTTTTTCTCATGTCGGAGGACACCTGGAATGCTGTATCTTGATATACATTTTCTGTCTTAAAGGTTTAGGCCTGGGAGGGAACTCTTCCCTGGGGCCATGTTCTTTCCTAGGGATAAGAGAGCTGTGAGGAGATTGGAGAGGAGGGGTCTAGGGCAAAAGCTGGACATGGCCCACTCATAGGGTCTTTTTTTTTTTAAGGATTTATTTATTTAGCATGTATACAGTGTTCTGTCTGCATGTGCCCCTGCAGGCCAGAAGAGGGCACCAGATCTCATTACAGGTGGTTGTGAGCCACCATGTGGGTGCTGGGAATTGAACTCAGGACCTCTGGAAGAAGCAGTCAGTGCTCTTAACCTGTGAACCATCTCTCCATCTCCACATTCTTATTAGGTTCTTATTTCGTTGGCTTTGAGCCAACAGGAAGCACTCCAGGTAGAAGAAGAGGCTCAGGCCAAGATATCTAAGATTGGTAGAGAACGACCCCTCATTTTTGGGAGGGTCTTTAGAGCCTGGCAGGCCACAGGACTGACTGTAGAAAAAGAGCCTTCAGATGAGGGCAGACACTCTTGGCACACAGTGCAAAATAGTGTGCCCATCACTGTCATTTGTGTCCCCTGATGACACCACGGGCAGGCTAGTTGAGTGGGAACTCCAAGGAGAGAAGGTTCATCCTCTGTGGCCCTCATGAGCCTCCGCCATGACCCCAGTTGGTTTCCTGAATTGTGGGTGCTACTCAATCAATGCCCAGAGTTTCTGCTCTAGGCTCCCAGCTCTAACCCTTGCAACAGAGTCTTCTCAACAGACAGTGTTAGGCCGGGAGCGGAGGGCCATCTACGGTGAGTTCCTTTGTGCTCTGACTTGCCAACCATTTTTTCTCCCTCCTCTCCAAGCTAAGTGTTGGCAGAAAAGTAACAGAACCACCCCCCTTTCCATGCTCTCGCTCTTGGAGCTGGGCCACAGTGGGAACCTGGGATATCTGGAGAACGGTCCATATGGATGCCCAGTGCTGTCATTGACCAGAACGGAAGTTTGGTGTGATTGAGTCTCCCAGGAAGTTTTGTATTTAAACCTCTACTGCAGGAGGTCCTTAAAATAGATCTCCACCAGCACATATAGCTTTTGGTAATGTTTGTTCATCTGTCTGTCTGTGGTTTGTGTCTGAGACAGATTTACTCTGTAGCACAGGCTAACCTGGAATTCACTATGTAGCCCAGAGTGGCCTAAACGCATGGCAATCCTTCTGCCTCAGCCTGCCAATTACTGAGATTAAAGACATGAACTACCCACACCCAGCTTGCTTTAGATCATTTTGTTCATTTTATGTTATAGTCCAAGGCTCACTATGTAGTCCTGGTTGTCCTAGAATTCCCTATGTAAACCAGGCTGGCTTCTGAACTCCCAGAGATCCATTTGCCTCTGCTTCCCAAGTGCTGGGATTGAAGGTATTTGTTCCCATGTCTTACTATTATATTTATTATTATTGTGTATGTGGTGTGTATAGACAGGGTATCATGTAACCACATCAGGCATGTGGGGGCCAGAGTCAGTTTTCTCCTTACGTCTTGTCCCTGGGTTCTGGGGATAGGTCTCAGATTATCAGCTTTGGGTAGCTAGCATGTGTTCTTACTCCCTGAGCCATTTAACCGACCCTGCCATTTTGTTCATAAACAAGCAAAACAGCTGAACAGTGGGAGGCAATGAGCAGTCTTGTGAGAGATAAAGGACTGGCTAGTTGGTAAGAGAAGTGGTAGTTGGACCCTGAACAATGCCAGCTAGCTGCCTGGCACCTTTGGACCCATGGAGGTGTGCTCTAAAGGGAATGGGGAAGGGTATGCACCCACCCATGGCCAACCTTCCAAGACAGTTCCTTACAGTAGCATTTATATCACAGAGTAGCAGGGGCATAGCTGAGAACACTTGAGAGATTTCAGGCTGGTGCAGCAGAATGAATTTCTGGATATTTGAAGACCCCCCCCAAATCACTTTTCCAGAAGGGAAGATTCTGGAGGTGTACAAAAACATCTGTGGTTTGGAGACTATCCTGAATTTTGTTTGACCAATAGTTTGGGACATTGGTATTCATAGGTACTTATAGGTAGGTGGAGTTGGTCTCAGAAGAAATCAACACCCTTTCAAAAGACTGGAGATGTCCAGATACAGAGAATGAGGCATGGACCGGCAGCTGAGCAAGGTCTTTATAAAGTTCTACACCTCAGCTTGTACACAGCAACTCTTTTGTGATTGTTTCCAATCTCAAGAGTCTTTTGACCAATTCTGACTTTGGACATAGACGACCATGTCATCTGTCAACAAGGACAGTTTTATTTCTTCCTTCCCAGTCATCATGCAAAGGTAAAACTTTCAGTCCCATGTTGAAAAGCAGTGAGGAGACACCTTTGCTTTGGTCATGACTTTTGGAATCGTCAGGTTTCTCACCATTGAAGTCAGTGGTAATTGGAGGATTCCTTATAGACTGTCTTCATCATCTTGAGGGAGTCCCTCTCCTTTCTAATTTGCAGAAGGTCTTATCGTGAATGAGGGCTGGGGCTTATTTTGTTTTATTCTTAACCTTTGCTTTCATCCTTTGATACAATCTGGTGACTTTTCTTCTTCAGTCTGTTAATAAGAAGTTTACAGTACTTAGCTTTTTGAGCTTGCCTTGCATTTTTGAGATAAATCCTATGTGGCCATGGTGCATAACTTTCTAATATACTGTTGGTATTAATGGGCTAATATTTTTGTTGAGGTGTATGCAGATTGGGAAGAAAAGAATTTACATTATTTCCAGGCTGGGGAGTTATACCACAGTTCTTAGGAGAAGATCCAAAGTGTCGCAGACTCCATCTGCGAGGAATGGACACCCTGAGTGGCCAGGCCAGGGAGAAAAGGCCTCTGTGGTCAGACGGTATCTGAAATTGGGTGTTCCAATCTGGCCGTCCCACAGGGAGAGACGAAGCCAGTCTGGACCTGCTCCAGGAGGAGCTGCCTCACCCTCGGCTCCCTGCCTGCCGACAGCTGGCCTCAGCCTGGCTCACCATTCCTGATCTTTCCTCCCCCCACCTCTGTCCTGGTCAGCTCACCAACTCCAGGCCCCCAGGAAGGCCTGATTTACCCACCACTTCCGCCCAAACTTCCTCTTTGAAGGCGGTTTGGATGGGACTTTGCACTTTCTAAATGGGCTCCAGCCCTGGCTCCCAGGGCTTGGCTTTAGCCTTGGCTTGGCCTCTGATTTATCACTTGCTAAAATTATCTTATTTGCTCCCCTATTTACCATCTGCCTCCTCCCTCTGGAACGCAACCTCCGCGAGGCCAGGGACTTTACCTCCCCTGTGCTCTGCCCTAGACCAAGATTAGATAGAGCCAGGCATGGACCACAAACTCAGAAAATTTGTTGAGTGAATGAATGAATTTGCGGACTGGAAAGTCGTGGCTCCTCTCTTATTAGGCTTAGTTCCCTGTTGTGGGATAAGGGAATGATGCCTGCTCTCTCAGTTCTTTGAAGCACCACCATTCTCAAATGCCCTGGGAAGAGGTTGCCCTGAGGACCTAAGCCATAACTTAGGGACAGTCTGGGACAGAGTTGGGTGGAAGGAGCTATCATCTTACCATGTTCACACTCTGTTGTATCCCAAGGAGCCACATGGAGAGCTACCAGCCTCCCTGGTGTCATGGAGTCCTGCTGACATTTTGTATCTGCCACGGACATCCATATATTGTGGTTGTCCTTTCATCCTGTCACCAATGCCACTAGGAACAGAACGACTTTCCCATCTGTGTTAAATGCATGGGAAGGGTAGTGGACAATACTGGAGGGCGGTGACTCCATCTGACCTCCCACCGGGAGGGAGGCTGCAAGGCTGCAAGATGAAGTCTAGTCCCCTTGTGCCCTAACCCCATCCGGCCTCTCCCCACCCATTCCCTAAATGGCTTCTGCGATCCATATGGGTTCCCAGTGTCTGCCTTTGCCCTGGCTGCCCCTGTCCCTGGGATGTCCTCCCCTCTCTCTTCCTGTGTTCCTAACTTGCTCATTTACTGAGATCCAGCTTTAAAAGTCATCCCTCTTCCACTTGGAAGCAACTGCTCACTAACCTCCATGCCCCTAGCACCATCAACGCCCCCCTTGAGGACAGGGTCTGTATCATCTTGTCACAGCCAAGTGTGCTCAGGTCCACTTTCCCCAGACCATCAGCATCGAACTGTGAATTGCTGAGCCCTACTCATGGCCAGCTCAGCTTCTGAGATATAAACAAATGGATAGAGGGACGGATGGACAGATGGACGGACGGATGGATGGACAAATGGATAGAGGGAGAGATAGATGGATAGATGGATGGGTTGGTGGATGAAGCATAAAAAAGTCCATGAGATTCCTAAAAGGTCTGTATCCAAGGCCTCATTCATTCATTCATTCATTCATTCATTTCATTCACTATGCCCTTTGTTGGTATTTTTTTTGGAGACAGGATCTCACTATGTAGCCACTAAGTAGACTAGACTGACCTCAAACTCGTAGACGTCTGACTGTTTCACCTCCCAAGTGTGGGGTTAAAGGCATGTGCCACCCAAGCCTGGCAACAGACTCTATTTAAATACCTACCTCATGCCCAGTGCTGGGACTAGCCATGGTGACCTAGACAGACACAGTGGCTGCTCGTGTTGACATTTCCATCCCTTAGAGAATGCACACAAACAAACGAGGCAAGCATTTGCAACTTATGGAAAATGATGTCAAGCAAGATAGAGGTAAAAAACCTTTCTCTGAAATAGAAGACAGAAAGGGAACTGCCATGGGACGAGAAAAGGGGGTGCTGTGGGGTTCCAGAGAGAGAGGGGAGCTGGGCAAAATCCCAAAGGCAGGATCAAAGCCAGTGGCCAAAACGGACTGGAACAGAGTGGCCAGGGTAAGAGCAGTGGACAAAAGAGCGGCAAGTAGGCAGATGCCGGAGCATCAGGACCTGTGAGGCCACCACAGGAGGCTTAAGTTGTATTCGAAACCCATTGGAGGATCATTAGAGAATTTTAACAGAAACGGGAGCCAACTCCTGTTTTGGAATCTCAGTGGCTGCCTTGTGGGACTGACTCGGAGGATAAGTGGCAGACACGGTAGCAGGAAATGACTATGGCATGGGCATGGGCAGCTGGGAAAAGGTGGGTTTTCATGTGTGGCGGAAAAAGGATTAGTAAGGCTCTGCACATTGTGACAGAAAAGGAGAATTCAGGACACATATTGGCGATCGACCAGAGAAACTGGGAGTGGTGGCATTTCCTGGTGTGAGAAAGAGTGTGTGGAACCATGGAGGGTGGACTCGACTCTTAGCACCATGGAGCTGTCCAGAGGGCAGCCGCTATGCCTGTGTAGAGTTCTGTTCCTATAGCACATTCTGTCATCATAGCCATGTGAGGGCTGAGCCTGTGTGACTTGAGAGATTGGGCACAGAAAGGGCTGCACCACAGACATTGTTAAGCTGGCCTTAGCTTGGCTTGTTTCTTGCCAACTTTTCTTAACTTCAATGATCCTGACTGCCTTTTGCCTCTGGGCCTTTCCCTTTTCTTTCTTCCGTATGTCTTACTTTTACTCCTGCTCCGCATCTGACTGTGTAGCTGGGCAGCTGCCCCCCCCCATGCCCTCCGCTCCTTGTTTCCTCTTTTCTCCTTAGACTTATTCTCTCCGCCTGCCAGCCCCGCCTAGCCTTGTTCCTGCCTTGCTATTGACCATTCAGCTCTCCATTAGACCAACAGATGTTTTAGGCAGGCAAAGTAACACAGCTTCACAGAGTTAAACAAACGCAACATAAACAAAAACAGCACAGCTTAAAACAATATTCCCCAACAGGAACTGTTGTTGGTTTTAATCTAGAAGACAGACACCCATGAGTGGTGGACAGAAAAGAGCCACAAGAAGAGGCTGTGAGGAAGCACAGGGCTCAGGTGTTGGGTATAAGCTGAAGGCCCAGCCTGTGGGGGTGATTTCGTTGTGTCCCTGGCTGTCCTGGAACGTGCTCTGTAGACCAGGCTGGCCTCGAACTCAGCGAGCTGCTGCCTCTGTCTCTTGGGTGCTAGGACTAAAGGTGTGCGTCACCACATCTAGCCAGATTGTTATTATTGTAATAGGCCAGGAGGGGGGGGAGAAGAGTCAAGGTCATCTGAAGGGAATATTAAGGACATTTGAAGAAGTATGAGATTACCTGAAGCATTTGTTTTTAGAAAGCAGGAGAACAGCCATGGGAAACACCACTGGGGTGGAGAGGTGAGCTAGTAAAATGTGCTCTTGCACAAACCTGAGAACGAACCTGAGTTCACTCCTCAGTTCCCACTCAAAACAAACCAAAAACAAACCGACAAAACTGGGTGTAGCAGGATATACTTGAAATCCCAGCCCTGAGGAAGTAGAAATCTTCTCTATCAGCTAACAGTCTGATCATTGAGCCCAGGCCAAGGATAGACCCTGTCTCGAACAAACAAACAAATCAAAACTGAGCCAGAGGGGGTAGCACATGGCTTTTTTGTGGGGGGGTTTCTAAACAGGGTTTCTCTATATAGCTTGGCTGTCCTGGAACTCACTCTATAGACCAGGCTGGCCTCAAACTCAGAGATCCACCTGCCTCTGCCTCCTGAGTTCTGGGATTGGACCACCACTCACGGCGCAGCACGGGATTTTTAAACAAAATTTGAATCTTTATTTACTTTTATTGTATGAATGTTTTGCCTATGTGTATGTTCACCGCGTGTGTGGCTGGTCCCTGTGGAGGTCAGAAGAGAGCATCAGATTCCCTGGAACAGGAGTTATAGGCAGTCGTAAGCCACTGTGTTGGGACTGGGAATGCAGATAATCTCCCCTCATATAGCCAAACCTCCAAACGTGAAGTGGCTTCAGGGTTGGTGAAAGGATGGCAGAGCTGGGAAGTTGTGTGTGTTCCCAGGGAGAGAAGAGGGTGCTTCTCAGAGCAGAGACCAGAAGTGGGCCAGTGGGGTGGACCACATAATTTTTAAGACATGGGAGCAGGGCAGGCTGCTCGAAACACTGGACTGTCCCTGGGCTCCTGTGACTCAGGTGAGGTCAGTTTCCTCGAGGGCTGGTCCTGAGCCAGGCTGTAACACTGGGTTATTGTGGTCCCTCCAGCCAGGCTGTGATGCTGGGTTATTGTGGTCCTCCAGCCAGGCTGTGATGCTGGGTTATTGTGGTCCTGAGCCAGGCTGTGACACTGGGTTATTGTGGTCCCTCTGGGCTCCAGTGGAGGAGAGAAAGCAGTACCAGAACTGGGATATTGTGGCCAAGATGACTTCAGACTGGGTGGGTCCCTTCGAGGCCATCTGGCAGGCCAGCATTTTCTATCATATGACAAGATGCAAGCATGTATGTAAGGTCAGGGGAAGGCTTGGGACAGGCTGAGTGTCTCTGTGAAGGGTTTCAGCTCAGACCCGAGTGTGTGGATGTGCACTTGTGCACACCAGGGTCACTGACCAGCTGAGAAACAGGAACAAGCAGAGTCATCCCTCAGAAACATGACTCCCTGGAGCCTGGCAAAAAGCAGCTGGATAACTGGACAAGGGGTGTGGCCATCTCTGCCCAATGGCTCTGGCCTTTCCCTGTCAAATGCTCTATCTGTTGACCAGGCCTGAGAAGTGTGCACAATACCAGAGCCGCTGTGCCTGGGTCTTCTGTTAGAGGACTAGACTTGATGTCGCTCTGGGGGTCTGCTGGAGTCCCTGTCAGGGTTCTGGGATCCGTCAGTCTGTGTGAATGCTCTCTCTCTCTCTCCTCTCTCTCTCTCTCTCTCTCTCTCTCTCTCTCTGTGTATACATGTGCTTGCAAAGGCCAGAGGAGGGCATTGTCTGTCCTGTTTTATCGCTATCCACTTCACTTCTTAGAAACAGGTCTTTTTCTAAACCTAGCACTCAGCTAGTGAGCTGTTTAACAGACCCAACAATCCTCCAGTCTCTGCTCCTGCACCAGCACTGGGGTTAGAAGTGTTCATGTGGCTACCCAGCTTTTTTCTTGAATGTTAGAATCCAAGCTCTGGTCCTTATATGCACTTACCCACTGAGCCATCTCTCCAGCCCCATACTGGCCTCTCAGTGGTTGTGAGCAGCTGGGCCAGTGTTCTTTCTGTTTGCTGAAAGAATCATTCCCCTAAATCCATTTCCAATAACTAACTCAGCATAGCCCTTCTGTGAGGAACAGGCTGGGCAAATGGGACCAGGAGCCAGAAAAGGCTGAGGGACTAGCTCAAGAGATGATTCATATACTGCCCATAAATCCCAAGGCTTTTTAGTACACTTCCTTTTCCATACCCAGTACATAAGAGACCACCAATCAAAAACTGTCCCTGGGGGCTCAAACCCTGCCCTACTGGAGCTGCCCAGCTCCTTACTCCCATCGCCTTTCCTGCTCTTCCCCGTTAGCATTCCCGGGTCTCCTGACACCACCCATCTCCCACACCTTACATCTGCTTGTTCCACTGCATCTGGCCAGAGATTTGGATTCCACAGAACCATGGGAGGAAGCTGCTGAGACCCTCTGCAGACCGGGTTCCCTTCTGTGTTCCCTCTCCCAGCCCACTGCCAAGTACCTCATAAGTCGGAAAAGAAATCTTATGTCCCCACAATCTTCCTTTCCCTTCTCTCCAGGCAGAGATGACAAACACAGACAGGGCCCACGTTCTTCTGAGATGTCCCTGGCAGACATCATCAACAAATCCCAGCCATCCTTTTGCACTGAGTCTTGCTGAAACCTCAGAGGTCTCCACACACATCCTTTGCTATCCAGTATCAGCTGATGCACACGGCAGCCACCATCCTGCTGAAATTCATTTTCTAGATGTGCTTTAGGGTCCTCCTACCAGACCCTCATCCTGGTCCACCTGAAGATCCTGCGGTCGCAGCCAGTACAGGTTCTCTCTTTGTGTCCTTATAGGCTGAAGCTACACCATTCCTGGTATTTGAACTGTCAGCACACTGGGGCATTGGCCCCAAGCTTCCAAGACTGAAGAGGATCTGGTTTGTTTTCTGTTGATCCTGAAGGTGGCGCAGCTTTTTGGAGAGAAGAGTGCACTGTGGGGCCTGGGGTGGGGGATGCTTCCTGCCCAGCGCCTGTGCAGCAGCAAGCCCAGGTCTTGCAGGCACATCTCCCAGCCCCAACAAGACCTGTGCACCCATCTCCCTGGCCCAACCTGTGGGCAGGCAGGAAGTGAGGTGGACGCAGTAGACCTGGGGAATTGGTGATCCCCAGAACCCCAGGACTACAGGCTGCAGCTGCCCCACTGCCTACCATCCTTCTGGCCCCTGAGCCCAGGATGCAAGGATGGCCAGCTCATCTCTGTCCACCCTGGTACCCCTGGGTCCCCACTGCCTGCGCCCCTTCACCCCAGAGTCCCTGGCAGCCATAGAGCAGCGGGCAGTGGAGGAGGAGGCCCGGCTGCAGCGTAATAAGCAAATGGAGATCGAGGAGCTTGAGCGGAAGCCACGCAGTGACCTGGAAGCTGGCAAGAACCTACCGCTCATCTATGGGGACCCCCCACCTGAAATCATCGGCATCCCCCTGGAGGACCTGGACCCTTACTACAGTGACAAGAAGGTCTGGGTGTGGGAGGGCTCCCTCTTTCTGTGCCTCCTGTCCATCTGTCTGTCTGTCCTTCGGACTCAGTTTCTCTCTCTCCCCCAGACCTTCATTGTGCTCAACAAAGGCAAGGCCATCTTCCGCTTCTCTGCCACGCCTGCCCTCTACATGCTGAGCCCCTTCAGCATCGTCAGGCGTGTGGCCATCAAGGTGCTCATCCACGCATATCCTGCCCCAGTGGGAAAGGCGGGGAGGTTAGGGGTGGGCAGGAGACCTTCCTGTGCCCTCCTCTTCCCAGCTGCCTCCTCCCTCTCTTTCCTTGACCCACCCCCACGCTGTTCAGCATGTTTATCATGATTACCATCCTGACCAACTGTGTGTTCATGACCATGAGCAACCCACCGTCATGGTCCAAGGACGTGGAGTAAGTCGCCCTCCCCAGATTCCCTATTCCAGGTCTGTATCCCGAGGGCTCAGAGCCACACTGCTCTTGTCTTTCAGGGGAGACACACTGTCCCTGTGACCATTAACGCCTTAAGTCAGGGTTGGGGAGGGCATGCTATCACCCTCGCCAGTGTGCTCAGCCCTGGGTAGCCATATGCCATCTTGGTGCCCCTCCTCTAAGGCTCACAACTGCCATGCACACGTGCGTGCGCGCACACACACACGTATCCAGGTGACATCTGTGGCCCTGACTGGCCCTCTTCTTGCCAGGTACACCTTCACTGGGATCTACACTTTCGAGTCTCTTATTAAGATGTTGGCCCGAGGCTTCTGCATTGATGACTTCACATTCCTCCGGGACCCCTGGAACTGGCTGGACTTCAGTGTCATCACGATGGCGTAAGCAGGGCCCTAGGGCTGGGGTGGGAGCGGCCAGAAAGGTGAGCCCCAAAGAGGGCTTTGACAGGAGAGTGGTGTACAGACTGAGCCACACCATGTAGGACATTCCCAGGGCCCTGCCCAGAAGTCGGCATCCCCTCCTCATACCTTAGGAGGCAGCCTAACTCAACCACACAGCCAGTGGGTGAGCAGGGCTGTCCTTGCCTCTCTGCTCTCCAGCAGCAAGCTCAGCACTGTTCTTCTCAACTGTTGGACTATAAGAGGAAATCTGGGGGTTATTTGGCCTGCCCCTCCATTCCTTGTGATAATCCCCATTACAAGAATTCTTTGGGACTCCTCATTCTGGACCCAGAGACACTTGATTTCTGCCCCACTTCTGACACCTCCACACACACACCTTAACTTCCCACTCAGGTATGTGACAGAGTTTGTGGACTTGGGCAACATCTCAGCCTTGAGGACCTTCCGTGTGCTGCGGGCCCTGAAAACCATCACGGTTATCCCAGGTATTGGGAGGTGTGGGGACCCTCTGCCTGGGCCAACATGCCCCCTCCACAGTACTCAGGCCTAAAAGAGAACACTCAGGTTTGAAGAGTTTAACCTAGGCTAATGATCGTGCTCGAAGAACACACTTTGGGAGTGCTAGCATGGTGACATTTATTAGAATTTCTCTATGCTTTCGTGTAGTTCTGAGGGTCAGGCAGCAGCCCATTGCATCTTTGAGGTCATTCGTCTCCAGGCAAAGCCAAGCTCAGCATAGAGGAGGTGCTCAGGAAAGGGTCACCGTAGGGAGGCTTCAGGGAAGGCGCTATGAGGAGCAAAATCCACCTCAGAGATGGAGTTGGCTGAGGCTCCGGGTGGAGTCTGCTACCAGCCACCCTTCTCCCTGCTGACACTTTCACCCTTGCTATGCCCAGGGCTGAAGACCATTGTAGGAGCCCTGATCCAGTCTGTGAAAAAGCTGTCCGATGTCATGATCCTCACCGTCTTCTGCCTGAGTGTCTTTGCGCTCGTGGGGCTGCAGCTCTTCATGGGGAACCTGCGTCAGAAGTGCGTGCGCTGGCCCCCGCCCATGAATGACACCAACATCACGTGGTATAGTAATGATACGTGGTACAGCAATGATACATGGTACAGCAATGGCACGTGGTACGGCAACAACACTTGGAGCAGCCAGGAGAGCTGGGCCAGCAACTACACCTTTGACTGGGATGCTTACATCAACGACGAAGGTGAGAAGCAAGGCTACCGGCCCCTAAGGCAGCCCTTGTCTCAGCTGCTTCTTGCAGAGGACGCTGGATAGCCTTCAATAGTCAGTCATGACCCTCAGAACCTTCTCTTATCACCGGGCATGGTGGCACACACCTTTAATCCCAGCACTTGGGAGGCAGAGGCAGGCAGATCTCTATGAGTTCGAGGCCAGCCTAGTCTACAGAGTGAGTTCCAAGACAACCAGGCCTGCTACACAGAGAAACCCTTTCTCAAAAAACAAACAAAACAAAACAAAAAGATCCTCTCCTATCAAATGAAGTATGATAAAAGTTCCCTCGAAGGGTTATTGTGATGATGACACACTGTCTAAAACCCCCACACCTGCTGAGGCCGAGGAGATAGCTCAATCCATAAGTGCTGGCCATGCAAGATTGAGGACTCGAGGTCAATCCCCAGAACCCATGTAAGCATCCAGGCATGGTGCACATGCCTGTGATTCCAGCACTGGAGAGGCAGAAACAGGCAGATCTCAGGGGCACCCTGTACAGTGAGCTAACCCTGCCTCACTGGCAAACCCTAGATCCCAATAAGAGACTCCCTGAAAAAAAAAAGTGCAGTTAGTGCTGAGAAAAAAGACTGAGTTTTCCCTGAAACACACACATGCACACACACAAGCTCTCGCTGTACAAAGACACAGTCCATCATCCTTCTGTAGCCTGGGCACTCTGCTCTCCTTCCCCATCTTCCCCATACTCTGAGCTCCCCTCCTGGTAGGGCTGCCAACAAGCATGTCCTGTTCACATGCCTGTTCTTTATGGGCACATGCAACACTCATATACATTCTCAGTCTCTGGTACTCACGGTGTCTACATATTGGAATGGTGTTCGTCCTCCACTGTGGCCCCTAGATTCTAACTCATCCCTACAGTTAAATAAGTATGTGGTAGCCTAATGCACACACAGACACATGACCCTTGCCCCTTGTTCGGCTCCTGGTGTGTTCTGACCTCATAACCAGAGTCAGTGCCTAGCCGGTGAGGTGAGGCTTAGCGCTGAACCCCTGCAGTTTACCTACTGGAGAGCTTGGAATCTGGGACTGTTTGTTAAAGATGGGAGGAGTCACACATGGAGTATCTGTGTGGCCTCCTTGGTCACACAGGTCTGTCCACAGGTGCGTGTTGTATGCGTGTGTTTACTATGCATCTGTGTGGTAACATGTCTTCTTCGTGGTCTCTGGTTCCCAAAGGAAACTTCTACTTCCTGGAGGGCTCCAATGATGCCCTGCTCTGTGGGAATAGCAGTGATGCTGGGTGAGTTGTGGGGTATCCTGGGAAGTGGGGCTTCATTAGGAACATGTATCTGGGGTGGATAGAAGTGTGGGGGAGCCAGTGGGCAAGGATGGAAGGCTTTGGTGTTTGGAGGACATATGGGGGATCCTCCACCCAGAGTCCTCTATCCGTCCTCAGCTCTCTTCCCTCCCTAATCCGGTCCCCCCTTTCACACTACCAGGCACTGCCCCGAAGGTTATGAATGCATAAAGGCTGGACGAAACCCTAACTATGGCTACACCAGCTACGACACCTTCAGCTGGGCCTTCCTAGCTCTCTTCCGCCTCATGACGCAGGACTACTGGGAGAACCTTTTCCAGCTGGTACAGCTGCCCTCACTCTGCCCTGCAACCCACAGACATACCCTCCACACCGCTGCTCCTCAGAGCCCACCCCCAATGGCCAGGCCCCCACTGCACCATCTCCTCCAGGGGACTCCCCTATGGGTTCTCATGAATACCTGGCCAGAGTCAAACCACAGTCCTTTTCTAGTTTTGCTTTATGAACTGAGGTTTGGGCTTGCTATAGACTTGGACCCAAGAATCTACGAGCCTCAGAAAAACCGGTAAGACAGCTCAGGAACTTAAACTCTGCCCCCACATAATGGTAGTTAGCTCTCCATATCTGTGGGCTTCACTTATGTAGATGCAACCAACTACAGATTGAAGATACTTTAAAAAAAATGGAGCGGGTAGTGATGGTGCACACCTTTAATCCCAGCACTCAGAAGGCAGAGGCAGGCAGATTGCTGAGTTAGAGAGGTCAGTCTGGCCTACAAAGCGAGTTCCAGGACAGCCAGAGCAACACAGAGAAACCCTGTCTTGAAAAACTCAACAAAAGGCTGGGGATATGGTAGCTCAATGGTAGAGTACCTGCCGAGTGTGTACAAGGTCATGGGTTCAATTCCCAGCAATGTGCGAGAGAGGGAGAGAGAGAGAGAGAGAAAGAGAGAGAGAGAGAGAGAACGAGAACAATTTTAGCAGTAGTAGCAGTGGTAGCACACACCTTTAATCCCAGCATTCTGGAGGCAGAGGCAGGCAGTGAATCTCTGAATTTGAGGCCAGCCTGGTCTACAGAGCAAGTGAGTTTCAGGACAGCCAGGGCTACACAAATCCTGTCTCAGAAAACCAACAAATAAACAAACTAAACTAAAAGAGAGAGGAGAGAAGAGAGAAAGTATTTTAGATGGAAAAATTGTGCCTATTCTGAAGACTCCTGTTTGGAGGACACATACAAATATCCTATGGGAAAAGGTTTTTATTCCATAATTTAGAAGGCCCAGCAATGTACGTGTAGCACTTACATTGTATTAGATACTATGGATCATCTAGAGAGGATTAGAGGAGGGGGCTATGCCTAGGTTGGATGCAAACGCTACACCCTTTCTTATAAGGGAGATGAGCATCTACAGATCTTGGTATCCAAGGAAACAGTTCCCAGGATACCAAGGGATACCTACATTTGATGTCCATGGCTGGTATAGCAGGTGGATTGAGAAGGAATGATGGTGTCTTCTGATCTTTGGCAATGTTTCTAACAAGATTAATAATAATAGCAATCATAGATCTACTATTTGTTGAACACTTCCTAGGTACCAGGCTCTGGGGGAAAGCAAGGTTTCAAGCCCTGTTTGCTATTTGTCCATCCTGGTTTTCTGACCTCAGAGTGCCTATCTGGACTCCCCATGGCTCTGACCTGGGACATCAGAATGCCTAGGTCACTCACACGTATTTTGAGGTTCCCCAGAATATGGTTGAGTTGCTAAGGATGGCCACACCTTGTCTCCAGGCTCTGTGAGGGACCCCCCTCTCTGCCCACCTACCTAAGCCACAACCATGTAGAAGGACCCATGGAGGCCATGAGACCCCTCCCTCCTTTTTCCCACATCCCCAGACCCTTCGAGCAGCTGGCAAGACCTATATGATCTTCTTCGTGGTCATCATCTTCCTGGGTTCCTTCTACCTCATCAATCTGATCCTGGCGGTGGTGGCCATGGCCTATGCAGAGCAGAATGAAGCTACCTTGGCTGAGGACCAGGAGAAAGAGGAGGAGTTTCAACAGATGCTTGAGAAATTCAAAAAGCATCAGGAGGAGTTAGAAAAGGTATGGATTCAGGCAGGGAGCTTGGGGTGAGGACCAAGGGTCTCCCTGGCCCTGGCCTGAACTGCTTAACTCCTGGCTCCTTCCAGGCAGGCTAAAGGGATAAGGGAGGAGCAGGGACAAGAGGGAAGGGTTATGGAGCAAAAGGAATAGAAAGCTCCAGGTTGGGAGCTTTAGTGGAAGGGATACCTCAGTTTTCCTATCACACAGCAAGGAGTTTGGGACAGTGAACTGTGAACTTTCCTCCAGATTAAAAGTCTATGGCTTTATGTTTTCTGGGTCTTTGCTGAGTCAGAGGCAGGACTCCAGGTTGTACACGGGATAGCTTCCCGCTTTCTCATACGCGTATGACGTCTAGGGCCCAGCAGAGAATCAGGGATGAGAGTCTTCTGGGCCAAGGTCTTCAGTCCTTTTGTCCTTACCCCATCCCTCCACCACCACTGAAGGCTGCCTCTTCTCTCCATGCACTAGATATGACACCAACTAACAAAAAGGTCTGTCATCCAAAAGGCTCAGCAAGAGTTTCTGAGAGTCAACATGTCCACCCCCCTGCCTCAGAGTGAGACTTCTCATTCATTATCCTTGCTGACTTACAGGCTAAGGCTGCCCAGGCTCTGGAAGGTGGGGAGGCAGACGGGGACCCAGTCCACAACAAAGACTGCAATGGCAGCCTGGACACGTCTGGGGAGAAGGGGCCCCCAAGGCCAAGCTGCAGCGCAGACAGCGCCATCTCAGATGCTATGGAGGGTAAGTGCCCTGTGCCCCCATCCCCTCCCACTCTGCCTATGCTGCCCACCAAGCCTCTCAGTTTCCTGAGGTACAGGGTGGGGCCTGCTTGGACCCAGCTTCAGGAGGGCAGTAACTTAATATTGACACCAAAGAAATAAGCTGGGATAAATATAGTCCTGTCAACCTGCTTCATTTCTGGCTGCAAGGCCAAGCCATTGCGGGAACTAGGGGCTTCCGGGAGGGTTTGGGGGCTGCCAAGGCAACGAGGAAGGACAGGCTAATAATATTAACCAGGAAGGCCTAGTGTTCCAGAACCTACTCCAGCGTTTCCTGGGTAAAGGTTAAAAATCAATGTTCAAATTCCCCCAAGTAGAATCACAGACTCCCCACAAGTCCTGTGGTGCCCCCAAGTCTCAGGAGGAGAATAAAGAAGTAGTAACAAGAGCTGAGCAATGGTGGTACATGCCTTTAATCCTAGCACTTGGGAGGCAGAGGCAGGTGTATCTCAGTGAGTCTGAGGCCAACCTCATCTACAAAGTGAGTTCCAGGACAGCCAGGGCTGTTACACAGAAAATCCCTGTCTCAA
>LOEQ01000408.1:397953-409805 GCA_001685075.1 Bramus lutescens | reverse complement strand
AAGGGTACTCCATCACTTCCTGGGGCTTGTCTTGTGCTAAAGGCAGAGTCTGGGGTTCTTCAGGGTTCTGTGACCCTTTAGAGGGCTCCATCTCACACTTACCTCTGCATTCAGGTGATGGTGTTCTTCCAGAGAAAATGGTCCAGGAATGCTGGGCAGAGTTGCCCCAAGAAGCTCCCTGCCTCTATTTTCTCAGACTTTAGATCTCAGATGCTGGGACACCTACAGAAACCCAGGTGGACTAGCCTGAGATAGAGAGCCAAGGAAAGAGGTTCACTTTCTCATTCCTGGGTGGGACCCCAGCCCTACCCAGGTTCTCCAAGGGACTGCCACCTACCCTAGTCTTTTCCACCTGCAAAATAGGTGGCACCAATAGTATTTGCCTCTTAAGTTTACAAAAGTAAGTACTGGAGAACCTGCCTAGGGGGAGGCTACTCCCATAAGCTGCAGAGGCCAGGTAAAGGAACGGCCCCATTCCACAGACCCCACAGATTGGGGGTAGCAAGAATAGGGGTTTTCCAGAAAGTCACTCAAGAGGGAAAGGTGTTTATGCTGGGGACAGTCTGGAGTGACTAGTGTTACCAGCAGCGGGGAAGCGAAAGGTTTCAGGAACTCTGGCCAGCAGCACTGAGGACTAACCCCCTAAGGTGTACCCCCTAAAGTGTACCCCCCAGTGCTTCCTAAAGACTCGGGAACCCAGTCAGAGACCATGGTGTGTCTTTTCCTGGCAGAATCCCAAACCCGAGAGGATGGCAGGTAGCTCAGCTCCAGCTCAGTAAGGGGAGGGAGGGTGTAGCATGGATCATAAAAACCCAGAGACAGATATTGGAGTTCAACCAGAAGATCAGAAAAGCAAAGCAGCCAGTCACTAGAGAGACTTTTTACCTCTTCCAAATCTTCAGACCAATGGGGTGAGAGAGATCTTGCCTCTACCAATTCTCAAACTCTACACTCAACTGAGTTCCTGTCTCTTCCCTCTTATATTCATCTCTACGCTCAGCCATATCGCTCCTGTCTCCACCTCCCTAGTGCTGGAATTCAAGTCATGTGACCCCAAATTCTGGGATCACCTTTGTATGAGCTCTGTTTCTCCTTTAGACAGATTCAATCTTGTGTTGCCCAGGGTGGCCTTGAACTCACAGAGACCCCTCTGCCTCTGTCTCCTGAGTTCTGGAACTAAAGGTGTGTGCCACCACTCCCTGGCCTATATGGCTGACTAGTATGGCTGCTTTGCCTTCTGATCTTCAGGCAAGTTTTATTTATGAAAACACAGATAATGTACCACAACAGGAGGGCATTGTGGGTGTGTAACAACAGGCTTGCTGAGGGCGCAGAGCAGAGCGCTGCGGAGGGTTTCAGGATAAGGCTTCCGAAGGAGGTGTGCCTTGAGGGGCTGAACTCTAAGAGGGCAGGGCTCAGAGGGAGGGGACCCGTGGGTGGGTTTTTGAGGGGCTGGTCCTGGGGCTAGAGAAAGCATTCCTGAGGGGGTGGGTACAAGAGTCAGAGCATAGGGAAAGCTGGAGCTTTGACGGATGACGTCCTGTGAGGCAGTCTATGAGGAAGATGGCAGTGGGGCCCACCTTGCGAGCGACTGGAGTGTTGGGGTGTGGAGTTCTAAAGGGTGGGAGATAGGAGCAGGAGCAAAGAGCTAGACAGAGTAAGAGCCAAGCCAGGCAGAGACTTCTTCATCAGACTCCCGCTCCATCCCCACCCCCAGAGCTGGAAGAAGCCCACCAGAAGTGCCCGCCGTGGTGGTACAAGTGTGCACACAAAGTGCTCATTTGGAACTGCTGTGCCCCATGGGTGAAGTTCAAGCATATCATCCACCTGATCGTCATGGACCCCTTCGTGGACCTGAGCATCACCATCTGCATTGTGCTTAACACCCTCTTCATGGCCATGGAGCACTACCCCATGACCGAGCACTTTGACAATGTGCTCTCCGTGGGCAACTTGGTAAGCAAGGGGCAGACGGAGAGGACGGGCGTCTGGAGAGCAGGACAGAAGAGTGGGCCTCGCTGGGCTGTGTGGAAATGCAGGGGTACTTGGGGACAGCCGGCACAAGTCACACGGCACAGAGGAGGTCTGGGGAATATGGTGATTGAGCTTCACGGCATTTGGGAACCAGGAGAGTGGGTTGAGCTGAGACCAGGACTCCTGGAGGTCTGGGATCCAGGCCACATCTAGGAATTGGGGTTGAGGGAGTAGGGGCGTGGAAATGGCTGCGGCTAGGTAACAAGTTTCTCAACTTTCATAGACTGTCATCCTAAAAGAGACCAAGGGACTTGGGAGTGAGGGCATATAGCCAAAGACACCCAAATGTCAGTGGGTCTACCTCACCCCCAGAGACCTCCCGTTCTCCAGCCCCATCGGGTGCTCGCCCGAGCCCTTTGCTGCTCAGCTATTGTTGACATGCTCTGATCCCACTGCTTATCCCTGCCCATTAGGGGCATTAGCACCTCCTAGCCAGCCCCATTGGAGCCTGACAAAGGGAAAAGCCGCTGCCTCCTCCTCCAGTCCTGCTCCACCGTGCCCCACCCTCCCCAATTCCCTTTGCATTCCCACCCCACCCACCCACCATGGCAAATGGACAAAGGTTCCGAGGCTCCCATTATCTCTAGGGAAAGGCAAGCTCAGAGTGTGCCATGTGAGGGAAGGTTGGGATGGTACCAGCACTGGGTAGGGGGCATAAGAACCATGGCATCAGAATCCCCAGTCTTCAAAGCAGATATGTCCACCTTGTGAAGATGCCCAAAGCAGCCATGGCCAGGCTGGGCAAGAGAGGCAAGGGCACAGCTGCCAGGGTGTGGTGACCTGTCTGCCTGTCTACCCAATGTCCACACTGTGTTGCTTGTTTGGGCACCTGCTATGGCCAGAAACAGCTTTTGGGAGGGACCCAGTGTGTACCTAGGCATACTGTTGACCCAAAGCAGCTGACACCTAGTAAGAGGGGGCTATGCCCGGTGAAGTGTAAGGGACTGTGAGGCCCTTGGGTGCCTGTTCTGGGATTGAGGAGGCAGAGCTAACTTTCTTACTGATTCCATCCCTTTCAGTCCCTGCCAAGACCGAAGGCTTGCTAGGTGGTGAGGGTGTGGCTCATTTGGTACAGTGCTTACCTAAGCCTTCCTAGGCTCCCTTCCCAGCACTGAATAAAGCCAGGCATGATGACACATGCTTGTAATCCTAGCACCCAGAAGGTGGAGGCAGGAGCAACAGAAGTCCATGGCCACCTTCTGCTACATAGTGAGTTCAAGGCCAGCCTGAGCTGCATAATACTTGTTTCAAAATCAAAAGGCAAAGTTTGCTAGCTCCTGGGGTTAGATATTCTTAGGGAGGCTGGGATTACAGAGGAGAAATCCTGAGCTGAGACCACAAGGAGCTAAGTGGCACGAAGGGACCTGGGGTGCACCTCTCTGAACCTCAATTGCTCATCCATCCAAAGAGTGTGATGATAATCCCTCCAGCTTTGTAGAGACCTGCGTGCCAACGAGGTCACTGTGGACCAGATGGCACTTCATGAATGTTGAACGTCAGGATCAGGTTGAAGACCCAAGAAGTTAGTGGCTTGATCATGGTCACGGGTCAGAAATGGGTAGGAATGGGTCTATGTTGTACCTACCTAGGCATATGACATGGCCTTTGTACCTGCCACCATATGCATACACATGGGCCATGGGTACCACTCCCTACCTCTCTTCAGGGCCCTCAACCCTCACCCTTTGGGAGATCTTCCAAAGCCCCTTTCTCTGGAAGGCTCTGTGACAGGGGTTCCATGTCCCGTCCCACCCCCTGCCAGGTCTTCACGGGCATTTTCACTGCAGAGATGGTGCTGAAGCTGATCGCCATGGACCCCTATGAGTATTTCCAACAGGGCTGGAACATCTTCGACAGCTTCATTGTCACCCTCAGCCTGGTGGAGCTGGGCCTGGCCAACGTGCAGGGGCTGTCGGTGCTCCGTTCCTTCCGTCTGGTACACAAGACCCAGGGGCTGAGGGGGGATGGGAGGAGAGACCCTAAGAGGGTGCATGCTACCTGACCCCTCAGAACTAGAAAAAAAAAGAGTCCTCTCTTCCTATTACACAGGGCTGGGGTGGGGGACCTGACATTAGTGAGCTGACATTAGTTGACCTCGGGCAGCAATGGAGCTGACTTCAGCCCCGTGTTGTAGGCTGGACGGAAGACAAAACCATGCTTGGGACTTAAGAATTACTATTTTTTTTCTCTACCCCTTGAAATTCAGTCCTGTTCTGTTTAACTTTATTATGAGGGCTTTCAAGCATACAGTAAAAAAATTACTCTTTAGGTGCCTGTCACCCACCCCCAACAGCCACTAATGTAGTATAATTTTATCTTTACAATTTTTCCAAGTTTATATATGTGTGTCCGTATGCCACATGTCTGCTGCAGGTACATGTAAGGTGCCCTGGAGTTGGCGTTACAGGTGATTATGAACTGCCGAATGTGGGCGCTGGGAACTGGACTTGGAGTCTCTGGAAGAGCAATTAAGTGCTCCTACCTGCTAAGCCATCTCCCCAGCCACACATACCTGCAATTCTTTTTTCATCTGTCCCATCTTTTTTTATTGCAGGATGGAGGGGATGTTAAAGCAAATTCTGGTATCCAATCTCACTTGTAAATACTTTAGTCTGTATCTTTAATGGATAAGGCCTTTTTTTTTCCTTTTTAACATGGATGCCAGGAGGCTATAGGACACAAACACCCCCTCATTAACAGAGGCAGAGTAAAGCCTTGCTCATCAGGAGGATGGGGTTTAAGACTGTTGAACACTGAGCTTTCTCCTGAGGCTCCCTGGGGTTGGCTGGTGGTCCCCAAGCCTCATTCATTCTCCTATTTCCCCCTGCCTGGCAGCTGCGTGTCTTCAAGCTGGCCAAGTCATGGCCAACACTCAACATGCTCATCAAAATCATTGGCAACTCAGTGGGTGCACTGGGCAACCTGACACTGGTGCTGGCTATCATCGTCTTTATCTTCGCCGTGGTGGGCATGCAGCTGTTTGGCAAGAGCTATAAGGAATGTGTGTGTAAGATAGCATCAGACTGCACCCTCCCCCGCTGGCACATGAATGACTTCTTCCACTCCTTCCTCATCATCTTCCGCATCCTCTGCGGGGAGTGGATCGAGACCATGTGGGACTGCATGGAGGTGGCGGGCCAGGCCATGTGCCTCACCGTCTTCCTCATGGTCATGGTCATTGGCAACCTGGTGGTAAGTAAGCTATTTTGAGAACTTCCTGACTCTTACACGGGAACTACATGAAGCGTGTCCAGTTCCTCTCTTTCTCACTTGAGGGGCTTGTTTATTTTGGGGAGAGTTGTACAAAATTGTTGGCGTTTAGAGTTCTATAGTCAGGCCTTGCAGTGGTGGACAGCATATTCCAGCATTCAGGAAGCTGAAACAGAGGATCTCTGCAAGTTCAAAGAGAGCCTGACTTACTAAATGGGTGCCAGGGCAAGCAGTCTGGGTTCTATAGCAAGAGTGTCTCAAAATAAACAGTGAGGGCTGGCGAGATGGCTCGGCAGTTGTGACCAGTTGCTGCTTTTGCAGAGGACCTGGGTTCAATGTCCAGCACTAACATGATAGTTCCTAAACATCTTTAATTCCAGTTTCGGTGAATCAGTGTCCTCTTCTGACCTCCTTGGGCACCAGGCACTCATGTGATCCACATATATACTTGCAGGCAAAACACACATAAAAATAAAATGAACAAGTCTAACTTTAAAAAGTTTCTCCAGGGCTGGAGAGATGGCTCAGAGGTTAAGAGCACTGGCTGATCTTCCAAAGATCCTGAGTTCAATTCCCAGCAACCACATGGTGGCTCACAGTCATTTGTAATGAGATCTTGTGCCCTCTTCTGGCCTGCAGGCATGCAAGGAGGCTGAACACTGTGTACACAATAAATAAATAAATCTTTAAAAAAAAAGTTTTCTCCAAGCAGTGGTGGCACACGCCTTTAATCCCAGCACTCAAGAGGGAGAGGCAGGCGGATCTCTGTGAGTTCTAGGCCAGCCTGGTCTACAGCATGAGTTCCAGGACAGCCAGGGATACACAGAGAAACCTGTCTCAAACCCTTCCACTGACCAAAAAAAAAATGTTTCCACCTTCTATGGCCACTGCCTGAAAATGGTGGTTTTGTAAGACCTCCCTCAGTGAGCTTCAGCGTTTTATGCTTAACCATCTACAGGACTTTCTTAAAACGGGTTCCTGGCCCCAGCCCTAGAGTTCTAGACTCTGCAAAGTCTAGAACATAGCCTGGGAATCTGTTTCAGCTGAGTACCACATGCTGCTGCTCTTCAGGGACAGTGCTGGTTTGAGACTCACTGTATAACCCAGACTGGTCTAGAACTTTTATCGGTCCTCCTGCCTCAGGCACCTATGTGTACTATGCCTGTCTTGTAGGCTGTATTTGTGTGTGCGCGCATGCACACGTGTGCATGTATGTATGAGTATGCCTGTGTATGTGTGCATGTGCATGAGCGCACTCATGCTCACCTGTTCCCGTGTGTGCAGGTTCACACATGTGCATGTGAGTATGAAAACTAGAGATCAACTTCAAGTGTCATTCCTCAGGAGCCTTCCACCTTGTTTATATGTGTCATGGATGTGTGTAGTAGTGTGTACATGTGTGTGCAGGTGTGCATACACATGCATGCACATGTGTGTGGAGGTCAGAGGTTCATATGGAGGGGTTTCCTTGCTCACTCTCCACATATCTTCTTCTTTTTTTAATAATTTATTTTTACTTTATGAGCATTGGTATTTGGCCGGCATGTGTGAGGGAGTTAGATTCACTGGAACTTAACTTACAGACAGTTGTGAGCTGCCATGTGGGTGCTGGGAGTCGAACTCTGGTCACCTGGAAGAGCAGTCAGTGCTCTTAACCACTGAGACATCTCTCCAGCCATCTCCTCCTCTCTTCTGAGACAGGGTCCCTGATTGATTGGCAGACCGGCTGGTCAGCGAGCTCTAGAGATCTGCATGTCCCTGCCCATCTGGACTCCCCACCCCCACTCCAGCTTAGGGTTACAGATCTGAGTGGTCACATATCTTTTCTAATGGATTCTGAGGATCCTAACCCAGGCCATCCCACTCCTGTGGTAGACACTCTACTTCCCAGCCTTGCAAGCTGTATTTTGAGGGAACTGATGTAGGATGGCAGACAGCCCTGCCTTCCTCATTATTGCTGTCTGTGTGATACTGAACCGTAGCTGCTCTCCAGTCAAGCTGGGGTCTCTATCAAAGAGAAGACAAGGAATTCATAACTCCCGAGGTCACTGGGTGGTTGACCTCACTAGTATGTAGAAAGATGTGGCATAGAACGGGACCAGGACCCCATGAAGATTTTCTTCCACCTTCTTTTGCCTCTGTTCTCTGCCTCTGGTCCTGTGATCTAGAAAAAAGAATCAATCCAGTGCTGGGCAACCCAGAAATGATGGAACTCCTATTTTCCCCCTTTCTGTAGCCTAGGGCTTGGTGTGTGGGGCTGTACATGGCAGAGATGCAGGCTGGACAGGTGAGGCTCGTGGTCCAGCTGGCCAGCTTTTCTGTGGCTGGGCCTGTTGACTCTTCCCCTTCTTGGGGTAAAGGTCGGGTCATTCCCATCAGGGCTCCTTAGTGCTGCCCCTAGCTGTCTCCTGCGGTGGCTGACACTTGCCCTGGGCAACAGTGGGTGGAGGAGACTGTCATATCCCCACAAAGGCTGGAGGAATCCGTGGGCTGCTGGGTCAGAGCTTCTCAGATATCGCTGAGCTCTGGCTGGGGACTGAGGCTGATGGGGGAGGGGGTGTCCCCTCAGTTGGAGGAGACTGTGGGACAGCGACAGTCTGGGAGAACTCAGGACTGCCTTCCTAGGAGGGTCTGAGAGAATGGGGAGAAAGAGTAGTTTTCTGGGCCAAACTTAGGGCAGACATGTTTGAAGGAATTCTTTGTGAGCGTGGATCTAAGGCCAGGGTGGCTAAAAGAGTCCGTAGCAGGGGCCTCTCTCTGTACAAGGGCAGTCAAGAACATTTAGTGTCCCCCCCCCTTTTTTTTTCTTTTGAGGTGAGGTCTTCTTTTCTAACCACAACTGTCCTTGAACTCAGGCTACTCCTGCCTCAGCTACTCAAGTATTGAGATTACAAGAATGCAAAAAAAAAAATACTGTTTGTGTGTGAAAGAGAGAAAAAGAGAGAGAGTGAGGGGGAAAGAAAAGAGAGAACAAGACCACTTTTGGGAGGTTGATTCTGTTTCCACAATGGAATCTGATAATTTACCTCAGATCCTTAGGCTTCTGTGGCAAGTTCTTTTACACCCTGAGCTATCTCACCAACACATACCCAGCAATAATTTTAACCTCTTTTTTCTCGGTTTTCCTATCTGGAAAATGAGGACATCGGTGGTGGCGATCATGAGGGTTACCTGGCGCAGGCTCACTGCTTAGCTTCTAAGTTCAGAGGTCAGGTATTACAGGTGGGTAGTTTTAGGTTAGCAATTGCTATAATAAAATTGGTAACCACCTCCTCTTGGGGAAGGGGAGGCTCCAGTCATTAGCCTTAAGCTGCTGGTAACCCTCCCTGACAGTCCTGTGAGGCCCGAATACTGTCTCCCACAGTATCTCTGGAGGATGCCCAGAGATGCCCAGCTCTTGAGATGCTGAGCTGGGACTAGAGCCTAGGTCTGTGACTCTAGTAACCGTGACACCAGTTAGGCTGGCAGCCATCATGGTACCCTTGATGCTGCTGGCAGCACTTGTTCAGCATTTGCCCTGAGTCCTGTGCTCAATCTATGTGTTCACTCAGTTCTCGTCAGCACCTGAGGATGGGCAGACTGATGTGTTTGTTTCAGAGAGCAGGAAGCAAGGGCTCAGAGCGAACTAAGCCAAGTTTTCTGGCTCCAGAATCTGCAGTCATGGCATTGCACTGCCTCTGTGTACTGTTCCACACGCACGTGCGCACGTGCATACACACACACACATACACACACACCTACTGACTCATCCAGCCCAGCTCTGTGACTCTCCCCGTTCACACAGAGGGCTTGCAGCAGCCCAGGGAGACAGTGTGCTCGTTTCCTTGGGCACGGTCCCCTCTGACCCCTCTCCCTCTCAGGCTTCAGAGAAGCAGATGTCTGCCAGTGGGCACCAGGGCACCCTGCCAGCATTCATGAGCTCTCATGCCCTCTGCATCCACGGCATCCACAGCACTTGATCACTTCCTTTGGGTGAGTGTGAAGAAATGGAAGAGATGAGGACATGGGTACCCCACCCCAAAGAGCACTACCCTCCCTCTCCTGCCCCTCCCCCTTTGCCTGAGAAGGTTATTTCTGTCCCGGGCAGAAGCCGTGTGCAAACCCTGCTGACCCAGAGAGCAGCTAATTCCCATCTCAAATGTGCTTCTGGCAACTGGATGTCCCCTCTCCAAAGGGAGAAGAAAGACCAGTAAATGTGGGTGTGGGCAATGGCAGGAAGCTATGGGGTGTGGATAGTGACCCCAAGCACACTCCTCTGAAGGGGACTTTAATATAGTTTTTAAAGATCCCGTATTAGCCTGGTAGTTAAGGCAAGGATGAGAAGACCTTGGAGGACACTGGTAGCACCAGGCAGTGCAACACATGAAGAGAGTCAAGGACAGTAGATTCTCACACATAAGCTCCCTTATTCCCTCATGCCCAGGAGAGTAAGACCTTGGTTATGCCCTTGGCAGGCAGAAGCTGTGACCTCCTACCTCAGACAGCTTCACCATCATCTTGCTGTTCAAAGATGGGTGGGCTGGCGGGAGGAAGGACCGCCATATATATTGCAAGCCTCCCAGGATACAGGCCATCTTGTAGTATTAAGGAATGGTGCCCTCTGAGGTTGTATAATGACACTAGAAACCTGAGATCTAGTCCTGGCTATGCTGTCTTAGGACAATCATTGCACCTCTCTGGGACTCAGTTTTCTTATTTACAAAATGCTGACCCAGCCTTGGAGTTGATCGTTTAATCCCTATGCCTTGCACAATTATCTGTTGCTACAAATGTAATAGCAGCCAGTTTGAGTACCTATTAAGTCTTCTATCTGTATTTTTTTTTAGCAATCACAATGTGCTGAGATTACCTTCATTTTATAGATAAGGAAACTGAGGTAGTGAATGGCCTAATATACTGATGTGCAGAGTTGGGTAGCTTGATGCCAGAACTTATCCCCTAGTTTCTATTGCCACCTATATCCATGGTATGGGAGTTGCTTATACTAGGCTGTGGGCTCCTGAGGTCACCTGGCAGGTATGTAGTCATTGTCCTCTGGAAAATAAAATGGAGGGAATGGATGGGTTGACCAGCAGCCTTTTAAGACCCAGTCAGCATTAGGATGGTGGTGCACACCTTTAATCCCAGTGGTCAGAAGGCAAAGGCAGGCAGATCTCTGGGTTCAAGGCCAGCCTGGTCTACAGAGTGAGTTCCAGGACAGCCAGAGCTACACAGAGAAACCCTGTCTGGTAAAGCAAACAAAACAATAACAAAAAAAAGTGATTCCTAGAAGTCTCAGAAGCTTGGACTCGGCCTTTGTTCTTTATTTCCCAACAGTGAAAGCAGTGGACAGTAAGATCCTTGTCACCCAGCATACCCCCCTTTGTCACCCAGCGTACCCCACTTTGTCACCCAGTGCACCTCCCAACCCTGTCACTGTGAGGGCCTTGTCACCCGGTGCACCTCCCAACCCTGTCACTGTAAGAGCATTGTCACCCGGTGCACCTCCCCAAACCCTGTTTGTTACTGTGAGAGCATTGTCACCAGGTGTACCTCCCCAAACCCTGTCACTGTAAGAGCATTGTCACCCAGTATACCTCCCCAACCCTGTCACTGCTTTGGGCAGCATGGTCCCATAACAGAGGCGAGCCTCAGTTTCCACATCTGTAAGGTGGGACTGATACTAGCAGCCCTCCCGCTGCCAATCATGAACACCCCACTAGATGACATCCTTTATATTTATTTACATGTCTATTTTTGAAACAATGTCTCTCTACACAGTCCAGGACTCACTACGTAGACCAGGCTGGCCTCAAACTCACAGAGATCTGCTGCCTCTGCCTCCTGAGGGCTGGGATTAAAGGTGTGCACCACCACACTCCAGCTTGACTTCATTTAATATTGTCTGAGCCAGATGTGAACGAACATGCCATTGTTGAGCTACTCTGGAGACTGAGGGAGAAAGACTACTTGAGTTGAGTACCACCACACCTGGCAGATGGCATCTTCTTAAGGGCCCAACATGAGGCAGTTCTGCTGTGCAGTTCTGAGGACCCCATGTGGGATGAAGGTGGTATCCCCCAGACCCTGGCTGGCCTGAGACCCTCTGCTCCTTGGCTTTCAGGTTCTGAATCTGTTCCTGGCTCTCCTGCTGAGCTCCTTCAGCGCCGACAGCCTGGCAGCATCAGATGAAGACGGCGAGATGAACAACCTGCAGATTGCCATCGGACGCATTAAGTGGGGCATTGGCTTTGCCAAAGCCTTCCTCCTGGGGCTGTTACACTGCAAGATCCTGAGCCCCAAGGACATAATGCTCACCCTCGGTGAGCCCAGGGGTGCTGGGGAGACTGGGGAGAGCGCTCCTGAGGACGAGAAGAAGGAACCACCCCCAGAAGATGGGAACAAGGAACTTAAGGATAATCATATCCTGAACCATGTGGGCCTGAGCGATGGCCCCCACTCCAGCATCGAGCTGGACCACCTCAACTTTATCAACAACCCCTACCTCACCATCCAGGTGCCCATTGCCTCCGAGGAGTCCGACCTGGAGATGCCCACAGAGGAGGAGACTGACACATTCTCGGAGCCTGAAGACATTAAGGTGAGGCCATTGAGGGTCTGGCTGCGGG
>LOEQ01000408.1:383782-394873 GCA_001685075.1 Bramus lutescens | reverse complement strand
TGTGTGTGTGTGTGTGTGTGTGTGTGTCTGGTATGTATGTATGCATGTCTGCATGTGTGTTTGTGTACATGCATGTAGAGGCGGGAGGTAGATGGTAGGTGTCTTTCTCAGCTTTCTCCACTGTTTGCATTGTGACAGGGTTTCCCACTAAACTCAGATCTCAGTGTTTGGGCTAGGGTAGCTAGGCATCTTGCTCCAGGGATCTTCTGTCTCCGTCTCCTGAGAACTGGGATTACAAGTAGGCTGCCACTTCCATCTAGCTTTGATAGGTTCTGGGAATCTGAACTCCAGCCCTCATGCCTACAGGACAGCAGAGGCATCTCCCAGCCCACCATTAGCTTCTAAAGTAGAAGATAGGGTCCTTTGTTTTGTAGACTGTATCCTCTCAACCATTGGGGAGGTAGGTGGGCCCTGGGAATTTGCAGTTAAGGTGTCTAGGACTAATTAATCACTGTGGACCCCGAGCAGACGGCTGAGAAATAAAATTCCTTCCCTACCAGGAAGTTTGCCCCTCCTGGTGACAGGCTAGAGGCTGGAAGATTCCCAGGGGTATTCCAATCTTCCTCCCAATCTACCTATCCCTGGGAGCTGGTAGCAGCAGGCAGGATGGGAGATTAGAGCTTGCTGCCTCAGCTTCTGAGCCCTGGGTTATACTGGTGTCCCCAGGCTTTCGAAGACATATACATTGAGCAGCGGCGAGTCATCCGGACTATGCTGGAATACGCTGACAAGGTCTTCACCTACATATTCATCCTGGAGATGCTGCTCAAGTGGGTGGCCTACGGCTTCCAGGTGTATTTCACCAATGCCTGGTGTTGGCTCGATTTCCTCATCGTGGATGTGAGTTGCCCGGGTCTGGTCCTAGTGCCAGATATGAAGGGCTTTAGGGAGTCCAGGCTCTGGGAGGTAGGACCTCTCCAAATTCACAGAGAGTCAGGCCCCAAGGTCAGCACTGCTTCCTATAGACTGGACTCTTGCTTCCCAGATGCTACAACCCAGGCCTGAGGCCTTATGGTCTCTGCCAGTGTAAAGGCAGGATTTTCATATGTTCTTTGATAGGCACACCGGACCGTAGGAAATGGGTACTATCTTTCCCATTTCCTGTCATAGGTGGCATCATTAAGGGGAGCCCAGGCTCTAGGGGTGAAAGAGGCCATAAAGCTACCCTTCCCATGAGGCAGGATTATCTGTCAGGGAGAGGATCTAAAGCAGACAAACAGAAATTGGGGTTCCCCTCTCCCAGGGTGGAGGAAAGCCAGGGACCCTGCACCTTCTGAACACACACTTCCTACAGGTCTCCATCATCAGCCTGGTGGCCAACTGGCTGGGCTACTCTGAGCTGGGGCCCATCAAATCCCTGCGCACACTGCGGGCCTTGCGTCCCCTGAGGGCACTCTCTCGATTTGAGGGCATGAGGGTAAGTATGGGGAACACTGAGGAGGGCTCAGAAGCCACCCATGGGGCAAGGTTACAATATGTCAGTCACCCAGGGTCAGGCAAAAGGCTCAAATGTTGATGGCTGGAGTTTAGGGTTGTGACCCATCTCCAGGAAACCCCATTCTCACCACCAAGCACTAGAAGACCGTTAACTTATCTCTGCCACCACTGGAGGGCAGCAGAGGCTGCTGCAGTGGCCTGGAAGGCATGAGGCATGAGGAAGGAAGGTAGGCCTGTGGGTTTATGGGTCTCTCCACTTCAGACTGGGGGCCCCAGGGCCCTGTGACAGGAACATGTGAGCAAGTCCTTCCGCTTCAGCCCTGAGTCTGTCCCCTCCTGAGCATGGAGCCATGCCTTTGGCTTCAGGAGCACTTCAGAGACGATCCCCAAAGGCCTGTGAGAACAGAAGTGACAGGTGAACATAGAGTCTGAGCAAGATCAGCAGGACTTCTGTCAGAGACGAGAGATCGGCTGGGAATAAGACTCATTCTGGAGTAGCAGCAAGCTTAGCCTAAGTGCTCTGACCTCAGATGCTGGCCCAAGGCTGGGCCCCCAATCGTGGTGCTGGGGACTTCTGTCTACTGAAGAAATAACCTGCCCATGGCTGAGTGGTTTGAAGAAACATAGCGTCCCCAGCTCCTGCCTCCAGCTCTGTCTAGGGACCATGAGATAACTCGTATTAAAGGGGAATGGATCAGGCTAGGGTGTGGCTGGTTGGCAGAGTGGTCACCCAGCTTGCACAAAGCCCTGAGGACAATCCCCTGAATCTCATACATTAGGTGTGGTGGCACACACTCCCAATCCCAGCACTCAGGAAGTGGTGGTAGGAACAGCAGCTCAAGCTCCTTGGCTACATAGCAAGTTCAAGTCCAGCCTAGGGTACCGGAGACCCTATCTCAAAAACAATTAAAAAGGATTGGGGAGTGGCAACAAGAGGAATGGTTCTCAGATTCAGCCAAGGCTAAAACAGTTTGATAAGTCCGTATGGCCAGGACTGGTAAGGGACAGGGATTTGACCCTGATTCCATTGCTCTGAAGATCTTGGTGGCTTCCTTTTTATGCCCTTTCTGTGTCTTTCACTGATGCAGTGAGCCAAGCCAGGTCACGTGGGCTGAATTTCCTATGGGGGCTAAGAAGGCAGTGTTTGTCTCCTGCTTTGTGACCCATGACCTGGCAGCTTCCAGAGAAGCCTGGCACCCTCACTCTGCCTTTATGGCTTCAGCCAAGCAGAGAGCCCCTCTAGAAGAGCAGGTCTCTAACTCCTCCCCCCAACCCTTTACCCCTCTACCCCAAAACCCCAGCAGACTCCTCTCCCACTAGGACTGGCTAAGATGCTCTGCCTGGTCCCCTGACTGGGAGTCCCCTGTCAGATGCCTAGGAGTGGCTCTAGCAATGACCCCCACCACCACCCTGGTCCCTAGGTGGTGGTGAACGCCCTCCTGGGAGCCATCCCCTCCATCATGAATGTGCTCCTCGTGTGCCTCATCTTCTGGCTTATCTTCAGTATCATGGGGGTCAACTTGTTTGCTGGGAAGTTCTACTACTGCGTCAACACAACCACCTCCGAGAGGTTCGATATCTCTGTGGTCAACAATAAATCTGAGTGTGAAAGCCTCATGCACACGGGCCAGGTCCGATGGATGAACGTTAAGGTCAACTATGACAACGTGGGTCTGGGCTATCTGTCCCTCCTTCAGGTGGTGAGTAGCACCTATGGAGCCTTCTCAGAGCTGGGTAGATGTGCTTAGCTGTCCCTCATCATATCAGAACCCACTATTGTTCCTTGTTAGAGGCGGTCAACCCCTTTTGCAATGCCATGGGACCGGGAGGTCGTGTTTATCCCTCTCTAGTCTGTTTGCTGCTGCCCACTGGGGTTCTGGCAGGTGGTCTTTGGAGAGGGCTTGGTTAGGGAAGGGAGGGAGATATGAATGGTGGTGTTCAGGAGAGCCCCTCCCCTCATGACCTGCCATGATCTCTCAGGCCACTTTCAAGGGTTGGATGGATATCATGTATGCAGCTGTGGACTCCCGGGAGGTGAGTTGGGTTCCCGGGTTGATAAGTAAGTTAGAGGAGAGCTGACAGTGGTCCATTCAGCCACCCCCGCTCTCACCCCACCACCTCCACTGACCACGCTAGCTCATTGGTAGCCCAGGAGCCTGGGGAGGAGGGAAGTCCTGCTGACTGTACTTTGGGGAAAGTTGCACACGTGTCCCTTACCCCACAGAAGGAGGAGCAGCCAGACTATGAGGTGAACATCTACATGTACCTTTACTTTGTCATCTTCATCATCTTTGGCTCCTTCTTCACGCTCAACCTCTTCATCGGGGTCATCATTGACAACTTCAACCAACAGAAGAAGAAGATGAGTATCTGGCCCTCTCCAGAGGGACCCCACCCCATCCTCTTAGTCCTTTCCTGAGCAGCCCTGAGCAGTCACCGACCTGAATGCCCAGGGCAGCAAGCATGGATCTAAGTCCTACTAGGGGACTGAACCATGAGCTTCATTTTCCTAATATATAAAATGAGGTGGATGTAGAGCCAGATACCTGGGATGTCAGTACTAAGTGATCTGAGGCAGTAAGTTCGCGAGTTGTAGGCTAGCCTGGGCTACATAGCGTATTTGAGGCCCTCCAGTGTTTCAAAGAGAGACCCTGTCTCAACAGCAATAAATTAAATTAAGTAGATGCAAGCTAAGGGCTCATTGGTGAGGCATTGGTGGAACTTAGCTTGAAGCTGGGAAACTGGCCTGAAACCCTCCCATTCCCTCTGTCTTTTGCTCACCCACCCTTCTCTAGATCCAGTTTCCCCCTTCCCCACCCCTCCACCTCTGCCCCCCCAGACACTTCTTAAAGGGTAAAGTCCACCTTCAAGGTAGTGCCTGACGTAGGGGGTCCTGGGAGCAGGGAAAGGGACCCTCCCAGTCTTACTGTCTCTGTCCTACTATACTTTGGAGGGAAAGACATCTTCATGACGGAGGAGCAGAAGAAATACTACAATGCCATGAAGAAGCTGGGCTCCAAGAAGCCCCAGAAGCCCATCCCCCGCCCTCAGGTATGGGGCTCTGGGCCCCTCCTCACAACCCCACAAAGGCTCTGCTCACCAACGCAGCAGATGTCTCTAGGCTCCTGTTATTAGATTAGCCTTCATCTAGCGCCCCACAGCTTCCCAGTATCCACCCACTTTCTCAAGTGAGACTTCTGGCCTGGGAGACAGGAGCCCCAGCAAGGAGCAGGAAGTGAATGTCCACAGCCCAGCAAGCAATGACTGGAGAAGAGGAGAAGAGATGACTGAGGAACTTTAGGGAGGAGGGGTCCTAAGGTGGGGGCTGATGAGCACAGACACCCAACACACAGAGAATGATGTGTCCCCGGCCCTTCCCTCCTGCGGTACACATCACTACTACACTCTACAGCTGCTCCCTGCCCCTCCCCCTCCCCAGGCCACTGCTGTGTCACCCTGCACCTCCCACTCATACCCACCCTGCCTGGGTTTTGGCCCAGCCCCATGTCACATGTGCATGTTCTGTCCCACTGCAGAACAAGATCCAGGGCATGGTGTATGACTTCGTGACAAAGCAGGTGTTTGACATCTCCATCATGATCCTCATCTGCCTTAACATGGTTACCATGATGGTGGAGACAGACGACCAGAGCCAGCTCAAGGTGGACATCTTGTACAACATCAACATGGTTTTCATCATCATCTTCACAGGGGAGTGTGTGCTCAAGATGTTTGCCCTGCGCCATTACTACTTCACCATTGGCTGGAACATCTTCGACTTCGTGGTTGTCATCTTGTCCATTGTGGGTGAGCTGGCAGGACTACACCAAGACAAGTCATCCAGGGAAGCCTTCTCTCACGCACACAGACCTCCTAGGGCCCTGGAATATGCACACATCTGTACAAGCACACACGTGTGTCTGTCATTCTTTCACCTTTAATGCACAAAGGAGTCCATTGCTCACAGGACACCCATCATCTGCCCATACATGAGCTCACCTGAGAAACACTGGTCTGTCTGCAGACATGTACTTGGATGACCACATACCGAACGAAAAGCACAAGAGAGGGCTGATGTGGTAACTGGCCCATCAGGCGCTTGCTGCAAAGGCACGAGGATCTGGGTTCAATCCCCAGAATCTATGTAAAGAAGCCAGGCATGGTGGCACATGTTTGTGATCTCAGCCCTGAGGTAGCAGAGACAGTTGGGACCCTGTTAGTCACTGGACAGCCAGCCTAGCCTAATCATTGGCCCTCAGGGCCAGTGAAGACCCTCTTTCAACAAACAAGGTAGATGACATCTGAGGAGAAACGAGGCAGGCAGTTTTCTTCTGGCCTTGTGCACGCGCACACATTCACACACATGCACATGTACAAATAAGTATGTATGTGCATGTAAACACACACCCAAGTAAGAAAAGGGCTCCAGGATCTTTAGGCACTGAGAGGAGAGCAGGGATGTCTACAACCATGAGAGTGAGTAGCTGCTGTTTATGGAGTGTTTACTGTGTGTCAGGCGTTGACCATGCACATCACAGCCATGGCCTCACTCTTCCATGGCAGTGCCATCTCACTCCTACCTAACAGATGAGAACAAGCCACACGCTAACTCCCTTCTCCCTACTCTCCCTCACCTGCCATATCGCCAATCAGATTTAAGGACGCGCCCCCATCAATTTTAATAAACCCCACCTGCAACTGTCGGAACAAAGTAATCCCCTGGGCCCCCAAAAGCTCTAGGAGAGGCCCTACTCAGAGGGTTGCACACACTAGGCCAGGCTCCCTAGCCCTCCAGGCCCCCAGTGCACTGACCCAGCCTCTGTTTCTCTCCGTAGGCCTCGCACTTTCTGAATTGATACAGAAATATTTCGTCTCGCCCACGTTGTTCCGTGTGATCCGCTTGGCACGGATCGGGCGTGTCTTGCGTCTGATCCGTGGGGCCAAGGGCATCCGGACGCTGTTGTTCGCCCTCATGATGTCACTGCCTGCCCTCTTCAACATTGGCCTCCTCCTCTTTCTGGTTATGTTCATCTACTCCATCTTTGGCATGTCCAACTTTGCCTATGTCAAGAAAGAATCAGGCATCGATGACATGTTTAACTTTGAGACCTTTGGCAACAGTATCATCTGTCTCTTTGAGATCACCACATCAGCTGGCTGGGATGGGCTTCTTAACCCCATCCTCAACAGTGGGCCCCCAGACTGTGACCCGACGCTGGAGAACCCAGGCACCAACATCAAGGGTGACTGCGGCAACCCATCCATCGGCATCTGTTTCTTCTGCAGCTACATCATCATTTCCTTCCTCATCGTGGTCAACATGTACATTGCCATCATCCTAGAGAATTTCAACGTGGCCACTGAGGAGAGCAGCGAGCCCCTCAGTGAGGACGACTTTGAGATGTTCTATGAGATCTGGGAAAAGTTCGACCCTGACGCCACTCAATTCATCGACTACAGCCGCCTCTCCGACTTTGTGGACACCCTGCAGGAGCCGCTGAGAATCGCCAAGCCCAACAAGATCAAGCTGATCACGTTAGACCTGCCCATGGTGCCAGGGGACAAGATCCACTGCCTGGACATCCTCTTTGCCCTGACCAAAGAGGTACTGGGTGACTCTGGGGAGATGGATGCCCTGAAACAGACCATGGAGGAAAAGTTCATGGCAGCCAACCCCTCCAAGGTCTCCTATGAGCCCATCACCACCACCCTCAAGAGGAAGCAGGAGGAGGTGTGTGCCATCAAAATCCAGAGGGCCTACCGCCGCCACTTGCTGCAGCGCTCTGTGAAGCAGGCCTCCTACATGTACCGCCACAGCCAGGATGGCAACGGAGACGGGGCCCCCGAGAAGGAGGGATTGCTGGCCAACACCATGAACAAGATGTATGGCCCTGAGAATGAGAACAGTGGTGTGCAGAGCCAGGGAGAGGAGAAGGATTCTACAGGGGATGCTGGACCCACCATGGGGCTCACACCCACCAGCTCCTTGGACACCACCCAGACTCCTCCTCTTCCTCCATCAGCACCACCACCATCAGCACCACCAGCAGCAGCAGCACCACAGGGGCAGACTGTGCGCCCAGGGGTCAAAGAGTCTCTCGTCTAGAGAGCAGTATCAAGATGACTGAGCATTGGCACAGACCTGAAGCTCCCATGAGAGAGCTGCGTACAGAGCTGGGAATGGGGCTTTGAGGTGGGGGCTGTTCAGGGCTTGCTGCCTGGGCTGAGGGAAATGGGAACTGTACTCAGGGTTCAGGTGGGGCTGAAGCCCCTGCCTCCTGATTTCATCTTTGCATTGCTCTGACAGACATTCTCTTGGTCAGAACACCAGAACGCTGTTCCCTACTTGGGGAAAAGCCAGCATATCATGGAGGGGTTGGCTGCCTTGCTGGCACTACCCTTAAGGGCCCAAGTGCCCCAGCTCTAGCCAGGACAAAGACAAGTCTTAACCTCAGAAACCTACAGCTGACCCCAGGGCTTAGCCAGTGCTCCCATCCCATGACTCAGACACAGCTTTCCCTGGCCAACTCAGGAATGTCCTGTAAAAGGAAAATAGCCCCGGTACACACATTGCTGCACAGAACCAATTGGCCGCTGGATCCGTATGTATCAGGCTGGAAGCTTGACTTCTGAAACCTATCACCCAGTCATATCCAGGCTGGTGGATAGCTCCCCTGGCTGGCCCCTGGGGGAAGAACCAAGGAGGGATTCCCCGATGCATGGATGGGTCGTACAGGCTGGGTCCTGCCAGCTGCGTTTGTGCACTTGGGCCTGAGCCCCCAGGTCTGGCTGTGGTCAGATTTAGTACTCTCTAAGACAAACCTGGTTCCCTCTTTTCCTCCGTTTGTGCCTTCCTTTGACCCCCAGGGCTCCTTGGCGCCCCGTCATGCCTGAAAGAGCTCCTTCTTTTCATCTCATTTCTGCCCATCTCTTCCCTGCTCCTTGTCCTTCCCTGCTTCCTCAAAGTGACCCTGAGAATGTTAGGACTGAGCTTGCAGGAGAGGTGCTGATGTTGGGACTCGGGCATGCCGTCAAGAAGGCTCACCAGTTTGCCTTCAGTCTCCCTGATTCCTGCTGCCTGGAAAGGAAAGCCATTTCTTTCTCTTTCTTTCTTTCTTTCTTTCTTTCTTTCTTTCTTTCTTTCTTTCTTTCTTTCTTTCNCCCTCCCTCTCCCTCCCTCCCTTCCTTTCTTTCTTTCTTCCTTTCCTCCTCCCTTTTCTTCTTTCTTTTTTTTCTTATTATGACAGGGTTTGTCCTGCCCGTCCTGGAATTCATTCTGTAGACCAGACTGACCTCAAACTCACTGAGATCCTCCTGCCTCTGCCTCCCGAATGCTGGGATTAAAGGCCTGTGCCACCACCACCCAGTGGAAAGCCACTTTCTTTAGCTATACTCACCAGAACCAGGCTCTGTCAGCTCTCAGAGAACAGAGACCAGGCTTGGAGGAGGGAGTGAGGGTTTTGCTCAGGGGTCTCTGGATTTGGTCCATCCGTGTGACTACACACTGACTTGTGAGCCCAGTTCATGTGTTCATACACAGCTGTTATGTATGTGAACCACAGTGTCTACAGATACACATGTATCTGTGAGTGTTTGTGTCTACGTGTGTCAGTGTAACAGAGAGAGAGGGAGCGGATGGGTGCTTGTGTCTTCTCTGCGGGTTTGTTCATCTCACTATCCCTAAATGTAGGAGAGTGTTTTGCCAGAAGGGAGTAAATAAGGATGAACGCACATTCTAAACTTTGCACTTGGAGTCCCCTCTTAGCCTAAATTCCTTTTCTTTTTCTTCTTGTTTCTCATAAACAGTTTGAGTAAAACTCAGGAAATGGCAAAACCTTCCAAACAAGGCGTGTTGCACACACCTGTGTTCACATATGTGCACACCTCAGGCCAGACTCCTTGCTTGCCCTGCTTGCTCAACCCTCCCCACCTCACCTGGTTGTCCCTCCGGCTTCCTTCTCTGAGCTTTGCCTTTCCCCTTTCTGTTTCTTAGCCTCATACCCGTGGTCTCATCCCACTCAATGTATCCTTCCCATGTCCCTTCTGTAGAGGGAGCTGTCCCTTTAGAAGGCTCCCCCAGAGGGAGTCAGTAGTGCTCTGCCCAGCACCCGCCTACCATGCCTTCCCCACCTGGGCCCAACCTGGTTTGACCTCCAAAGCCTCAGGAACCTCTTAGGTCTGTCTGGTGTTCTCCACCAACTTTCCTTTGCACGAATCACTGCAAAGGAAGAGCCACGAACTGAGTCTGCCGTTGCTGCGTGTGGACCTCTCTGCCGAGTGAGCCCTGCTACCACCCTGTCTAGGTGGGAGCCAGCCCAAAGCCAGGCTGTCAGATAAAGCTTCTTTGTACAGTTCTTATAATAAACCCTCTCTCCCCTGGCTTCTCTGGGACGTGGTCTCCTTCTGCACCTCCGTGCAGGCGAGGGCTGAGGGAAGCAAGAAGAAGGGTAAGCCAGCAACTGCACCAAGCCAGGATGACGCCAGAGCCTCTGGGAGCTGGGACAGGAAGGGAAGCTCAGCCTTGTCCTCATGCTCCTTTTCTTCTAACAGGCAGAGCCCCCCCAAACATGTGTTGGGGCCCTGCGCCTGTAGCCCCTGTCTCCAGAATCCCCTTTCACTTCCCTGTCCCCTCATCCTGACCTCAAGGCATTTGTACGGTTCATGGTTGTCGCTCCTGCTCTGAGGTGCTGTCTTCTCAGGACTGTCCCTGTTCCCCACTAGAGCCCAGGCCACATGCACCATTTCTTGCAAAGCAAGTTCAGCCCATGTGCCCATGGTGGGGTGTATTACATGGGAGTCTATTTTCTATAGCAATCTCTGACTTTAAGTACGAGCTCCCCTGAGCTTGGCTTCACCCAGTCCGCGGGGTTTCTGTGCCTTTTCCCTGTGCCTTTTCTCCTGGGGAAGAGGTCTCGCTTATTTCTCCAGAGCTTATTCAGGTCTCCCCAGCCCCGAGGATAGAAGGATTGCAGGGTCCCCCAGCCCTTCCTTCTTGGATCTCTGGGAGAAGAAGAAAGGAAAAACGTCACATGGGGAGTGTAGATAGCAGGAGCTTATGTCTCAAAATTCTCCCTCCCCACTCCACTCTTGGTGCTCGCCCACAGCCAAGGATGCAGGGCAGCTTCGGGTGGGCACGGCCACCTTATGGAGAATGGGCTACTTGGATTGCTTCTATTTCATACAGATGAGAAGGCTTGGTCTCTCAGAGGTTAGGACTGGGTGCTGTCTCCCTGCAGTTGGTAGATCAGGCTGGGAAACTGTTTCATGGGCCGTAATCTGTCTTAACCAGAGCCTTTGTGAGCCAAGGGCACCTGCAGTGACTGTCACAGTTGCCCAGGAGCATTTTTAAGTGCTCCTAGGTGAGGGACTTTGCATGCCTAGTGATGAACCTGACTTCTCCTTCACCAGCCCCTCCTCCTGGTAACTAAGATCTGCAGGCCCAGGATATTGAGGCAAGAATGAGCGAGGTTTGAGCTCTTCCTTCTCCAACACAGTTCCTAACCTCTCCCATCCTGGAGTCCCTGACTTCTTCCCATATGCCCAAGCACCTTCTTCCTTTCCCATCCTCCATGTCTTGTTTTGATGCTGTTTTCCTGGAAAGGGGAGGAGAGAGGTTGCCAGATGTTGGGATATGTAGCTAGGACAGCCCAGGGC